>OU015490.1:11648465-11825965 GCA_907164885.2 Dolomedes plantarius
AAGGCTGAAATATGGGGGGGGGCTTTTGTATAGAAAGAAATAAGAAATTAACAATTTAAATCTGTCAAATTACGAGATATCGGGATAAAGCATCACAGAGAAAATATATTACGGAGTGGACTTGATTCCCGTAAATTGAAGAACCAGGAAGTGAATCTATATATAGTAACAAAATTAGGACCGCCCATGGCTTATCTTCGGTGTATACGTCACGAAGCTTTTGGGGGCATGCGCGATGGCTTTAGGTGGTCAAAGACAATAGCATTTTCGTCAGACGGCGGGACATTCTTGATAAATGCGGTCACGCGTCGCGAGGGAACATGATGAATTCTGGATTAAATTAACAGATTGAATCAGGTAGGAAATTATTGGGAAAATAAACTATGTTAGATGTAATAATTGTAGTTCTTTGCCACCGGCCTTTAACTTATTGACTGGTATAACTTTAATAATTATGGAGAGATAGATTTAAGAAGGAGTAAGTTTGGATGTAATACGACGTAATGGGAAGAGTGTAAGTAACAAGCGCGTCAATAGCCGCGTAGGATTTTTGGGATCGCGCGTGGAAAAATAATTTTAACCCCACAGCCTTTAAAATTTGTCCGCTGGTAACAAAATAATGCGGACATTGTGCTTTTGTACGAAGACAGAACTGCTAAAAACAACTGCGATTTATTACAGTATGAGTAGGAAAACAAAATACAGCAACCGCCCACTTCCTATAGCGATAAACATTCTTTACTCTTTTAAATCGCGTTTTACACAGACGTCACACTTTGATCGTCTTCTTAACTCTGTAAATTTGCATGAAAGAAAATCTATACAATAGTTAACTTGCCAACAATCGGCCCCCTCATGTAAATTTCATCTTTACAAAAAAGTAATTTTTTTCCAAGTTATACAAAGTCTTATCAAACAATATACACATCAAAAACAAATGATTTACAGATGTCTCATATTGAGAGTCACAAAATTTCTTTAGGAATTCCTTTTGAAAAGGCTTAGTCAGTCCATATGCTAAATTACATTTACTATCTATATATTTTACAAAGAAGCCCTTATTTATTACATGATCTCTAATAAAATGAAATTTGACATCGATGTGTTTGCTTCTGTTATTTTCTATTGGAGATTTAGCAAAAATTAATGCAGTCTGATTATCAGATAATATAGTACTATCTTTTAATTTAATACCGAGTTGTCCGCATTCCGCGATAACATTATGTATCCAAATTACTTCTTTAGCTGCTTTCGTTAAGGATATATATTCTGCCTCCATAGAGGACAGATTCACACACTTATGTTTAAATGTAAGCCACGCAATTGGTACTCTATCGATGAAAAGTAACATACCACCTAAGGAAATACGATCATCCCGATTACTAGCAAAATCCGAATCCGAATAACAAGTTAAAATTAAGTTTTCACAATCTAACAAACATAAAGCATAATTTCGAGTATGGCACACATAGCCTAAAAGTTTAAGTAGAATACCCGAGTGTCTTATACCAGGATTCTCCTGAAATTGAGCTAGTATGTTTATTGCGTAGCTTAGGTCTGGCCTTGTTCTATTGGCAATAAACGAAAGGCAACCAAGAATACTTCTATAAGGCATTTTTGACATTTCCTCAATGTCAGATTCTGTGGTAGGATAGTCTAATCTAGACAAAATAATGCCCTTTGTGATTGACAATGAGGAGACTAGATATCTAAATTTTGAAAATTCTTCACATATTTTTCGTATGTACAGTTTCTGATGAATAAAATGTTTACAATCTCTCTCCTCAAATTCTATACCTAAATGTTTCTTAATTTTTCCCAATACCTTCACATCAAATTTTTCTTTCAACAATGTGATAACTTCGTTTAAGTCCTCTACAGTTTTGCTAGATAAGATTATGTCATCTACATAAACTTGTAGTAAGGTATTTGAGTTATAAATATAAGCACAATTACACCATTTAAGCTTAAAAAAATTTAAATCATTTAAAACTGAATCAAATTCTAAATACCATTCACGACCACTTTGTTTTAAGCCATATATAGCTTTCAACAACTTGCAAACATCGTCCTTTCTATCTTGGTCAATGAAACCGGGAGGCTGTTTCATGTATATGTCCTGATCAACTGTTGCGTACAAATAAGCACATTTAATGTTCAAGTGACAATTTATCCACTTTAACATACAAGTGAAACTAATAAAGAACATTCTAATCAAAGTAAAATTTATTACAGGGCTAAAAACTTCGTCATAAGTTTTGTTTCTTTGATTATACCCCTGTGCAACAAATCTTGCGTTATACCTGCAAACTACACCCTCTTCGTTTTGTTTAAGTGTATAAACCCAGCGGCTACCTAAAATCTCGTTATTTTTAGGTGCTGGAACCAATTCCCAAACCCGCCGATTTTTCATTACATTCATTTCATCTATCATGGCTTCCTTCCATTCTTTTGATTGCGATGATTTGAGGGTATCATAAAAGTTTTTGGTATTTTTACATCAATATAATTAGCTTATGGGGAAGTATCCGGACTCTGTTTGACGCTAAAATCAAAGCAGATTTTATCATATTTAATTCCATGGTTCTTACAGTACCTTTCAGAATCATCATGAGACCTCGAACGTAACTTTGTTCCCTCAAGGCCATAATATACTTCAGAGCTGGGGCTTGCCTGTCTTAGAACAACTCGAATCAATGGCATATGCACGCATGGGGTTAATTTGTCGCCATCGTTTTCCGCACTATGGTTTTCATCTAGGTTAAATTTGAAAAACTCAGGTTCGTTCAAATTTTGGGAATCTGATTTACCAGAGGTTTCTAAAGATTTGGATATAGTTATAATCCTATTCTCAGAGGTATTCCCCACTGCAGGGTCCAGGACGATTCCACTGCATGTTTAAGTCCTTCCTAAAAACGCACGTTGCTAGTTTCAACAACTTTATTTTCATGAAACAACGAAATTCTATAACCTCGAGTATTTTCAGCATACCCGATCATAACACCGAGTTTAGCCCTCATATCTAATTTGTTCCTTAACTGTTTAGGTAACCCGACAAATGCTAAGCATCCCAAAACTCTAAAATAAGAAACTAAAGGCTTTTTACCTGAAAATAACTCGTATGGAGTCTGATCCTTGAATTTATGACATATCCTGTTCTTCACATAGGAAAAACATAAAAGGGCTTCGGCCCAAAATTTATTATCTAAATTACTCGCACTCAACATTGCTTTAATACAATCTAAAGCCGTTAAATTAAACCTTTCTGAGACACCATTCTGCTCAGGGGTGTAAATATTGGACCTTTCGGCTTTTATGCCCTGTTCCTTCAAAAAATTGTTAAATTCATTACTACAAAATTCAAGGCCATTATCAGACGTAACATTCAAGATCTTCAAATTTGATTCCTTTTCAACCCGTATTGTAAACTCTTTAAATGCATCAAACACATCTCCCTTTTTTTTAATGTAAACACAAAAACCCTGCGGGAGTAATCGTCAACTATAGTCAAGAGATATTTAGATCCGCCTATAGAAATTCTAGGCATAGGACCACAAACATCCATGTGAAGCAACTCAAGGGGTTTACAAGAACGAATTCGGCCAATTGGCTTAAAAGAAACTCGCTTCGCCTTAGCTACCTTACAATCTTGACAGGCAATCTTATCATATTTAAATTTTGGTAAACCAATAACACCAGAAACTTTACTTGTGTGAAATAAATAATCTGAATTTAAATGACAAAAACGTTTATGCCAAAGTTTAAAGTTGTTATTTACATTAGAAAATGAATTACTAGGTCTATCTATGTTTTCGCACATATTTTTAGAACATTGATTAAGTTTAGGATATCTGGGTATAAATAAATATAAATCCCCTTCACGCTTTGCATACAAAAACTTGCTTCCATCTTCGTAATAGAACCATATTAATTCCTTAGACCCAATGAATGAACAACCTCGTTCCTCGAATCTCGGGGCAGATAAAAGATTATGTCTTAATTTTGGTGAATACATAACATCATCTAATATAATAATATTCTTTTCCCCACCAATAACAACATACATTTCAACAGTTCCTATACCTTCAACTGGACTATTGACATCTCCTACAGCTAATGACATTGAAGTTCCCTGAACCTTCCTAATGTGGGTAAATAAATTTAGATTATTGCCGAAATGTTTCGTAGCTGCAGTGTCTATAATCGAAACAAATTTACTAACAGGTCCCTCATTTGCATTAAAATACGCTTCAGATGTAAAATAACTTTGCTTTGAACAGTCAGTGACATTGGATTTTCCCACCTGGGATTGTAAATTTACATCTAACTTCTTGCACTGGTATTTTAGATGTCCAAACTGTTTGCAGTTAAAGCAAGGACCTATTCGTTTTGTTTTATGTAATTTCCTGTTTTTACGGCTTCTTGTTGCAGAAGGGTTTACATTTGGAAAATTAGAAGTTTTAAAATCACATGTTAAATGTTCCTCAGCACCCAAATTATAAGCTGAACTACTACTTGCATGTTTATCTATATCTAATTTTAATTGATTTAATCTACCTTCTTCGATAATTAATTCTTTTTCAATATTATACAATTTAAATTCATTATCACTCCAACGATAAAATAATTGAACAATATTTTGGTAACCAGAAGGCAAATACCTAATAGCTTCAAACGACTGATACAACTCTTCCACTGGATGTCCGGCGTCCTTGAGTAACTGCACGGCATTCTTGATTCTAGCACAGAAAAGTCCAATGTTTTCAGATTTAGGATCGAACCTAATACTGAAAAACTCGTCCAATAGTCTCACAATACTGGCTTTTGACACGGACCTAAAATTGTCTTTCAGAATACTCCACACAACAGAAGGCTCCTTCTCGCTCGAAATTAGAGTTCTATATTTTGTAGACACAGAGTAGTATAGAATAGATAACGCTTTATCCTTTCGCTGTTGGAATTCAGCTTTCTCCTTTTCTGTGGCGTCATCTGTCAGCTTTGGTTCACTGTTGGAAACAAGACTCCAACAACCTTTACCTCGCAACGCGTATTTCACATCCTTGCACCACGTTGCGTAATTTCCGTCGGTGAGAGGTGAAAATTTAAAAGTTTCATCCATTTATAATTTTTGTTGCGGCCCCCGTCGAAGGTGTAGGGAAAAGTTAGAAATATTACGTTCGAATGCCGGAAGAAATGCAATTTATGGCCATGCGGTGGAATTTCACTTCCAGTCACTTCAAGGTCAACACTTCGTTAAAAATGACCTTGACACAACTTATATCAGATGCCTGGGCCCATACCGAAAATGTCCGCTGGTAACAAAATAATGCGGACATTGTGCTTTTGTACGAAGACAGAAAGACAAAATCTTTAAAAACAAATGCGATTTATTACAGCATCAGAAGGAAAACAAAATACAGCAACCGCCCACTTCCTATAGCGATAAACATACTTCACTTTTTTTAAATCGCCTTTTACACTGACGTCACACTTTGATCGTCTTCTTAACTCTGTAAATTTGCATGAAAGAAAATCTAAACAATAGTTTACTTGCCAACAAAAATTAAAAATTTTATCCAAGTTCTCATCATTTTCCTTCGTGACGGCGTTGATCCGTTGGTGAAAATTTGCAAAGCGTTTTCAACTGTTTCGGAGTGTTCAACTGTAAAGAGTTAAATTGTGGTTTGAAGTCGAAAAAAATTTTGCAGACACCGATCTCCCAATCTTTATTTCATGCTACCGAGATGATGGCACTGACTTCGGAGTGTGGATTTACAACGATCTGTCTGCCGGTTGCTGTCTTCCGGGTTGATCACTAGGGATGTGATTTTCTGTGTACTGCAGTGTGTCATCTGACATTTTTCGTCATTCGTCTAAATCATCGCGCTCCCCATTTCTCCGTCAGGTTGATGCGTCCGTTCCTCATCGCGGACACCATTTGTTCTTTGTGTGACTCAGTGAATATCGTTGTCTCTGTGCTGTTTTTTCGCTGAGACCTTGAACCAAAAGAATTATATTTTTTCTTTTCCCGACGCAGCAAGCAACCAGAGTAATGCTTTTCATCGGTGGTGCTGTGTTCGTGCACTTCACGGAATTTCGGTATTCTACAGTGTTTACAATAAAAAGATATGATAAACGATGCATCGTGCTTGAGACCAGCTCGACAGATACACCAGGATTGGAGGAATTTAAGATTAAATTTAAACATGTTGGATAGTAAAAGTAATGAAAGTAAATAATTTTTTTTGTTTTTGTTTGACGGGATAATTACAGTCCGGTAAACTAAATTTTATTAAACTTTTATATGTGAATGGGTTTTATATGTGAAAAGATTGTTTTTGAAAAGTAATGTTGGAAATGAAAATAATTTATAATGATTGTGTCAGAATGTTAACTAAAGATATGGGTTTTTTTATGGATATTTTTGATGAGATTAGTTTTTATGTTGTTGGAGTTATCGAATATTGTTGTATTTTTGAAACCCATAAATTTTTATAAGCATAAAGCTTCCCCACCCAGTTTCACTGAAGAGTATGTTAAAATTTTGTCACAACTTGAGGATTGGGTTAGATAATGAATATTGACTGACACATTTTCAAACTGGTTTGTGATAAGATATGTAATATTTTCAAATTTTCCTCAGCGGATTTAATGACTGCTGAAAAATTGTTGTTTTATGAAGGTTTTACTGGAATTGTGATTAGACATTTGAGTTTGATAGACTTATTTCATGCTCTCAAGAAAAATTAATTGATATTTTTAACAATTCGAAAATCTTTAAATACATTTTGAAATTAAATTGTGTATGCATCTTGTTCTTGGGGAGGGGGGAAAGCAAAGTAATGTATTAAATTATGAGTAATTTTAAAACTTTTGCAGATTCTGGTCCTTGTTTGACGATGGTTGTTTTTATTCCTTGTATATATTTTTGTGTTCATTTGAGTGTCATAAAGTATTATTTTAAGTTACATTTTTATAAATATTATTTTGAATTTTATAAAGTGTTCTTCAGTTTCAATCATTTACAATTTTTCACATCTGTATTGTTTTGATTTACATTGATCTTACAGCTTTTATAAGTGTGTTTATATTTTGAGTCTTGACGGAATTTGGGTATCCTTTTGATCGCTATACATTTTTTGATAAATATTGTGTTAAGTGTTTATATATTGCATTTTTGATTACAAGTAAATTAATGAGGAAGACATATTTTAAGTGTATTTTACTATATAGAAATAAATTTTTAAAAAATGAGGTGTGGAATTTGCAGTAATGTAAGATGTGAAAGTTTACGAAATATTTTAGCCTTGAAATTGGTAAGATTTTGATACCATATTGAAAAATGCGAGTTGTTAACATATTTTGTCAATAAATAATAAAATGATTAATGTTTTGACCAGGCATGAGCCTGTTTCACATGCCTCCTGAACTAGGATTAGTTTTAAGTAAGTCATTGAACGATGATGAAAAGTGCATAAAAATAAATTTGAGAAAGGAAACTGTTGTGAGTAATGTAGATAATTTTGAAAGTTGATTCCATACATTTAATTTCTAATTTACTGTTTCTCATATATTTTTTAAAATTCAAATTGTGTGTTCTTGATTTTATTGATTAGGTTGATAAAATTTCATGATGTGTTTTTTTTTTATAAAAAAATAATAATGTGAAGTTCAGAGATCCATTTCTTAAGTGATTTTATATGTTTGGTGCCTAACACCTTCTTGACTCCTCTTAGGTGGTTAAACTTTGTGTGGTGTTAAAAAAAAAGTAAATTCTCTCTTTGAGCTATTTTGTGTATATTTATCAATGTGGATCTCATAAAAACAAGTGTATAATTATGGTGTAAGTTTGAAAAACATGTTTTTTTTGGTTTTGTGTACAGATGAAGAGTGATGTATAGCGTCAGATTTACAGAGTTAATATCTTTATTTTGGGTTGTACAGATTGGGACTTCTACATTTGTTAAAAGGACTGAATGTTGATATTATTGTGTTCTTCTTTAATAATATTTGATGATAATTGTGTGTTTAGTGACTTTTATAATTTTGGAAATTTATATTGTAATGTTTAATACTTCGTCTCAAACGAAGACTTGTGTAACATGTATCAATACCTTGATTCAATCTGGTTAGGCGTGAATAGATAAAATTTTAGGTTAGGTTTAAGTTAATTTGTGTTGACTGAGGAGACGTTCCTACCCAGCACTCTTTTTCGGTTTATAGTCATTTAGGATTTTTGAAATTTAATCTTAGTGTTTTCTCTTCTGAGGACTCGCCGCAGAGGGAGTCGCGACTCTTTGTGTGCGTGCCTTCAGGGGGACGGGGGGGGGAGTTGTAAGGCTAAAATATGGGGGGAGGCTTTTGTTTAGAAAGAAATAAGAAATTAACAATTTAAATCTGTGAAATTAAGAGATATCGGGATAAAAGCATCGCAGAGAAAATATATTACTGAGTGGACTTGATTCACGTAAACCAGGAAGGGAATCTATATATAGTAACAAAATTAGGACCGCCCATGGCTCATCTTCGGTGTAAACGTCACGAAGTTCTTGTGGGCATGCGCGATGGCTTTAGATGGTCAAAGACAATAGCATTTTCGTCAGACGGCGGGAAATTCTTGATAAATGCGGTCACGCGTCGGGAACGTGATGAATTCTGGATTAAATTAACAGATTGAATCAGGTAGGAAATTATTGGGAACTATGTTAGATGTAATAATTGTAGTTTGCCACCGGCCTTTAACTAATTGACTGCTATAACTTTAATAATTATGGAGAGATAGATTTAAGAAGGAGTAAGTTTGGATGTAAGATGACGTAATGGGAAGGGTGTAAGTAACAAGCGTGTCATATATATATATATATATATATATATATATATACAGGGTCTGTTCTGAAAGTAGTAGGACTGGTTTTTTCCTGGGCGAACGGGCGGACGAGAGGCGGTCTGCGCATGCAGGATCGGTAGAGGGGGATATTGGGAACGCTTGGAAAAATCGGCAGTCGGCTCTCGGCTGTTGAAGAGAGCAGGTCGCTTGTACTGTGAACCCTTGTCGAAACGCCTCGTTACGGAGAATCATGGAGCGTTTACTGGAGAATCGATACGCGATCAAATTTTGTGTAAAGCTTGGTAAAACGGGCAAAGAGCTCACGACATGATTAAGGTGGCCTAAGGTGATGCTGCCATGGATAGATCGGGTGTTTTTGAGTGGCACAAGCTGTTCCGAGAAGGTAGGGAAAGAGTGGAAGACGACGACCGCTCCAGACGCCCTTCGACCAGCAAGACCAACAAAAATGTGTCACGAGTGAAAATTTTACTGAACAGTGATCGTAGGATGAGTATCAGAATGATTGCTGATGACCTGAGCATTCCTCAAACACAAGTATTTGAGATCGTGACAGAAAACTTAGCCATGAGGAAAGTGTGCCTGAAGTTGGTGCCGCGAGTGTTGTCAGAGGAGCAAAAGGCCAACCGGAAAGCGATCTGCCAGGATCTTCTTCATCGTGTGAATGAGGACCCCTACTTTTTGGACAATGTAGTGACCAGTGACGAGACGTGTGTGTTTGAATACGACAAGGAGAGCAAGCGGCAGAGCTGAGAAACGCACACCCCTTCTTCCCCACGCCCTAAGAAAGCACGAATGAGCAAATCCAAGCAAAAGTCCATGCTCATTTCCTTTTTTGATCGACATGGAGTCATCCACAAAGAGTTTGTACCACCCGGACAAACACCTAATGCAGTTTTTTACGTGGAAGTCCTCACACGACTGCGAAAACGCATTGTTCATGTCCGCCCAGCCATCGCCAACAATTGGCGGCTGCACCCTGACAACGCGCCGAGCGTTCCGCGTAGTGGAGTATCTTGCCCAGCACAAGGTGGCAACGCTGCCTCAGCCCCCCTACAGCCCCGACAGACTTTTTTCTATTCCCGAGAATAAAATCGACGCTCAAGGGGAAGCATCACAGGTCGGTATGGGCGGTTCAACAGGCCGTGACGAGGGAGCTAAACAGCATTCCGGTCCAGGCGTTCCTGGAGGCGTACGAAAACTGGAAAACTCTTTGACAGCAGTGTGTAGATGCGGAAGGGTGCTACTTTGAAAAATTCTAATCGTTTGTACTATTCTCATGAATAATTTTTTTTTTCAAAATGAGTCCTACTACTTTCAGAACAGACCCTGTATATATATATATATATATATATATATACGAGGGTTATAAATAAAGGAATGGCAACTTAGCCCAGAAAGTCGTACAACATCGGGCATGCGCAAACAGAATATCGGAGGAGAGATGTGGAGCTCTTGTCGATGTGTAGAGTACATAAAACCGTCGATCCAGTAGAAGAGGTAGTTGCTGCGTGACGTTGAAGTGGAGGTCGTTTCTACCGCTCTATATCATGTTTAGAAAAATTAATCAGCGGTCGTCGATTAAAATCGAGTTTGGCAATGGCTACAGCACCATTTGCACTTTGCTATACGGCGCAAACGTCCACGTTTATTGCTTGACAATGTCCCTATCGAGTTGTATGACAAAGCTCGTTATCTTTCTGGAGAAGCTGTAAATCATCTTTTGCGTCGGTAGTCTTGTGAATTGTTGGAACACCCTCCGTACTCCCCTGACACGACCTCTTTCCTATGTTTATAGAACCCCTTTGAGATCAGATTTCCTGACGTGTCGTCTGCGATCCGAGCATTAGAGCGCTCCGTTGCTGACATAAACTCGCAACACCTTGCGAACGGTTACTGCGGCTTCCTGACATCTGGCAAACGATACAATACTTTGCTAGTGATTATATTGAAGGAATGTAATGTAATTTTGCTTGTACGTTCATAAAAATGTTTTCCGTGAATGCTGACCTTACTTTATTTACAACCCTCGTATATATATATATATATATATATATATATATATATATATATATACAATGAAACTTTTCTATGGTGGACAGTCCTACTTTTTAAAAAAAATGGGCCGTTTAGAGGGGTTGCCGGGTAGAGAATTTTTTCTGTTTGTATAACTTAGGAAGATAAATATGTTTTTAAACTATTATAAATAATAAAAGATTTGATGTTTAATATAAACAGAAAGCCGCAAATTGTTTATTTGTATATTTAAAATAATTAGATAACTTTATATTCAATTTACACAATACACGAGAGTTTAAAAAATCCTATTTCAATGATAAATCTAATTTATTTTCAAAGATCATCCTCAAGGGGGAAGTAAACATTTTCTCATACGATATATATCACTTAAAAGGTTTTTCAATGAAAAAGAAACAATTTTTTTCTATTATATCTTTTATTCTCCTTTTCCTTTTTTTTCAAAACCGTTAGGAATTAATTGTGATTTAACAAAAGAAATCTAGGACGTGAGGGGAATAAAAGGGTCATCCTTGTTTTCTTAGGCTCCCTGAAGGTTTTAAATTTAAGCGAAAACGTGATAAGATAGATAGCTTAAAAATCTATAAATGTAGGTGAAGGTCATTATTTTTGCTGTGGATTGTGTGATAAATCTTTCAAAATAGAGACACAGTATCGCTTTTCTGGAAGTGTACCGTGCAGCAACTAGATTGTACATGTAAATAGGCCAAGACTATACATCTTATTTATCTCCTTATTTCCTAGAAGAAGACTATCTTTATGAATAAAAAACTGTGAAAATATGCGTGTCCACCCTACAGGTATCCTTGGACCAAGGTTTCGGCTTTGATGTAAATTTCTCTTCAAGGCGTAACCAATAAGTCTATTGGAACAGAAGTGATTCCAAATCCGGAATTTCTCTCAATTTTTACCGGTGACAGTAATAGTACCGTCATCCAGTTCACTTTTGAAAGAACGATCTTCTATCACGAAATGTGGTACAAAACTTAGAATCGTGGTTCAAATCTTACGCAAAATATGCAGAAAGTGCATACATCTAACGAAAGGGGTGGTGCTCAAAACAAATATACACACCTTCAGAGTACAGTAATATTTACAGCACAAGAAGAAATATATGCATAAATTCCTCCAAAATTTGATTAATTCAACTTTCTCAGTCACCAGTAAAAAAATACAGAAATCTCTTTCCTTCCAGCATACTTACGGTTATGCCTCGCTTAGGAGCCAGCTAACTTAAAAACTCACTAAGAAATGAGTTTGCATGTCTCTAGTGCAGTGATTTTCAACCGGTGTGCCGGTCAGGGATGCCAAGAGATATTTTTTAAATATTAGTAGGAGGAACAAAATAAATATAAGCAGAATTAATTGTTGTCCGACCCAACAGATTGTGTTGTTGCTAATGCCCCCTGGTTGGAAGTTCCATTCACCAGGTCATAATAGTCTATTGGGCTGAAAAGGGCGGCTCCAGTTTTGAATTAGCACCACAAGGATCGGAGCCCGACTTGGCTAAATGACCGGTCCCGTAAATTTGAACCGAGTCAAGTGACGAGACCGGAATACTTGACCCCGCACCTGCAGAGGTAAATTTGAGAACTCGGAGGACATTGCAGGCACAACCTATTTTACGTGCCCCGGCCACCATTAGTGAACACGTCGATAGATTTGCAACGAAGAGCATCGAATCAGGGACTGGTCCGCTGCTCTTGCCACCACGCCAATATTTACAGATTGTGGCACAAATCGATGCACACAATCTTAAGGATGAGTTAGCTACCCTCCAGCCGACAACTGACGAGGTTCGATATCAGATATTTGCGATCTAAGCATCCTTTGCAAGTCACACATTAATAAAACTAAACAGTTTTTAGCGAGTTCTATTATACTCTTCTAGTGTAATACTGTACTGAAGACCATGGCTATTTTTGAAACTGTCTTAACATATCCTATTCTAATTTTGTTACTTATATATTTCGATAAATGCAATAATCAGCATTGTAGTACGTGTTTATTTGATTTTTAATTTAACATGTTGCTGAAATATATTCCATTTTAATTTAATGCTTAAAAAATTGAAAAAAATTAAAATTCTTAGAAGAGTACCCAGAGTTTCTAATCTCTCGTGCTACAACGTTGGCAAGCAGTTTGACGCAAAAAAAATCACCCGAGAATGTCTTGATAGACGTTCTCCTACCATTTTTTTTATTAATTCTCTGAAATCTGTTCCAAGAATGTAAATCATGGTGAAATAAAATGTCTCATTTTTCCAATTATTAACTCTCTTTTTTTCGCCCCCCCCCCCTCAGCAACTGTACTCTCTATTAACGGCCAATTCGCGATGCAATCGGCAGTCAGTGACCCGCTTGCGAATTGTCCAAGAAAATGTGGCCCAAGCAAGATGTTTTACGGAGCTGGATCATGAAAATACAGGAGTTGATTATATCAGTTCTAGCTCATTTCATGCTGAAACTTTGCGTTTACTCATGTTC
Organism: Dolomedes plantarius; assembly: GCA_907164885.2. Taxonomy (NCBI): domain Eukaryota; kingdom Metazoa; phylum Arthropoda; class Arachnida; order Araneae; family Dolomedidae; genus Dolomedes; species Dolomedes plantarius. The sequence goes on from OU015490.1 coordinate 11,661,834, forward strand.
ATTTCTTTCACAAGTAATAGAGTACACCACCATCTTCTTTATTCAGATCTATAAGCTTTTAATGACCACTTCATAATGTTATATTATATCTCTTAAGCCGTCTATAACCAGCACATTTCTGTTTATTTTACTTTTGCTTCATTCTTTTTTAAATCAATTTTAAATATTTTTCCTTATAACAAAACTGCAAAACTTCTATATGTCCCCAGTTTCTCTTGGATAATTCACGAATTGGCCATCGGTTGTCGAGTGTGTCGTGAATTGGCCGGCTTAAACACTAAGAAGTCGCAAATTCTCTTCTATTTCAAACTTTCGCCAGATGACTTGGCAAAATCTAGAAGTGACCAGCAATTTCACGAATTGACCAAGCTTAGGGCATTGGTCGTATCACACACTCACACACACACACACACAAACACAAGTGTGTGTGTGTCTGTGTCTAACAATATAATGAATAAAAACACCTTTGTAATACATCAACAAAGGAAGATAGATAGATATATGAAATAATATCTTAATACACATTGAAGGAAAATAACCTTAAAAATTTGCTACTTTAATATGCAAACTTATCAGAATCTCTTTATATTATCTTATTTTGCTGCCTTTTGAAATGCATGGGAAAAGTTTAAGGTGGTTATAGAAAATGTTCGTCTAGCAGCAACATTTATTTTGTATCATATATATATATATATATATATATATATATATATATATATATATATATATATATATATATATATATATATATATATATATAAATATATATATATATATATATATATATAAATAAATATATATATATATATATATATATATATATATTAATTGAAACTTTAAAACACGCATTTTTAAAAATATAATCACTGCAGCAGATTAATTTTATGCAATTTACTGCATTAATACTTGATACGTAATTTGATTTAAAAGTATATTTACTAAAATGGATATTTTCACAAAAAGGGAAATAAATATATTTTAAAAAAACTAAAATTTTATTATTGATTTAATTTTCTATGTTATGCTACAAGATAAAAGATTTCTGCACATTCGTATGAAATTTTAAACATTTGATCCTCCCGTTCCACAAAAACTCATTTAATTTTTTCGCCGAATGCATTTTTTTAACAATCACACACAGTTTTTTTGGCTCTTCTCTTGTATGAGATTAGATGCATATTCGTACGAATGCAACATGTAGAAAGTAAAAAATTGATATTCTGTTTCGCTGTCAGCCAAAAGAAAAACAGAATTGTACCAACCACAATTGTATTTCATGAATAAAAGGAAAAAATATTTTTTTGATAAAACATGAGTATTTTTGTCTTTCATTATTTCATATTTTCTCTTTTAAAAAAAGAGACTTTTTAATCTCAAATAAATCAATTAAAACGTATTCATAACAGCAAATCTTTTGCAAATACCGTTCTTATTCTGGGTCAAATTAGTTCGTTAGGAGAAGATATATATATATATATATATATATATATATATATATATATATATATATATATATATATATATATATATATATATACTGATTGACTTTACTGACTCACTAAAGAATTACATGACATTCAATAAAAAAAAATTTAACTGATTCAGCTTTCTCTTTAGTCTATAAAATAATGCAAACACATTGGGAATTCCTCTTGTACTGAAAGACAATCAGTTTTCGGGAAAAAGTCCCGATTTGAATTCCAGGATATTTGGATATATTTCAGTGTGATTTATTCCTTCTTTACGAGTCAGGTTGATTTAATGCCCACTATTCTTTTCACGCTTTTCAGAGAAAAGAAGTTGATTTATAACAACTAAAAAAGTTCATCTTCCTTCCAAAGTAGTATAAATTCTTCCAGTTCCACCGAGAATCACAGAATGTAAAACGAGAACTGGCCGCAAGAGTTTGATCAATTCTCCCTTTCTTTTATGTTATCCTGTTCACTGTATGAATTCTTTTTTGGGTTTGATTATACTTCTATCGGTCTACCTGGTTTTACAATTTACTTTATTAAGTATCTTATGTAGATCTGAGAAACAATTACAGATTAAGAGTTTTTAACGTATCACTGCTGTTGTTATCCATCACTTTGGATTAAACATTCAACTGGATGTCTGAGACAGTTATCCCAACCAATGTGCCGAGAGAATTTTTTGGGGAACAAAAAAATGTCAGTAGGGCCCACTTAGAGTGGATATTAAGTTGGATTAATTTCTCCCACGGCCGGCAGACAGTGACACAAATAGATGCACTTGTTTGTGAGGATAATCTAGCTACTCTAACGCCCACGATTGCTAGGCCTAATAGCAAACATGTGTTCTAGGTATCAATGGCAAGTCTACCCTGAATAAAATGAAACACTTTTCAGCAGTTTCCATTGTTGTCCTCTTGGATAACACTGTACTGAATCCTACGACTATTACTGATACTGTATTAATGCTTCCTGTTCTGCTGTTTCTTACTTATGCCTTTCAATAAATGTATAATATAAGCAATGAAGTCAGTACTTTTTTTAACCTAAATTCAACATGTGCCTGATACATATTCCACATTGATTTAATTAAAAAAAATTAATGAACTTTTAAGAATGGTGCAACATAGAAATGGAAGTAATTACGTAAGGGAAAAGACAATAAGTAGATAATTGATGGAATATAATTAAAACTGGTGGGGCGTTATTATATATATATATATATATATGTGTGTGTGTGTGTGTGTGTGTGAGTGGTGCACTGTACTAATAAATTAAATGAAATAATGTGTTCAAGAAATTAACGGGACTTTCAATTTATTCGAATTTTTGAATTCGAAGAAAGATTTCTCAGGCTTTACAAAATATTTCTTATGTCTTTAAAATTCTTGCTTACGTTTTCCTTGATTGCTAAGATAATTTTAAATCTTTCTTCATTTCTACAATCTTATCAATGACAAACAAATTCTTTATTTTGGTGTCTGTGTCTCTATAATGCGCTAACATTTTAGAGGTAAATAAAATTTAGATAGTTTCTGTTACATTTTTGAAACATTCTCACATTTCTGCATAATTAAATTCTGTCATATGAAAAATTTTAATATTCAGATATTTATAAAATTATTCATTTCGAGATGAAATATTTTGTCAATTGTTTTTTCATTTACTCTTCTAGTGGTTGATGGGAATGAGTACAATGCTGGCCATTAAAGTTGCAACACGATGAAGGAGGGATGATACAAACGTCAAATTCGTATGAATGTAAGTAGATGAAGAACTATGCAAATGATTAACATTTAAGCGCAATCGGACGACGCAGCAGGTAGAATCGGCCTTTCCAACTCTGCATAAATGGAAAGTGACGCAGCGGGTCTCTCATTCGGATATCATATTTGAATGTTGGTTGTTTGTGAGAAGATCGTGTTATACCTCGTATAAGACGGAGAAACGGCTACCAGCACGTGTCGGAATTCGATAGCGGCAAGATCGTGGCCTATCGAGAGTGCGGTTTGTCGTTTCACGATATTGCTACTTGCATTGGTCGTAATCCACGGACTGTCATGCGAATTTGGAATCGATGGGTTCAAGTGGTCTATACTGAACGCCATTAGGGATCTCAACGGTCTCCCGCCACTGACGCCCGATGGGACAGACGTGTTGTCAGGTAGGCCTCGCAGGATAGTACAGCTACATCACGGACCGTGAGTCAGGAAATGGGCTTCTTTGCAGCACAAGTATCCGCACGAACAGTGCGACGACATCTGGAGCAGCACGGACTGTCTGCACAGTGACCATTATTGCGGCTTCTCTTGACACTGCAGCATAGAGACGCGCGGCGACAGTGGTGCGCCCAACGACAAAACTGGATACAGGATTGCGATTGGCAACGCGTCGTCTTTTCAGACGTGTCCCGGTTCTGCGTGCAGCATCATGGTGGACGTTTCCATGTCCGGAGGCACCGAGGAGAACACACGTGGCCTGCTTGCATTCGATATCATCATACGGGCCCTACACCTGGCGTGATGGCATGGGCACCCATTGAGTATACGATACGAACACTTCTTGTCTGCGTCGTTGGCAGTCTGAACAGCTAGTGCTACGTTTCTCAGATCTTAAGGCCGGTGGCTGTGCCCTATCTCGAGGCCTCGGAGACGTCATCTTTCAACAAGATAACGCAAGACGGCATCTTGTCCGTCATGTCCTAATCAACCTCGACACAGCGGGTGTTCGACTGTTGCCCTGGCCAGCACGTTATCCAGATATCTCATACATTGGAAACATCCAGTCAGCGTTTGCTGAGAAACTGGGCCGCCACCACTCTCCAACCACTACGACTGATGAAGTGTGGCATAGACTTGAACAGCCATGGAATGACTTGCCCATATCTATCATCCAAGCTCAGTTCGACTCGTTGCCTAACGGGGTTGCGTAATTTGAAATTGCAGTCTACACAGTGCACGCTTATCGCCGCTAGAGGGATACGTCAGAAAAGCCGGAATAAAAACCTATAAATTATAGTGATCCAATCAAACAATTTGCTGCAATGAAGGCTCGAAGAAAGATTTAGAAATTGTTTTCATTACATAACAAATAATATTTGTTTACTTTTTCTACTTTTTTTAAGTTCTGAAATTTTTGTAATTTTTAACAGTCTTTTAAAATGAATAAATATTTTCTACCAAAATGTCCGCTATTCTATTAAGTAGACAAGTTCTAATAAAAATACTATTCATTACAAAAAATTTGAAAAGATGCCATTTTTAAAACTTGCCTCACGCACCACAATGGCTCTGGGTGGGGAAATTCCATTCCGAGATAGACTTAAAATAGATATATATCGAAGCACTTATATACGACACAACATTAAAAACAAATGCGTATCTCGCAGTGTGATAATTGTAGAAACATGTGGGTAGTGAAGTGTTAATTCAATACATCTATAATGCCTAGACGATAGAAATGTGCTTTTATTCCGAATTCGGTGTCCCGAACCTGTCAAAACAGCAGAAAACTATTATCTGTTGACTGCTTCATCTCGACCTGATTCTGAATATTTTACCTACCAGCCGTGGCGGATGAAACATTTGGAGGACCTCGAGTGCAATCTTCTCTTTAGGCCCCATTGTACTAAATAATATTAATATATATTTATTACTTAAGAAGATTTCTCAGGGTCGGGAACGGAAATTTGTTGGACAGTTATTAGGTAGTAAAAACTTGCACTACTCTGTGTGTAATTCGACGAAGGGCAAATGGTATAATTTAAGATGATATTCGTACCTGAGGATTGCAGAATGAATCTCTTTTTGAAGCTGCTAACTTTCAAAGGCCCAAAGTGCGCAATCCTTGAGCCTGTGCAATGACCCACCATTTACTAACGGGCAAGTATTATGCCTGTTATTGCAGGCAGGAATAATAAATAAGGAAAATAGGTAATGGGGGATTACTCAAGTGATTGACTGATCGATAATTTCTCGCGTAACTTTTCGATTTGTACTAGAATCTTATAGATTAAACAAGTAAAATCAGATCTACATATATTTTTCGTTAGCCATAGCCCCCCCTCCCCTCCTTGAATATCGCTCACGTTCACCCAGAGGAGGGGTGTGCCCCTTAGGTTGAGAACCACTGCTCTAGATAAAGATAACAGATTAATCATTGGGGATTAACAAATTATGCAGTTTTAGAACACGTTTATCCCTAATGCTGCCTAGACAAAATACAATATGCTCGTTTAAACTGTTTAACACTATTTTTAATTATGGAGTTAGAAGAATGAAAATCTTGAATTTTGTAAGAGTTTTGAAATAATAATAAATTTTACCATTTTATAAGATTAAAATTTTTAATTACTATGCTTCATATTGTCTATACCTGACAGATTAACGTTAAGCGGATTTGAAAATCGAATTAAAAAGTTTGCCCAAGTACAGGGAGTAATATGAATAATCAAAACTAACACTCGTTAAATTACCGCTAAAAATTATAAAATCAAAGTCATTTAAATACGTTCAAACACTTAATTATGTAAATTTCTTTGATCTAAATTCCAAATTGAGAAACACAAAACTTTTTTATAAGTTACTGTTATGCCTAAACTAATGGTCAAGTAAACAAGGTTTGAAACAGCATTTATTCAGAAAAAAAAAATATCTCTCCAGCGAACCAGGTGACCTTGAATTTAAGTTTCGCCTTGTTATGAACAAGACGTTTGTTCATACTCTTAGCATTGTTGTTTTATCCCACCTGGCATCCTAATGTCCAAATAAGTTTGACTTTACAAGTGGAGTGCCTTGGTCGTGATGTCTTTATCTCCTGTACGCAAGTTAATTGTCATCAAGGTATGTGTAATTTAAAGTAACGAGAAGTAAAATTTTAAGGTAAAAATAAAAATAAATTAAAAATTAAAAGAAAATAAGGAATTAATTACGGTAACTGAAATAATTGTGAGAATAAAATTAAAATATAAAGGTTTACAAGTTAAAAATTAAAAGCATTCACTTGCAAACTTAAATTGCAATTAACTTTGTAAGTGAAAATTTAAAAAAAATTTAAATTAAAGATCCACGACAAAAAAGTAATAAACATAGGAGAATTTGCCCATTACAGCAGAAGATGTTAGTCGTAAGAATAAAATATTCATTTTTTTCAATTTATCTTTTTAAAAGTTTAGAATTATTTTTTTTTATGATTTTCAGATCCAAATTTTTTCAAAATATTTACTCATGAGTGTAGTTCTTGCTCACTTAGGAAGGAACCATCGCCTACCATCAGGATTTTTGAAATACAATTTAGAGAGCACGTAAACAAAATGCACAGAGCACGCCCTGCTAGGCGAAGCCATTTGTTGTGCAGATAAGAACATTGAGTTTTTGTTGGGTTGATTGAGGAATTTGCCAGGATTGTATAGTCAAATGATTCCGGAATCATTAATTTGCTTTCATGCAATCTGTTGCCTCAGTAGGGGTTAAGCCATTGTCAGACTCTCGTCTCCCATTCTTAAGTGGAATTGTGAAGGTGAGTAATAGCGTCTTCAATAAGCCCAAAATAAACGCAAACAGGTGTCGAACGATATACACCTTTGGAGATGTGCGACAATGCAAGTCATTTAGAATGATTTGTGAAACCCATTAGCGGCACTCTTTTCCAAGGAAAGAGCGATCAGGAAAGAAATTCAACATAGGTGGTCTGCAGAGGGCGGAATCGGAAAAGGTCCGGTATTCGAGATTGTTCGAGAAAGGGCTGAGAAGAATGCATAAATAACGACGCGGTTTCGAATGAAGAGGAGAATAGACTTGGACTATTGAAAGGTCGCCACGCGTACGGAGAGAGAGAGAGGGGGTCTCGTACGGACTTTGAATAATGAGCCCTGCTCTCATGAGTGTATTAACGTTCGTCGGAACGAACCTTTGTAAATGATTTATTTAACCAAGATTTTAATGTGTCAATAAACCAGATGAAAATAAGAATTGGTTCTACAGTTATGATTACTTCTACAAGATAATGATTTGTCGGATCACGACCATAAAGGTTAACAGCCATCTTTATAAAATTTAGAAAATCCCATCAGGGCCTACAATAAAAATTAATATATTTGTTCAATAAACTATTATTCCTTCTAAAGATGAAATTCAATGAATAATGTTTCTTTAATCAAAAATAATAATAAAATGAACAGATATAACAACTAACAAAATAATTATATATTCTAGTTTGAAATTCTAATTTGAAAAGACATATAAATGCGTTTTTAAGACAACATAATTCCAAAATAGAACCTCGTTTAAAATAGCAATGGAAAAACATAGACATAGACATGGTACATTACCGAGGCCCCAGAGAGCAAGGCTCCATATCCTCGGTATGGATAATGTTTTGTGGCTATATTTCCGTTCTTAGGATTAAAAGAAAAGTGTTGACTTGAAAGTTAAAGAATAATAATACATAAATTAATAAAAATAAAAATAACACTAATAATAGTAAAAAATAAATAAGTAAATAAATATAAATTTGACAACTATTTAATGTGTGCAGATTAAAGAAGGAAAAAAACATACGATGGCTGACGATTAAGAAAAAATCAGTAAGATAGTATTGAGGTCGATCCATCAAAAAAGACAGGTCAGAACCAGAAGCGCCGGCAATTGTAATTTAGAGTTTAGAAGAGGTTGGAGTGAAAGTTCAGAATGCGGAAGAAGACCAGTGTGAATAATCAAATTGGCCTTAGGACGCCTATAACATTTTCTTGGGTCGTAGTCGGGGAGGTTAGCTATTTCTTCTTTGTCTATTGAATATAATCTATTGTAGAAAGTTAGATGCGAGATCTTTAATGTGTTGCCGAATGGGTTCCATTCTTAGATCCCTGTGAATAAGCACGTTTCTAAGGTACCAGGGCGCCTTCCTAATACCGCGGAATGTTTTACTTTGAATTGTCTGCAATCGCTGGATATGGGTGTCAGCCACTGAGCCCCAAACAGGCACGTCGTACAAGAGGATGGTACGCAGTACTGTTCTATACAAGAGTAGTTTATTATCTAAATCCATTTGATTCTGGTATATGAGGTGGGCGATATCCTTACGGGCTTTAAAAATTTTTCTAATCTTATGTTATATATTTTTCTTGCATGTCAGTCGACTATAGAGGTAAATTCCTAGGTATTTGCCATCTCTCTCAAAGTGAACTAGGTGATCGCAGAATGTGACCGGAGGAGGTGGAATTCTATTGTAGCTTTAGTTTTTGAAGGACTTAACTTGAGCATCCACCGTTCGAACCATCGTTCAAGGATTCCAATAAGTGTCTGTAGGAACTTGTGCATGTATTTAACATTATGATGCTTAGCTAATATTGTCGTGTGATCCGCAAACATGGCTAGTGTAGTAAATGGAGAGTGAGGGATGTCATTAATAAAAATATTAAAAAGGATAGGTACTAACTTAAAGCCCTGAGGAACTCATGCATTGATTTCTCGCAGACTAGAACATGATAGGGCATGACAGAGTTTAAAGGATATGTTGAGAAGATAGGAGTGTACTAAGTGGATAATTGAGGCTGGCATTTTAAGCTTAATAAGTTTTTAAATGAGAGCACTGTGCCAGGCTCGGTCAAAAGCCTTCTCCAGATCGAGTAAAATTTCTCAAGAATACATCCGATTCTGGAAACCATCATGGATGAATCCGTGACTCTAAGCAACTAGTGTGTTGTTGAGTGGTGGTCTCGGTAGCTGAACTGTGCATTAATCATAAAAATATTTTTATCCAGGAACTTATTGATTCTGTGACACGTTATGTGTTCCACTAGCTTGCTAATAGAGGAGAGCAGGCTGATTGGTGTATAATTTTTTGGCAGATACTGATCCTCACCAGTTGTTTTAATATAAAAAGGGGTGATGGCAACAGCGGTTTTCCAAGCAATGGGAAAGTATTTATGTTCAAAGATTTTATTAGTTAATTCAGAGAGGTAGTAAATATAATTTAGAGGCAAGCTTTTGATATCTGAGTTAGATATATTGTCAAGGCCGGGAGCTCTTTTTATTGGGGAGCGATGAAACAGCGTTCTGGATTTCTGCTGGAGTGGTAGATTCCAGAGGGTCATTATTGATGATAGAGAGTCTATTACTGAAACATTTTCCAAGAATATTGTTAATTTCAACAATTGTATCGGGATAGAAAACGTTGAGTGTGGGGAGAGAACTCCTTTTAGCAATTGTCTGCCAAGGCCTCCATTTTGTCGGAGTGACTCCGGAGAATGCCAGAATGCTTGTGGGGATGGAGGGGGGTAAAAGATTTTTTGACTCGTTTAAGATATGTCCAGAGACTATTGTCAGTTGGTGCGAGTGACTTGATAAAATCAGTCCATTTTTTATTTTTTTGTTTTCTAATTTCAAGTTTTATTAACGCATTTAGTCTATAGAACTCACCTCGTACAGACGGATCCTTCCTGTCCGCGTCAAATTTTCCTATTTTTAATTAAGTGCTTGATATGAAGGCATAAGGTATTGTAATTATTTCGTAGGGTGCGAGTCTTCGCAGATCTGAGGGCACAATTGAGGATATCTGTGATGAAGGTAACACTATTATGAATGTCAATTTTACTATTAATGTGCTCGAAGGGTGGGGGAGAATTAAATATATTACTAGTGTAATTATTCCAATTAATAAAATGAGGGGTCAGAATGGAAGGCAGGGGGATACTGGTGTGCAAATTTAGAACAATGGTGTTATGCTCGGATTATAAGTCGTCAACAGAATCAATATCGTAGGGAAAGTTAATATTATTTAAGAGGGCGAAATCAATAATTGATTGGGAGCCAGAAGGGCCAAAAAGGGTAGCAGAAGAAGGAAAAGCCATATCAATAGCGTTATCAATACAAAAATCAATAATCTCCCTGCCGTAGCGACAGGTATATTTATTATTATTGGAACAGTTACGTCGAGAATGGTGGGCATTAAAATTCCCAGCTAAGATTACCTTATCTCCGAGGAAAAATAAATTTTGAAGGTCTAGACCAGTGGTCGGCAAACCGTGGCTCGCGAGCCACGTGTGGCTCTTTGGCCCCTTCAGTGTGGCTCTACGACAAAATACCACGTGTGATTGAAACTTCGTGATGACTGGTTTTCTTATTTCTGTTTTTACATACTTAGTTGGTGTTTATGGATCTTTAGGCAAGTGCTCTGAGTAAAGACTAGAATTGTACTTAAAATCCGCACCCCTGCGGTTGGCAATTCCACCTGCCTCTGTTCGAAGCACTTTGCTTTCCCTCCAAGGTACCCCCACCAGCGACACTTTCCCCTCCACTCGCTGTAGTTAGGTTGGGCCGGTGGATACGCAGCGCGGGGGAGGCCGTGACCTTCGAAATCCGAAAATCTTCAATACCAAAGGTCACGGAGAGACGAGCGTGATTCATGCACAAGTTGAGCGAGTCAGCAGTCAGCAGTCTCATTGTGCACAGGCCCCTACGGACTCACCAACGTGGGACAGTATCTCCCCTCCCCGTTTGTTTTTATGGTACATCCACATTCATGCAGACAAGTAACCCCCGACCCCGCTTGACTCCATTTGACCCGCGTGACCCCCCGCCCCGCCTTTGATGTTCTGTCTAGGACCGCTCGATCGGAGGATCGGTGCAGAACGCAGTGCCCATAAATCACCGGCTTCCCCCGCAGAATACTGTGCAGAGCACATGAATGTGAACGCCTTATTAAATGTGTGGGAAGAAATAACCACCCAGTCTTCTCACTCCGCATTTACACAGTCGTGAGCGAGGAGGGTCGAATAGCGGGGAAGAGTGAAAAATGGGTGTGTAAACGGAACCCTTGCAGATAACTCCGCTATTTTCCTCCCCAATCGTGGCGCTCGCTTCGGGAGCGGTTTTTCAAGCCCGAGTCAAAAGGACGAGTTCCACGTCTCCCCCACGTTGGGGAAAACTACGTTGGGGAGCGGTTTATCTGGCCCGAGTCTATGGCGACGGGGAGGGGGTCAAAGGACAAAGGGGTGAATGGCGTCGGGAAGTTGCGAGAGGCGAAAATGGGAGAACGGTCATTCGGGTCGATAAGTCACCCTCCTGGAGCGTGACTGATATCTCGTGAATGGACGAGGGGTGGCTGATTCGCGGCTGTGTAAATGCGGGGTAAGATAAGGGGCTTCCTTTCGACTTCTTCTACTTGGCCACCTGCACCACAGAGTGTCCAAGCATGGGGAACGGGAGAGAAAACGAGAGGGGGTTGGCTTGCGACAATTTGAGCCCCCCAGAATCAGTGTGTGGGAGGTCAAAGGATGATGACCAAGAGTGGAGAGAGAGTTCATGACGAAAGAGAACAGTCTCTCGAGAAAGCAATCTGATCGGTTGATTTTTACTGTTAGATTTTTAGGTTCGATTCCGGTACGGCAAACTGTCCGGGGGAAATTCTGAGCAAAAACCGAAGAAGAGTTAGATCTCTCAGTGAAAGACCGTGGATGGTCTTAGTTAAGCAATTATCTCAATAAATTATTACTATTATTAACTGATTTCGCTTAAATAGCCTTTTATTAGCGAGTTTTCGCCGAAAAGTAGTAAAAAAATTATTTTCGCATTTATTCGCTCATATCGGCAAATTTCACATTTATTCGCATCTGTTTCGTAAATACGAAAATTGCGTATCCCTAGTTAACAGTTGCAATACAAATCTGTATTTGCATAAAAAAAAACTATGAAAAGGACTTATAAAAATGGCTCCGCAAAAAGGCAGGAAAAAAGGAGGAAAGATGCTGAAGCAAAAGAGAGTTCTTTTTGTATGCCTTCCTGGCTAACCCAGCAACCCACCAAGATACAGATTACATTACAGAAGAAACAAGAGGTGAGAAGGAATTTTTATTTAAATGTAAGGCTACAGGTACCTCAGTTTAGATAGTAATTTAAAGTAACCGGTGTTAGATTTATATTTATAATTTAATACTTATGGTGAGAAAAATAAATATATAAATAAACCTAATTCAGTGAAGTCTCTTATAGCGCGATATTTTTATAACGTAATTTCCATAAAATGCGGAGCGGAAATTGTGACAGCTGTCCTATAACGCGGTCTCCTTATAACGCGTTTTTCGTAAAAGAACATTCCAACAACTCAAATGGCTTGAAAAATTTATCTATCGCAGAACTTATTTGATGAGTTAAATTTTCGTAGATGGCATTTATGGGGTATTCCCCTGTTTATCAATTCCAGTTATCAGGGAATTTCCCTCAAAATGCGCAAACAATAAAGCATTACTCTCTTTTAATTTATTCTAAGATTGTCTTTAAATGTGTTCAGACGTATGTGTAATAAAGTTCTTTTGACTTGTCTAATTTACGTTATTGCAATCGTATAATATTAGAGAACATCTACGTAAAATTTTTTATTTGCCGTATTACACAAGTTCTAACTTTTTCAAACTGGTTCTAATTTGATCTTACTTGTTCTAACACGCATCGTCATGGTCGGTCATGCTTGAACGCGTCAATATCGTTTATTAATTATCGTATATCAAAGTAGCGTCAATATCATTTATTAATTATAATTACAATTTATTTCTGAGATTCTATATAACGTGGTACGAATTCATATAATTTATATCAATTCTGAGTTTCTTATAACGCGGTTTCCATATAACGCAGCAGTAGTTTCCATATAACGCGGTATAAATTTATCGGATTTATCTTATTTCTATATTTCTGATAACGCGGTTTCCATAGAAAGCATTTTCTGATTTGAATTAATTCTGAGTTTCTTATAATACGGTTTCCATATAACGCAGTACGAGTTAATCGCGATATAGGAGACTTAAGTGAAGACTAGTGGTAGTCAATCTGGTCCCTACCACCCACTAGTGGGCCATAAAGTTACCTGTATTTTTCCAACCAGCTGTAAATCCTACAGGTATTTTAGCCATCACTTTGAGAATTGTAATTATTTTGCGTTGGTAGCTTTATTATTATTGCCGGTTTGGAAGTAAGAAAATATGTTGTGATTATTCATTGGGGTTAAAAATATATAAAATAATATAAACTTGTAAATAGAATAAGTAATGCTATTCTATCTACGGCAGTTATAAAATGAAACATTTTTCTAGGTGCCCTGTTTGACATGGCTACAAAGAAGAAACATAGAAAAACGGAAGACGGAAACCGTGAATTTCGAGTTGAATGGACCGAGAATTTCGCGTTTATTCAAAACTTAAATGGCCTTCTGACCTGTATTTTTTGTAAGGAAAAATTGACTCATAACAAAAAATCAAATTTAGAGAGAAACTTTATGACTAAACACGTGTCATTCAATAATAAATATATTTTGTTGGTGATGCAAGGAAGAAAGAAGTTGAGGAACTTCAGAAGAGTCAAGAAAAATCAAATTCTGTATTTAATTACTCGATGCAATCTTTCAACAATGTTAATATTGCAAGTTTTGTGGTTAGTCAAGAGATTGCTAAGAGAGGAAAACCATACACAGACGGCGAATACATAAAAAGTTGTTTTATAAATGCATCCGAAGAGCTATTTCGGGATTTTAAGAACAAAGAAGATATTCTAAAAAAATTAAAGAGTTTCCATTGTCTGCTAAAACAGTGAAAGATAGAAGAGCCAAAATGTCTTTGAATATAAACAACCAGCAAGTCGAAGATCTTAAATTGGTTTCAGCTTTATCGATAGTAGTTGACGAGTCTTGTGACATAAATGATACAGCGCAAGTTTCACGTTTTGTACTATTAATTTCATCTACAGGTCCTAAAGAGAAACTTTTAGGATTATTGCCACTCAAAGGTCAAACACGTGGAGAAGATATAGCAAATGCTGTAATTCAGTGCATTGTAAAACATCATATTCCACTAGATAAAATTGTCTCAATTTCAACAGATGGGGAGAAAAGTATGACAGGCGTAAGAAACGGGTTTGTTGCTAATTTGAAAGAAAAATTTAATCACGAGATACTTACATATCATTGCATCATTCATCAAGAAGCGCATTGTGCTCAGTCATTTCCAGAATAAAATTGCAAAGTTATGGAACTGATGATTAAGATTATCAACTCCGTTATAGCTAAAGCTCTTGATCATCGCCAATTTAAAGAATTTTTAGTTGAAATGGAGAGTGAGTACGCAGATCTTCTGCTGCATAACAAGGTACGTTGGTTATCAAGAGGTCACGTTTTGAAACGTTTCGCTTCTTTAAAAACAGAAATTCAAGCATTTCTCTTTCAGAAATGTGTTCACTCTCCAGAACTAACGGACGATCAGTGGATTCAAAAATTTTATTTTATGGTAGGCGTTACGTCTCATCAGCTAAATCGTAAACTACAGGGGAAAGGAAACACAATTTTTTCGATATTAGAAGAAGTTATTTCATTCGAAAACAAATTATCTCTTTTGCTCAAGATTTTGAAAGACAAACTTTGATTCGCTTTCCGAGCCTGTTGAAACATCGGCCAAGAAAATAATTCTGATATTGACATTTGCTATTTCAAAACAACACTTTTAATATCAGGGAAGCTTTTCTCAACAGGTTTCAGAAGGTCAGAAACAGCAAAGCGACGTTAGCCTTTGTTAATAAAACTCTTAATGCTACTGTAACATAATTAATTTTTTCTCCCTTTAATATTGACATTGGAAACTTTGAAATGCAGCTGCTGGATTTAAAAAACAAATAATTGTGGAGCTCGAAATTTAAACATCTTTGTGCTGATCTCAAAATATTGAAGAAAAACAAATGTGAACTTAGTTCACAGCACAAGTGGTCTGCTTTGAAAGACCTGGAGAATGAAGATATGTTGATTTTTAACACCTGGGAAAGTATTCCTTACTCATATAATCAGCTGAAAAAACTAGCGTTTGCTGTTATTTCCTTATTCGGGTCTACATATTCATGCGAACAATCATTTTCAAGCATGAACCTTATCAAGAATAAATTGAGAAGTCGTCTTATTGAGAGAGGTATATTGAGATGGTTTGGACATACAGAGAGGAAGAACGAAAGGAGATAGACCAAATAAGTATACAAGATGAGTGAGAATGGGAGAGATGGAAGGGATCGACCTCAGCGAACGTACCTCAATCAGGTTGAGGACGTTTTTAGCAGAGGTCAGCTTAGGAGTATCCTAATAAACAATGTACCAACCTATATAGTTCAAGTTTCAAAAATTTGGCTCTCAAAGGGAATTTCAATCGTTGTACTGTTGATATTTGGCTCTGTTGACTAATGAGTTTGCCGACCACTGGTCTAGACCAACACGATGAGTGAACGCTGCTCTAAGGTAAATACTGGATATTCAAATTCAATTAGAGGAGGTGGGTTAGATTTTAATTATAGTATTTTCTAAAATGTTGAGATTGAAGCTGGGGATGTGATCATATTTAATATCCCTTTTACAAAGGTCATATCATCGCCAATTTCGTTATCAGAATTACTCTTTTCTCTTTCACTTAATTTCCGAATTATTTTACTTTTTTTTAGGCCACACATTTTTTTATCGAGATAAACAGCATAATTTGAATATCATCAGCACTGATCTTAACCCAAAAATCGGAAATAAAGTACCACATAACTGCTAATGTCAAAGTGGCTCTAAGCTTTGATTCATCACTATCGTCAGCCAAGTCACTTCTGATATCTTTCAAAAGGTCAATGATTCGAAGAATCAAGTCACTGTAAGGCTGAAACTTCAGAAGAGCTGTTTTCGCTTCAAGTAAGTTGGTGAGTTCGTTAATATTATCCACAGATGCCAGCACCGCAAGTTGATACACTGTAGGACAAATCGTAAAATCCGTAGAATTCGCCATTTTGTTTACTGTCGATCCAAGTTGATACTTCGCAGAAATATGTGTGATTGCTGTCCCTAGAACAGCACTATCATACATACGCAGGATCCAGATCCTCGTAGAACCACAGTACAATAATTGTTGAAAAAGACCATCTCAAAGAAATAGAAAAAAAAGATGTAGAACAAAATAACTATTTACAAAATGTAGCAGTAGATGTTGCACATACAAAATCAGCAAAAAATAAGCCAAGCAAGGAAAAAACTCGCCAGCACGATAAATTTTTAAACAACTTAGCGCTATTGAAAAAGCAAGAGCCTAAACAAGCAGAGGACAAACTTATTTAGATGAGATATAGCAAAATTACGAAATATTCCACGAAAAAAAATATATATTTGTGGCAACCCAACTCGCAGACAGCTCCGACGTCGCGTTCTGCGCATCTGGTTCGCGCAGGATTGGGGATTGCCGCGGACATTGGAACACCGAACTTCACTTCCTCTCCGTACTAGTATGGTACATACGCTTCTCCCGCTCCGAATTCACCGCGATGAACTACGAGCCGAGTTTCTTAACGATTATTGTAAATTTATGTCGTGTGTCAAGTTTTAAATAAAAGAACATGTTAATAAGTTCTAATTGCTGCTTATACCTTCTGATGTCCGTAATATGGGGATAATAGTTCCCATATATTGATAGTTTAATCTAAGTATATGAAGAAATGCATAAAAATATACAAATGTAAAAGAGTTGTTAGACTATATTTTTTTAACTCCCGAATTTGAGATTATGAGAATTACATTTTCAATGTATATTACAAACCGTCGTTGTAGTTCTAAGAATTCTGCTAACTCTACCTGTAACTGTAGCAGCAGCCGAGGGCAGTTTTTCTAAACTGAGAGCCGTCTTAGCTGCCAGAGGCAGCAGCAGTGTGTACAAATTTCGGACCCTGTATACCCACAAAGTGTCTACAAATTTAATTATGTTTTCTTTTTCTTATGCTGTATACGTACAATAAGTAAAGTTTTGTTATTTGCTTTCCTTCCTGGTGTTGCAATTTTAATCGTCAGCAGTGTCTTTATAGATAAAGGATGAATTAAAATGCAAATGCAAATAATCACTGGGGATATATTTCTCTCATTTACTGCCATCACGATTCTATGTGTTACTGAAATTCAGCGATGTGTTGAATGCGCTAAATGATCCATCATTAAAATTATCTAAATTTTGCAAAATTGACGTCATTGCTTATACTCAACCGTAAATTGTAATTTACAGTTTCTGTCCTTTTTTTAGTAATTATTTTCCAATTTTTATAGTTTTTTTTTTCAGTCTGCGCTTAGTAATTTGTATCTTCAATTCATGCGAAATAACATTTTTTGCTAAAAAGGAATCAATACAAAATTATTCTATAGTAAAGGGGAAGTTTTAATGGTCTCTGCTGTCGTAATAGCTTCAAAAAATAAACTAAGCAGTGTTTCATTGAACGTTTAACTTTTGAAAGTATTTTTAGAGTACAGTTTTGTTATTTCATAATATATGTTTCAAATTTTTATTACTGTAATATTTATTTTTAATTTATTACTGTAAACGGTGTAGTTATGTCACCAAAATAATGGGTTTTTTTCGTTATTGCTGTTAAGTTCAAATATATATATATATATATATATATATATATATATATATATATATATATAATATATATATATATATATATATATATATATATATATATATATATATATATATATATATATATATATATATATATATATATATATACTAGCATTATTTCCTGGCGTTGCCCAGGAAGATATATAGATATAAAATTTTTCATGCATTCCCTCAAAGAAATACTGGGCTGCACCCCCGCTGTTGATGTTCATCTGGCCAGACAGAATGCGCTTAGCGCGTTTCTACTGAAATGATGTACAACCAATAAGAAAGAAAGAAACTTTGAGTCTGCGGACCTTCGTCTGATTATACGTCTGATTTTATTGAGAATTGCTAACACCGTGTTGCGTGATTCGCACGTTTGGATTCAATAAGTTTACTGTTTAATTATATTTGTTAGATACTGTTTAATAAGATTAAATTAGATTTGTTTGATCCACTGTTTATTAGAAATCAGTTTTATAATTTACATTTGACTTTATTATTTTTGTTTCCCTTAAAAACGCATTTTTTCCACATCACCCAAGAGATAAAGTTTAATATGCGTTATCCCCCTTTATTTAATCAAAGTAGGGCGGAATTCTCCATGAAGCCTATTTTCCTTACTTTGGTGATTGTAATAAGCGAGATGTGAATACGCGTCAATCTAAATGAGTAGGACCACACAGCCTGAATTGTGAGAAGGATTTATGACTCTCAAGCGGCCAGGCGCCGGGGAACAGGGGCGTCGCAAGCGAGTAAACAACGCGGGCAATAAAACCATAAAAGTTAAGAAGACAGCAGCTATAAACCGTAGATCATGATTAGGAAACAGATGCATGGGAGTTGAGAAATTTCCCAGACGAGGAGAGGCGTCCAGTATAATTAAAATGCAAACATAAAAACAGGAGCCAACCTATGAACATGGTGGTTCATCCCCCGGCACAATCAAGAGGCGGAGCGAGCGAATCACATGCTAGAAGACAAGATCCAATCAAAAAAAAGAAACGACATATATATACAGGGCGTGAAGCATTTTGGGGGAGCCCGTTATTAATAAAAAAAGATGCCTAGAAACTAAGCTGCCACAGGGCCGATAAGAGAGCCCCTTTACTAAAGGAAAAAGACGACTGATAAATAAAAGGCAACCAGACCGAAGAAAGCTCCAATATTATCCTAGTGAATGTTATAAAGAACTCCCGACGTAAGAAGGAAGGAAACAAACGAATTACGCTGCTGCGAAAACAAGGAGCATCCAGATATAACAACAAGTAATCAACCTACAATTAAACGTGGAGAAGAATAACGCCAAAGATATACGACGATAATGCATGTTGAATAAGGTGACCTACGAACTGCGGCTACCGGAGCGAGCTTTGCGACGAGGAGATGATGGAGACGTCGATGACCGACAGACAGTGCTGACTGACACACGGAGTAATCTAAGGGCACCATCGCCACCCTATGAACTAAATCAATCCTGAGTTATCATCGAGCCATGAACTTTCAGTGCCAAGGTAGAACTCTTTTCTGACGAACTTAGTGCTCAGGGATTATCGAGCATTAGACGAACTTTGTGAGTACAAGTGATGAAACGAGTGTAAGCGACAGTGCCGGCACCCTATGGGTGAAAATATTTGCTGATATAATTTATTTCACATCTCTACTTATTACATATTTGCCTCTTGACTTAGAGTCGGCATTGCTAAGTATATGCTAATAATACGCATTGTTCACGTGTAGAGATACTATTTTATAATTATTTAAATGCATATATTCTTGATTAATTCTGTGTACTATTGCGGTGAAAAGTTAGCATGATGCTATGTGTGTAGATGTATATATAAGTGTGTAAATAAATTGTATATATGTAATCGGAGTGTCTTTACTGAGAGTTGTAACCCTTGACTTACTTTCGGATAGAAAGAGAGTTGGTCGCAACGCGACATTACTAGCCTAACGATCATTGCCCAATAGCCCCAGAGTGGGTTGTTACAGTGATTCCGTTTTTTATTGTCGACAGGCCAAAAACCGTATAAAAAGCAAATTGTAAATGTGTTTTTAATATTCCCATGGGCAAAAAACATTGAAAAAGCAAATTGTAATTCGGTTTTTAATTTTTCTGAGGCCAAAAACCGCAGAAAAAGGAAATTGTAAATTGGTTTATAATTTTCCAAAGGCCTAAAACCGTTGGAAAAGCGAATTGTAGTTCAGTTTTTAATTTTCCTAAGGGCAAAAAACCGTAGAAAAAGGAAAGTGTAAATCGGTTTATAATTTTCCAAAGGCCTAAAACCGTTAGAAAAGCGAATTGTAGTTCAGTTTTTAATTTTCCTAAGGGCAAAAAACCGTAGAAATTGAAAATTGTAATTTTGTTAAATTGTAATATTGTTACTTGATTCAAATTCTTGTTTAAAGATATCCAATCAAAATGCACTATATTCGATGTCCTTCCATTCGGAACTAAGGTGTAAAAATTTTCGGCTTGTGTTGCTCTGAATGGATTGAGAGTCCTTAGAAATATTGTCATATAATGAAGAAAAATGGGTCTACAGTAATTCTTTATACACAACATTTCTTATTTTTCCAGAAGGTGAGTAAACATAAAGTTTGTTAGCTGCTCTTACTCTTGAACATCCTATATACAATTGACCATGACCAAAACAGTCCTCCTGTAATTGTAAAACCAACGACTTGTAATGTTTGTCCCTGTGATTTGTTAATAGACATGGCAAAACATGGGGCGGCGAAGAGTGTGTATCTGGGGAGGTAGGGCCAAATGTTATTGTATCAACCCTCTTCTCCCCCGCGCATCGGATTTGAAAGATAAGCACCCAGCTTGTAACGTGCAGAAATACTCTTTTTGGTGAATAAAGTGTTGTGGTGACGGGGCTGTAGCCACATTTAAGTGGTAAGCGCACCTCCTAGGTGCTCAAAAAATCATTTAAAAATAATTTTAAATAAATTAATTGAGCCCCAAATTTCGTTTTTACTGCGTTATTTTTCTCGGGTCCTAAAAATTAACTGTGCTAAATTTGGTCCCGGTGGGTGAAACAGTCTATGATTCTATAGCGGACAAACAAACAGACATATTAGATATTTATATATATAAATATAAACATATGTTACGGGCATAGTCCGAAGTCTCGCGATTTGGCGAATGACCGGCAGCTTCTAGCATTGGCATGTCACTTTGCCAAAGCCTGAAAAAGACGAGAATTCACGATTCCTTCAGCTTTTGATAGATCCATACGCGATTCATCCGACAGTCTATGGCTACATTATGAATTGTCGAAGTGCAAGTGGCCAAAGCAAGAAATTATGCTAGCTGGATAATGCAGTAAAGGTAATTCATCAAACCAGGTCTAACTCATTATTACCACTGTGAAAAAACTACTTACTTTAGTGGAAGTAGAATTCTGCATTATATCGGGCTTGGGCCAAGTGACTTGTGTAATGGTAGAAGTGGCCTGTTGTTTCGCGAATTTGTTTGGCTCCGGCCCTTGGCCGCGACTTATATATATATATATATATATATATATATATATATATATATATATATATATATAAAAAAAAGTTATCTTTTAAAGATTTGAATAGAGGACTAAGATATCTCTATGAACGCTATAAACGCATACTCTGCATACTTAGCAACATCTCCTAAATTTAAAGTCATTCTTTTCTGTAACTATTTGGTACGGAAAACATATAAGAAAATTAACGTTTCTTTTTCTCTTAAAGGTAAGAACATTTTATAAACTTTTTAAAACAATTTCTCAATTGTTTTATAAGCGAAGTACACTTTTAAGAACTTGAAACAAATTTTAAGCACTTTGCTAAAGTTATAATTACATTTCTTAAAACAAACAGTTTTTTTTCTAATAGCTTTCATATAACTAATTTTAAATAGACTGCATGAGACAGTATGCATATAGTTCATGTCATACTGATGTTAATCATAAACAATTTCCCTGCGAATTATCCTATTCAGTAATTACGCTATCCCTTTATCGCAATTTAATGAATGCAAGAACAATTGCATCCTGAATTGCCAATGTGCCTAATAAATATTTAATTAATCTCATGTGACACGAATTTGATTAATCATTTCACATTCTTAAAGCTAGTAAATTGACTTTTCGCTATTCAACGTAAAATTAATCGTGGTCAAAACTAATAGGCATCTAAGAACTTTGAAGCAACTAGCTAAGTACGTTTCCCAAATGTGACCGAATATGATAGTGATTAAGTAATAGCAATAAGACGAAATGAAAATTCAGGTTTTAGCAAGATAACTTTAATTTGCCTCTATTATTTAAAATGTGTTATTTAGTACCCCGTATACATGTAATACTCAAGCAAGATAATATTGTTCAACCAAGCAGTACTTTTTTATAGTGAAGAAATCAGTCAAAATTGTACCATTAAATATATACAGGGATAGTTTTATTTTTTACTACTCAGAGCGGCCTGTAGCGCGATCTATCAGCCGGGATTTCACCAAAATTGGTAGAGGGACTAAGTACGACATGGGAAAGCGTTTCCAATAAAAACAAATAGTTCCAAAAGTCGCCGATAGAGGAACGCTGTTGTTGTCGGCGCACCCGAGTATCAGCATAAAACGCAAGTAAAACATCAGAATACAAATTCGTGACTACGCAGTCGATAACACTTTTGAAACATTATTTCTAGACCCAGACTAAAATAAAGATGTATGATTAGAAATAGCATATTGAGTGTCACTTGACGAAGTCGAGGACGTTTGAATTAAATTTACTTGGCTACTAGGCTTAGTGAGTAAAATGACCTATTCTTTAATAGCCTGGATTTCCGAAAGTAGCTCTTGCAACTGCAAAGATCTACTTACAGAATGGGCTAAATTGTTAGAAGACTCTAACTGCAGCAATGTGTCAGCTCTATCTAATCCGCAGCCTGGAAACATTCTATGTTGACACTTAACAACTGCACTTTGATATCCTGAGGGATAGCATTAATCAAAGCGACCCATTTTATGTCATTAAGAGCATCAGGATCACTAACAGTGGGATACAATTTAGAAATTTGGACTGAAATCCTGTGTGCTAGATGTCGAGTTGACTCTGCAGGTGAAAGAGTTGTTATGTAAAGAACTACTTAGAGAATGGGCTAAAGTGTTAGAAGACTTTAACGGCCTATTCACATAGGAGTCCGTTGCGTCGCGTTAAGGAAAAGATGACGTTGAGACGAAAATAAACCAATCATAGGCGTTAAAAATTTCATTGCTAATCGTTTGGAGGCCTATGATTGGTTTAATTTCGTCGTAACGTCATCTTTTCCTTCACGCAACGCAACAGACTCCTATGTGAACAGGCCCTAACTACTGCAAGGTGTCAGCTCTATCAACCGCAGCCTGGAAACATTCTATGCTTTCACTTAGCAACTGCACTTTGATATCCTCAGGGATACCATTAATCAAAGCGACCCATTTTAAGTCATTAAGAGCACCGGGATCACTAACAGTGAGATACAATTTAGAAATTTGGACTGAAATCCTGCGTGCTAGATGTCCAATCGACTTTGCCGGTAGAAGAGTTATGTCCTGAGGGTTCAATAAGGCAGTGTTTATAGGATTTGAGCAAAGAAGGATTTTAAACCATTTAACAGAATATCCTGATCCTCTGTGTCGAGTAGTTCAGGAGTATTGATTGCATACTTTAAAGCAGGTCCTACTAATTTAGACTTAATGTATGTAGCAGTCTGAGCATCTGACCATTCATTAATTTTCGTTAAACCAGTGATTTGTCTATAAAAAAATGATAAAAGCTCCCTTCAAAGGGTTGAATCGACACACTAAATCCATTGTCTACTTAGCTTGTCATGGCCAAGGAACCAAAAAGTAAAAGAAAGGAACTAAAGTTCCTCAAGAGACCACACAAAAGACAAAATAAATGAGTTTTACATTTTCAAAGTGCAAGCAAAAAACATTTTCAAGATGACAAAAGATAATTAAATGCAAAAGAATCCAATTAGTGGTTAAACGAACATATAAACACCAATATCTAAAGAAATTTAAGGTGTACGTATATTAACAGTTGTGCATGCAATAGAAAAGGGGAATTATACAAGAAAACAACTTTAAAATATTGTGCCTGAATTATTCATAGCTTATTTATTATACCAATCAAAAAATGTGCCAGCATCAAACGTGAATAAGCATTGTCACTTAAATTAAACAAGATACAAAAATGATAAATTGCATGAATTAAAGATGGATAAACACTCTTTATATTAAAAAGACTTGAACTCAAATTAATGATGCATGCAGATTGAATAAAAAGTTTATAATTTAGCCGGAAAATAAAATTATATACATGAAAAAAAACACTAAATGCAATATCAGTTACTATTCAATGATAATACATTCAGGTACTGACTATTATATAATGAAAAAGAATTGCTCATGCACTATATCAAAAAACAAAAAATAGCAAAAAGTGTCTCAACAGAAGAATGTAATTAATTTTTTTCTTAAATGTTATATTTTATACATATTATCATTCTACATATTATTTATTTATTGTTTAGCCTATAAATTTTCAATTTAATTTAGACTCCCTGATATAATTTACTTGTACATATGTACATAAAAAATAATACACATAGCTTAGTTCGTGCTCTAAGGGAAAAAATGCATCAAGTGATATTAAAATAAATTCAAAATAAAGGAATTTTCAGCATTAACCTTTAGCTTACGGGCCTATTTTTCCGATGCCCTCTTTAGAAATTCCATACCGCCTTTCTAAGAGCGGCCATTAAGGGTTATATATATATATATATATATATATAATTTCTTGGGATACATGCAATCCCACCCCGTAAGGAAAAGGTTAACGAGGAGAATACTATTGGAAAAGAGACAGCAGCATGATTTTCATATATTTTATAATTTTGCAGTTACAAGTAAAAATGGAGTAGATACAGTTTTCTTTCGTTACCAATTTAAGTTACTGTTCAAATTATAAAATCTGGGTGCATAAAAAAACGAGTCACTAGAGAGAGACAAAAAAAAACCCTAAAAATTATAAATTATTTCAGGCCTTGATTCACGGTACCAAGTGTTATACCGTGATTGCCGTGGAAACTAATTCAAAAGCGTTGTGAATGATAAGTTAAAATTACTTGGTAAATTAGTAATGCACCAGATTGAAATCTCACCGTGGGAAGCTACTGCTATGAATCAGACTTAATTTCTAGCCAATTAAGGTCAGTTTACTTATAAATAAATTTTATGAGTTTCCCACGTGGCTCGTATGCACCAAGAATAATTTTAATACTTATAATAAATAATAAAAGAATTCGGACTCACATTACTAACAGAAATAAAGAGCATAAGAATACGATATGAAGTAACATGTTTTATTCTCAGTAAGCAAATGTTGCACAAATTACAAAAATTTATGATTTATCAAATTAGGCCTAAAACTGACCACGCTCCCATGACTCCTCGCACCCACAAAAAGGGGCACCTTCTTTTATAACCGCCAAGCAGAGTATGCCTCTCGCGAGTCGAATAAAAAAACATTTATTTCAGTATCTCGCCAAGATGCATGCGCGAGAGCCAAAGGGGTGCCATATTTGGCTTGCATTGACTCTGGTGGGACTAGTTTCACTCGATATCTTTTAATGACAATAAGCTTTGAAATTGAGCAACAGTTATAAACCTCATGAGCTATTCATGAAACAGGATACGAGAATTGCTTTATAACAGTGTTCTGGCTTATGCTTCAATGTGTTTCAAGTGCTGTCATCTATCGATTAATCTAAACCTTATTTTTATCTACAGAAATCCTATTTTAATGATTTAATCTAGTTTTCTCTGGAAAACCTTCCTTTTAACTCCATTAAATCATCCTAACTTTTTAAAAACCAACCACACGCACACACACACACACATATACATATATATATATATATATATATATATATATATATATATATATATATATATATATATATATATATATATATATATATATATGATAATATTACTAACTACCTATAATCGCCCATTCTTTACTTCATCTCTGCCATGGTACCCCGTCCTTCTTGTCTTGACGTAAACGCTTCGCCTTCCACATACTAACTTCCTCCGCCAATTCTGGCAACCTCTTTCACCTAATGCTATTTTGGTGCTTTTTTGGGGAGACGCGAGCTGGCTCCGAACGGATTAAGACGTGTTAATCTTTACGTCAATAAACTTTATTTAATTGTAATGATTTGGAAATCTTTGTTACGGCCTCGATTGCAGTATTTTCACGAGATGACCATTCGGGTCATTTCACCAGCTTGACAGGATGGAGAACCAAGTTTGGCGTTTGGATCAAGAAATCAACCTTTGTCACGCCTGAGATTGCGACTGCATTGTGAGAAATGAAGACGCCATTGTTCTACAGGGCTTTTGCTTTCGATTTCCGCATGCGTCCCTGAATGCACCAGCTTGAAAAATTACCAAAGCTCACCCAACACAATGTCGACTACATCAAAGCAAGTGATGATGCCCTTTTTCCAGTTCGTTCCAGTTTTGATTCCGACTTTTGTTTCCCGCCTGACCTCACCATTTTTTCCCGTCTCGGACTGCGCCATCTTGTGATACACCCGTATTCAACTCCAAATATTCAAGAAGTGATTCAACTTTTAATATATGTGAGCGACAGTCATCAAAAAATTCCTTTCAAGATTGTGATTTTTTTTTCCAGTTTTGCCTTGATCCCTGTGTGAACGCCGAACGCTACACAGTGGAATCGTGGAAGCTCCAATAATCTATTTTTCAAGATCACCATCAAAGTGTTTTAGTCTCAAAATTTTCTCATTTAGTATTGCAATTTACAGTACAAAAATTGGTGTTGTAAGCAGGTCAGTTATTATATTATTTTTGTTATTTTTAGTATTGTAAAAGTAAAATCAAAATGAAAACTGCCAAAATAAATGTCGAACATGATGATAATTGCGAAATTTTTCAGAAGAAAATTAAAAATCGAAAAAAAAGAAGTTAAATTTAAGTAATGAAATGATCATATAAGTCACCAATATGTAAATCATTCAGCTATCCTTAATCTTTCTATTTTAGCATTCCTGTCCTATCGCCATCCTAGTTAATTTTGAAGAAACCCCGTGAGTGTAAGTGAAACTCACATATTTTTTTAAACTTTTTGAAGCTTACTACATTTTATATGAAATATACTATGTACTAGATAAATATTATTGATTTTTATACTGGGGTTTCCACTCACTGTCCTCCCTGTCTCTTCGCACTTGTCAAATGTTCCCTTTGAACAATTGCTTTTCCCTCTCATGTTTGAGAAACTTGCCTGCCCCTTTTCATTTTGTGCAGTTTGCTCAACTTGAGTTTCAGGTTGGAAGCACCTTCCCTTTGGTAAACGCTCACGAGGATGTACTCACAACAGGTCACATACCTCAAATTTATGTTTGTATTGTCCTGCTTTTTTATTTCTTCACAATAATTGAATGTTAGTGTCAATTGTTGGAATTTGTATTTTTGTTCGAATTTTTGCAACATCGGGTACCAGACATGTGGTATTGATGTTGAAAGTTTTTGACAGCATTTGGTAAATTTATTCTACTAATTGCTGAAAGAATAATTTTAATATTTTTGTGTACATGATCTAGAGAAAAAATAAATAAATAAATAAAATATAGATAGTGTTTTGCTCAAAGAAAAGTCAATTACTAATGTGCAACGGACAAAAAAACAACAAAGAACATTATTTTTCAAAAAAAGTGACTACAATCCAGGAGATCTCCAAAAGAACTAAACCCTACTCCACGATAAAGACTGTGAATAAAAATAACTTTTGTGACTTTTACTACTATGTGAACTGTACCCGTCCATTACTCTGAAAACATTTCAGACTGTGATACGCGTCAGGGACTGAGACCTGCACAATATTTTTCTTGTATCTGTATTTGGAACGTCTTTACATCTGTTTTTATTAGTGTCTTCATTTAAGTGTACGATTCCATTTTTATTTTTCTCCAGCTATTTGTTTATAATGTTATGCCATATTTACATGTTTAAGCCTTTTCAGTTGTATTTTAAAGTGTAAAAAATTTGTGAGTTTCGAGCCAGCTTCAATCTAATAATCTAACTACTAATTTTCATGTTCTCACTATCTGGAGTGTCTTGGAGTCGACGGCCGCGGCTCCAATCCATTTTAGATGGGGGGGGATATTCTGTGATAATATTACTAACTACCTATAATCGCACATTCTGTACTTCATCTCTGCCATAGTAACCCGTCCTTCTTGTCTTGACGTAAACGCTTCGCCTTCCACATACTAACTTCCTCCGCCAATTCTGGCAACCTCTTTCACCTAATGCTATTTTGGCGCTTTTTTAGGGAGACGCGAGCTGGCTCCGAACGGATTAAGATGTGTTAATCTTTACGTCAATAAACTTTATTTAATTGTAATGATTTGGAAATCTTTGTAACGGCCTCGATTGCAGTATTTTCACGAGATGACCATTCGGGTCATTTCATATATATATATATATATATAAAATTCTCACTAAAGTAATATCATCAAACATTTAAAATTAATAAATGAAAACATACATTTTATGTGTTGGTTATGATGTCAAACAAATATTTTTTTGGTGCGAAACTAAACTGTAAACTTAAATGCTATTTCATTAGGTACATAAAAATTTTAGAATGCATGTTACCATAGTGTCCGTTAAAATTTTCCATGAGTTGATAATTACCCTAATCCTAGCACAAATTTAACAAATTCAAAGGTAGCATCTAGTTCAGGGATGGTGAACCTTTTTCTAATGCATGTCAAAAAATGTCTTGAAACAGTAGAAATTAACACCGCGTATCACTTAAATTTTTTTTCCGGCCTTTGGAAGACCTTCGGATATACAAAAAATTTCACACTATATATTTAAAACAAAAACAAATTTAACTATATATTATGATAAACTTTTTATTATGATATCAATACCAGGAAGAAAATAAGTACAGAATTCTCGAACTTAATATGACACTTGTTGTTGCCTTTCGGACGATAATTTATTTATACGTGGTTCGATATTTGTAATTTTAAATCGTACGCACGCAGCGGACAAGTCGATACCGAGGCGATTTCTATTCTTACTTTTAATAAAATTCATTGTCGAAAACATCTGTTCGCAAACGTAGGTTGATCCAGGGCCGTCGTCAGCTGAGCCAGGGCCCGGGGTAAAATAATACAGTGGGCCCCTCCCCACTCAATATTTGAACATTGTGTACATTTTTAGTCAACTCATATCTTAACTGGGCCCCGGGTATTTTCAGTGTTGCCAACTTGGTGGTTTTCCCTCTAAATTTAGGGGTAAGTTAGATGAAAAGGGGTGTTTTTAGGGCCACATTTCTTTAGGGGAATTTTGTGGGGGGAATATTTTTTAATATTTTGTACAATAGAGACACCTTTTTTTATCATATTATAAGTTCCATACATATGTCAAATGTAAATAAACCTCCATTTCATTATGCAAGTGTGCATTTTCTATTTATTTCAATTTATCTCTCAAACAGATGCCTATTTGGAACAAGAATTTCTGTTAGGAAGGTCTAGGGTGATCTCAAGTTGGTGTTAGGGGGAAACAGGGGTTTTCGAGATGGTGCTAGGGGGAGGTGCTTCGTAGAGGTTGGTAACACTGGGTATTTTGTCCTTCCCTGACCCACCCTGACGGCGGGCCTGGGTTGATCCAAAAATTGTCAAAGGAATTCTTGCTAAGTTTTTCATACACATTAGCGAATTAGGCAACGATTTCCATTCAGTTAAAATAATATCTTCAGTGATTGTTGTTGAAATATATTCATCACAATTTTCCGTTTAGTTCTGCAAATTTATTCCTCCATACAACACTGTTTTGAAATTCAACCATTTCCGTTTCTAAGTTATCAATTTGAAACCAATCAAAAGAGAATAATTTAAGATCTTCAAATTTAAGTTTGTGTGGTAAAATGGTAAACTGTAAAGTTTTCTCCATTTCACGAAATTGGGATAATCTTTCGTCAAATACTTCTTTTGCTTTCACTAATACTGAAGAATAATGTTTTAAGTCTTCTGTTTCGCAAAACAAGGAAAAAATAAATTTCAAACAATTATTTAAAAAAAAATTATTTCCAGTATAAATTAGATTATAGATCTCTCAGTCCGAAGAATGAAAATAAAATTTGAAAAGTTAAATTAAATTGATGATAAAATAATGTGATAGTGTGTCACTATGTGACCCGCTGGTCACAGTTTCACCATCCTTGATCTAGTTTAAAGGAAGGTGTAGTAGTTTTGTATAAAAAAATATAATACTCTCTGATGAGTAATAACCTGTTCACCTTTCTTCCACAAGTAAGTGGCTGCAGTATTCTTTTTTTAAGCGCTCCCTGTCAATTTGGAAAACTACAATTAAGCATTCTTACCTAGAGAGCTCATTCCCCAAACACATTTAGGTAAGAAATTAATGTTAAAACATTTCTACAATTTGTAGAAATTTAAGTTTTTTTTTTTTGGGGGGGGGGGCGCAGGATAATTTTTTTGGCATGTCTTTTTTTATTATTTTGATTTTGCCTGTTTGATAGCTCTGAATTATTTTTAAACGACGGATATATATTACGTAGAAATCAAATTGGAATAACCAGTCTCAAATATTACACGAACATTGACAAATGTAAGCGTTCATTGATAATTATTTCCTTTTGGCTCCCTTCCCTTCATACATTAGCAAAAAAAATTAAGTATTGGTGCAAATATTGTTATCTCATTTATTTCTATTCAAAATGGGCGCGTGTACCTTTAATTCCGCATTGAAACGAAATATGCTTTCTTGGGTATTACGGGAATAGTGTACAGCAACATTTATTTATTTATTGAATGCAATTTCCCTTCCACCAATATAACTTCGGTTTTGTTCACCAATTTAGTATTCACATTATTAAACTTTCTCCTTATTGGATTTATTCCAATATCACTTTTGGAAAAGAGGATGAATGATGTTTTATAGTTTCTTACTTATAATTCCTTACTTGTTTTTTAACGTTCCTAACCAGTGACAAGTATTTTTCTCAATGAACATTAAAAGTAAAAAAATCCGTTATAGATATCCTGAAAGCAGTGAATCTCAGCAAAGATTAAATTTTCGCTTTTATTCGCAGAACTTCCAAATAAGTTTCCAAAGATTTAGCGGCCTTTAATGTTTTTCTTAAGACCACTTCTATACGTTTGCAAAATAAATTGATACCATCATATGCATAGATTTATCATTTATTTATATCATTCAGTACTGATAACTTGAGTTTTGAACAAATAATATCAAAATTAAGTATATTTTTTTAGATATTAAGTTAGTATTGTATAATACTAATCATTTATTGATTATAAAATCATGAGTAAATTGAACATTATTTTGAAATTTTTATAGATTTCGTACTCTTTATAATAACTTTTCTCTTACTAGTGACAACTTGTCTAATATATTCTTAAATGGATAATTGTTTGTACATATATTTCTTTTATAATTATTATTAATTTTATTGTTGTTCACTGGCTTATTGCCATTTTATACTTATCACATATATCTTATTCAAAGAGCACTAAAACGAAATACAATTTTATGCATATCATGTAAGCAGCGAATCCAAGTATGCGTTAATTTATTGCAATTTAACTTATAAACAAACGACAACCAGTTAAGTTTCTATAAATTTATTTTCCTTGATATCTACGAAAGCAAAAATTTTAGAAATATATGTTTTGTAACGAGGATTGAAAGGAAATACATCGTTTTTATATCACGAGAACAGTCTATAATTGTAACTTTAATTCTATTTCGACTAAATGCTTTTGTAAATACATTAAACACTTTACCTATCATTATTATATTACAT
Source organism: Dolomedes plantarius (assembly GCA_907164885.2). Lineage (NCBI taxonomy): Eukaryota > Metazoa > Arthropoda > Arachnida > Araneae > Dolomedidae > Dolomedes > Dolomedes plantarius. The sequence continues at coordinate 11,693,648 of OU015490.1, forward strand.
TTCTATATTTTTGGAACTAAGTTCTTTTACGCGGCTTACAGTAGATTGAACTGGCAGGAATCGTCACGTAACGAAAAAGCCTTATGCCCCCTCCAGAAGACCTGTCTATCAATAGACTCCGTGGCTGAATGGTTATCACATCGGATTGCGGAGCGAGAGGACCTCGGTTCAAATCCCCGCGCAATCGCTACAGGCAATTTTAACTTCCTTTGTAATTTTATTTCCTTTGTTCTGTTAAGGGGACTCAGCACCCCAAATTAAAAACTGTTCATTATCAACTTTAAAAAACATTTTTTTTTCGATATTATTATGTAAATGTTAAATACGAATAATTTAATCCAAAAAAGTTTCAAAAATTAAATTTTTAGTTTTTTTTATAAAATTTGAATAAAGTTCAATTTTGACCACCGATCTCAAAACACCATTAGTATTTTATTTTTTAAATTTTTCACGTGATTTTTTTATTTCAAGTCAGTAATAATAGTTTAAATAGATTCAAATAGCGGATTTTTTTAATAGCAATGGATTTAGAGAAAAAAAATAATAACTATATACAAGCGGAAAAAACAGAAAAATGACTAGTCTTTGTACATATATATATTTTTTAAAAGTTATCAAAATATTATAAATTCGCTATTTAAATCTCTTACATATAGTATGATGTGAAAACAAAAAAAATTTCAAACACTTTCATGTATATTTAAAAATGCCTTAGCATTTTGAAGACATGAAAAATCTGAAAAACCTCGAACTGAGATAAACGCGTTTAAAGATTTTATTTGCTCATAACTTTGCTAATTTATCATTTTTAATAAAAATATTTTTTATGCATACTCTAATAGCCATAAACAACTGTAAAAACTTTTAAAGAGGGTATATATTCTTATTTTACCATTAATTATAGACTTTTAACTGAGTACAAGCAAAAAGTTATAATGCAAGAAATTTGTACTTCTTAAAAAAATAGGCTGTAAATAGATAAAACAATATTATCAGCCAATATTGCTCAAAATTACACTTATGACACTTTGATTGATAGTAAAATACAAATCTGTAATGCCAATATCTGTAATGCCACGTGGATATAAAAACAAAATTGTATATAAAAATGCAGATTGGCAAACTATCAAATTATTTTTCTTCACATAAAAATCTTAGAAACAACCTGGACCATATGTAAGTCTCTCTGTAGTTTTTTAAAACTGATAATAATATACTCATTGCTGGAATCAGCTTCATATTTATTCGAAAAAGAAATATTTTGCTGTCTGGTGTCAGTATCACTTGGAACTAACACAGATGCATTTCTTTCAAGATGTTTCTTAACCACACCAACGTGCTTTGATCATATGTAAAGATTTTGTATATTTTTTACTCTTCCGAGGTATATTTATCAATTATAATTAATAAAAGCGATAAGTATCACGTTTAGATACAAAATAAAATGTAATATTGTCTTGAAAAAGACAGATTTTATCACAAAAAGTGGAAATTTGATACAAAAAAAGCAACGAGTAAAACGCTTTCATTTAATTCAAATAAATTAACAACGTTATCAATTACAAATACAGGCAAACTGAATGCAGCAATGATTCCTCTTCTTATCTGCGTATTTTTAAAACATTGAGTCAACCAAAGGGGAAATGCAGCAAGAAATTGGCTGAGAGACTTGTGTAAATAAAGAGGTGGGTGTTGCATTTAAAGGGACAACGTGATAACAGATGTTTGTTAAATCAGCCGTAACTATACTTGCATATGCAGTATAAGTCTGAAATTTTGTCAGAATGTAGTCGAAAGTATGTGGTATGTGATAAGATGAAATCTGAAAATCGAAATTTTTACGAAATTTCGATACTGGTAGGGAGCTGAATTCCCTTAATTCTTGAAGTTTCTAGAATATTCTTTAGTTTACTATTCGCATGGGATTTATATTAAGTCATTATTGCAATTTATAATGCAAAGTCGAGAAACGAAAACTGCAACAAGTATAAATAATGCAAACTTAGAAAAGTAAGTTAATAAATCATATAATTTAATACTAGTATTTACTGTTTAAATTCATTTATAATATACATGTGATTCGAGTGCTTACTATATACTAAACTTGGTGATATTGCAAAAAAAAAAGAGAATTTGATGGACAGGCATCAATTCTACGAGCACGGCTAATGAAAATTGCTGAGGACGGCTAATGAAAAACAAAAATAATTAATGCATATTAATTTCCATTTACAAACTCCAGATCAAGAACCGTTTCAATTTTTTTTTACTGGTCCAGCTGGCGCTGGTAAAACTTTTGTCATTAAAATCATAATGGAAATTTATAATAGATTTACTGACACAGAAGGCTATTGCAATGCTTACATAACTTACGCTACCACTGGTAAAGCTGCTTTCGCAATTAATGGTACAACAATTCATACTGCACTTAGAATTTCAATTTCAAAGCTATTGAATTTGTCATCTGAAATCGCACATTTGTATAGATCTTTTTTTAGATATGTAAAAGTATTAATCATCGATGAAATCAGCATGATCAGTGCAGAGCTTTCAATAAAAATTGATTTTCGTTTAAAACAAATAACCAATAATCATACGGATGAATTTGGTGGCATAGACATTATTTTTATCGGAGATTTATTTCAGCTACCACCGGTACGATCAACACTAATATATAGGCCTATTAGAACACGCATGATTGTACCCTATCTTTGGCGAAAACTTAAATTTTATCAACTCAACCAAGTCATGAGACAGGCTAATATTGCATTTTCTAGTTTGCTAACCAAAGTAGATGGTGATCCATTAGAACAACATGAAATCGGGTCGATAGAATCAAGATTTTTTACAACAAATATTGATGTATCAGATGGCTTATGTAACGGATCTACTGGAAAATTAGTACATTTTGATCTTGATACAAACAACATTGAAATTAGAGTTTGGTTGAAGTTTTCTGGATCAACAGAGATTGGTCGAAAGAAAAAGAAAACAGCTGCTCCATTAGCTGTACAAAGTGGAGTTAGTAATCTTGCTGTGCCTATTGAACTACGATCCGCGAACATTCCATTGACATCAAATAAGAAATTTATTGCTACTCGAAAGCATTTTCCTTTAATTTCAGCTTGCGCTATGACCATACATAAATCGCAGGGTGCAACTTTTAGTGAAATTGTTTACGAGTATATAAAAGATCATTCGCAAGAAATTGTTTACGTTGCGTTTTCTCGGGTGACTAATATCGAAAATTTATACATTGTAACACCTCAAGACGATCCAACTTTATTTAGGTTTCATCATAATCGAAGGCAAGCTAAATCGACTAAGAAATTACTGCAAGAATTTCAAAGATTATCGTTAAACACATTGCAGACCAGAACGCAAATTATATTGGATATGATTTGTAAAAAAATAGGTCTTTCATTATTTATTTTTAACTGTCAAAGTTTAAAATATCATACCTTAGAATTCATGTATCCAGTTACGCAAAATTCTAATCTACTATTACTTTCTGAAACGTAGATAAGAAATAAAGAAATTGTTCTTCCTAATTTCAATTGCATTTGTCGTTATAAGCGAGACAATGATCGTGCAGGTGGAGTCGCAATATACCATAACTCTGAAGATACCGCCCACTTTGTACAGAAAATATGAGAATATTTTTGTCTAACATTAGTGATTTGAGTACTTGGCATTCATCAGTTGGTGACATTTGTTCAGTTTGTGAAATGGGAAATGATGTTAAAGTAGTTATAGTCACTATTTATATATCCCCAAATCAAAGCATTGAGGATATGACATTATTTATCCATCGATCGTTGTTAGAATATACTGAGGGAGGTTCTAAATTACTTAACCAAAATTTTCACAATCTTCCATTCATATTGGCTGGAGACTTCAACGTTAACTTCAATGATAAAGAAAAATTTGAAAAGCTCAGATCTTTTTTGTCAGGTACATTTGATTTACGTATTAATAATGACCCAGCGCAGTTCACAACGAAATTCTGTACAACAGATGATGCTGTTTTCTCGAGATACTTGGATAAAATTCAATCTCAATCATATGCATCTTATTATAGATTGCATCTTATTCTGCATCTTATAATTACCATGATACAATATAATGATAAAATTTAAAAAGAATTTTTTCTAATTTAGAATTTTTTATATATAATTTATAGTTCACTATTTATATTTAATTTTTAATAAATGACTATTTTTCCTAAAATATTAAATAGAATTCATTGTTTTAAATCATTAGTTTACATTTTTGCTTTGAAAAAATGATAAAAATTAAAAATAATATATACAAATTAGAGAGAGAGAGAGAGAGTAGGTTGAATAAAAAAGGGCTGCGATTTTTGGCGTGACAAAAATACACTAATATAATCATTAGAAATCTACATATTAAATCACGTTTAGAGCTGAAAAAAAGGAACTTCGTTCCTGACGGGGGTCCCCCGACCGCACAATTTTTTAAATTAAATGTAGATCATTTATAAAGAAGATTCTTCTACGTTTCTTTTTCTACAACTATTAGTAGGAAATATCCTTTCAATAATCCAAAGCGAGCAGTGAAAAACAACGAACGTTAATTGATTTTGATTCCACTTCCGCCTGATCAACTTCCATTTGAGTGTTTATAAATAAAGATTTCATAAATTTCCCTCTAATATACATAAGAAAAAAAAAGAGAAATTGCATTATTAATATTTTGATGTTTGAAATTCAGCCTACCAGTATGACGTAATATAATATTTGCTAGATTCCTGCACCTGAGATTGTTTGCACGCGTGATATTATATTTTGCATTATTCGCGTGATATTATATTTTGTATTATTCGCATTTTATAAAAACTGAAGATGGTAACTTCTATATATTTTTAATAAATATGATGGAATACGTTTTTAGGTTTTATTTAGGACAAGGATCCAGTTATGTACAATTTTACTTCGCTGGGATCGCCGAATAGGGCATCTCAGTCTCTTGTGATAAATATTTTGTTTTCTAATTCTTAATAAATGTTCATGTTGTTCAACACCTGACACCTGAAGTCTATAATACAAAAGAATCAAACGTCACAAATATATAATTCATTTAAGCCTTATTAATATTTATCTCATATTCTTTTGCCTTTGAGAATTAAAATGATATTCAATTTTATAGATAGTACTTTAGTTAAACGATACTAACAAGAAATGATTACATAATTTCTAATTTATTTAATCCTTTTTAATACTTATCTCATGTTTCATTTTTATCGAGGATTAAATTGATAAACATTTTCATAGATATTTCTGTGGAGGACATTATCAACAAATTTTCATCGGTGATTATTTAATTTCTAATTGATTTAAGACTTTTTAATACTTGTTTCATTTTACTTTTTCATTTAGGATTAAAAAGATATGCACTCTGATAAATATTACTTTGGACAATATTAACAACAAACTTTCATCGATGATTACTTAATTTATAATTTATTTAAGACTTTCTAATGCTTGTTTATTGTTTCTTTTACACTGATGATTAAAATTATATGTATTTTTATAGATATTTCTTTCGTCGATATTAACGATAAACTTTCATCGATGATTATTTAATTCCTAATTTTTTAAGCCATTTTTAATACTTCCCTTGTCTCGTGTTTCTTTTTCATTAAGGATTAAAATGATACGAATTTTTATAGATATTATTTTGTACGATATTAACAAACAACCTTCACTACTGATTATTACATTTCCACCATAAATTCAGTTTTCTTATGTCTTCTTATCCCGGCCTGAAATTCATTCCTCTTTCACAACGGAAAACTAATTACGTTTTACACAATCCTCATTTATTTACAAAGATTCAGTTTAAAAAAAATAACGAATGGCAATAAAAAGATGCACCAATTTAATCTTCTTAATAGCTTAAGATCCTTTAATTTCACCATCTGCAAAACCTTTATCTACGTTTTATTTGATAGTCAGGTTGCTCTGTCTTCTCTTATTATCGCTGAATGCTCTCGTTTGAGAGATTTCAGCGTTGTTTCAATAGTCAACGATGACGCTTATCTTTTGTGACTCATTTATTGAGGAAGGGTCTCTAATTTATAATCAATAAATCTTCAGCGCATTAAATAAAGAAAGCGGCTGAGATTGGAGTAATTTAAATAACGGCTGGGAGATAAATTGCACATAAAAATTTCTCCAGGAAGTTGATAAGTAGATAAAATTAACACTGAATAGATTAAAAGAAACTTACCTCTAAGAGCAATTATATGAACAGTATTAGTTTATTACACTAAATTATACATGAGATGTCAAAATTTTGGGAATCATAATTCCTTCCTTTACCTCAAATTTATCAAATTATTCGTAAAATATCTCAAATGAGTGCTATTTTGATCCTCTGGTTTTATATATGAAGATAGAAAATAAAAACAAAATTTATTAATATTCAATAGTTGGTAGAGCCTCCACGAGAGGCAATTACAGCCTCATCCTTACGGGGCATGCTTTCCACAACTCCTTGTATGAGGGCTAGATGTCGACTGACATATATTTCCTTGACTTTTCAATTCAGGTCGAGTTATCACTTTTTTTGACAGAAATATGGAGACCAATTTCAGGATGTTTTTCGAAAGTATTTAAACTATCACTTTTTATATACAGCTTTGAGTTTCAAGTATTTTTCCTCCTAAATATCGGTACCAATATTTTACACAAAGAATTATATTTCATGATAACCCTGAGCGCTGTGTATGCTTGGGGGAATTGAAGATTAGCTGAGTACTGTTCACCAAGGAAGTAAGTTTGTGTAGCACGGGCACCAGTGTTACCCACTTAGAGGTTACCCCCTAAATTTGGGGTAAGTTAGATGAAAAGGGGTGATTTTAAGGGCATTTTGTGGGGTGAACATTTTTTAATATTTTGAACAATCGAGACGCGTTTTTTAAACAGATTATAAGTTCCTTACATAAGTGAAATGTAAGTAAACCTCCATTTCATTATGTAAATGTGTATTTTCTGTTTATTTCAATTTATCTCTCAAACGAGGCCTATTTGGAACCAGAATTTCTTTTAGGAAGATATCAAGTTGGTATTAGGGGGATTTCGAGATGGCGCTTCCTAGAGGTTGGTAACACTGACCGGCACTGACTTCCGCTCTGTGTTCTAAAACGACCGGTATCAAGCCAAGGCCTTCCCGGAAGTTTAACAGCATTTCTCCGTAGCCATACGAACGCGTCTAAAATGTACCGCAGAGTAAGAAAAGAACATATTAGCGTGATTAGTGAGCCTGGTGGCCAATACATTGGCCATGTTACACCAAAAATAGGACCCGGTAATGATATTGCCGAAAGTATTTTCGATTACATGAAAAAGAAAGATTTTGACATGCGTGCAGTGGTAGCCATCGGATGTGATGGGACAGTCACAAACATCGGTTTGAAAAGTAGTGTTGTACAGAACATTGAAGTTAGGTAGGTATCAGCAACCACTGCTGTGGTTTATTTGTTTGCTTCACTTCAATGAGCTGCCTTATATACATTTGTTTGAGCACTTAGAAGGGACAACAACAGAGCCAGCTGTGAGAAAAATCCTGTTGCTGATTTTGTGCCGATTCAATCTGAAGTTGTCATCCCAATAAATAAAAGTGACCTGAGTAAATATCAGCAGTGTCTTCTAGACATTGCTAATATAGTCATCACTGGACTAAGTGATCCAGAATTAGCTCTTAAAGATCCTGGGCCCCTCAGTCATTCCCGATGGTTAACATGTGCCAACCGAGTATTAAGACTTTGTTTCCCAAATTAGTCCGACAAGCGAATGAAGACACTTGTAAATTACATTTTAAAGACCTATGCTCCTTTTTGGTTTGATATTAAGATGCATTACACTGTGAAGGACGGACCGAAGCACATACTAAAGGTCATTCAAACAACAAGACACTTCCCGGACAACATAAAAGAAATCCTCGATCCGGTCATTCAGAGAAACTCTTTCTCCTGCCATCCAGAGAATATGATGTTGGCGATGATATTGGACGAGAGACAACACATTTGAGAATTAGGCTACGGTAGTATATTGAAAGATAGAAATGAGCCGCAAGTAGTAGGTCACGTTAGAGCCTTCAAGCTTCCTTTAATTAATTTTCAAGCTGTAGACTATACTGTCCTTATTTATTGGACAAATTGTAAGCTGGCACCTCCTCCCTTGTTGTCAAATATCGCAAAAGAACACATTTCAACTTTATTGAAAGACAAAGCCCTGACAGAATTTGAGTATTTGAACTTTCCATGCCACACTCAGTCGGTAGAGAGATATGTGAAACTTGTTACAGAGGCCTCTGGAAAAGTTTGCGGGCATGAAAACCGAGAAGGTTTTATTCGGACACCTTTAGGATCAAGGTGTTTGATGCCAAAATTTGATACGAAGTCAGAATTTTAAGGGACTTCAGTTTAAGTAACCACACCCAAATTGGTGGGTTGGTTGGGTAGGATGTGGGTGGGACTCGACTTGCAGCCACTTCCACGTGGTCAGTCGTGGGTCATTTCAGTATAAAGGAAAGACATGCTGAAATGGGCGAAGAGCTGCAATATGAGGTTTTTACAAAAATAAATGGTATTTAAAGGTTTTTTGCGCGAATTCAAATGAACGGCAATGTGTCCAAAAGTATTTTTCACGCGTTTAGGTAACTACAAAGAGTAGGTTTTACACTATTAGAAATAAAGTAAACTATTAAAAAAAATTTTATACGTCTTTAAAAAGTGCAGATTTTTTCCTTTTTGTTCTAAACTTTAGGGCTCTTGCGCGATTTCAAAACCAATTTATATATTTTAAAATTATTTTTCCCGTTGTTACGATGTCAATGCGCCAAGTTTTCCGCGATATTAGAAATTGATTATAAAAAATAATTTTTTTCTCCCCACCCTAGTAAACATGTTTCAGAAAAGCATGAAAATTGCGAAAAACTAGTTATCAACCTGGTTACTATGTTTGGCTCCACATATGTATGTGAATTATCTTTTTCAAAAGTGAATTTTTTGAAGAACAAATGTCGTTCGAGATTAACGGATGCCCACCTCGAAGACACTCTTCGCATTAGCTTTTCCCCCCGTGAACGAAACTATAAAAAACTGGCTCAATACCGCAGGTGAAATTTCTCGCATTAATTTTTAAGAATACCTACCTATTGTGTTTTATATAATTACTTAAATTAGTCAAAAATAAAAATTTAAAACTAGTAAGTATTATGAGTTTTTTTTTTCTGGACCTCGATAAAAATTTTCAATAGTATCTATCCGGACCCCATTTAAAATTACTTTCCGACCCCTGCTCTGAAGATACGTAATGAGTAAGTAACTTTTGAATTGACTTTAAAACTATTTTTACCTCTCTCGAATCGCATCCACGCGGAGATTTACGATAGCACCTCCGATAATTGCTATTGCAAGAAATAGTAACTCTATATGAGGCGTATAAATTTCTCGGCATGCTGGCCACATACTGTCCTTGGACTGTCTCTAATGCGGTCCCACAAAATCTTCTCAGTAAAATTTTTAAGTGGCGGGACCAGCCGACTTCAGTTTACGCTGTAACCTATGTGTAAAAATGGTCCTGAAAGCGTTAGTTACCACGATGTAAATAATATTGCATTAACTATTTCAAAACGCTTACAAACTTGTTATATGTATTTTAATGATCATTTCACAAATATGACCGGGTGTGATTGTGATTATATAAGAGCAATAAGACTAAATAAAAATTCAGGGATTAGCAAGATAACCTTAAATTGTCTTTCTTTTAATACTGAGAACGGAAATATAGCCACAAAAAAATTATCCATACCGAGGAAATGGAGTCCTGCTCTCTGCCTTGTTAATGTACCACGTCAATATTAATTTGCCTCTATTATTTAAAGTATTTTATTTAGTAACTTATATACCTGTAATATTCAAGCAAGATAATAATATTGTACAACCAGGAAGTACTGTTTATGGTGCAGAAATTAATCAAAATTGTACCGTTAAATATACATAATAAAAATATTAGGTTATGTATTTATATTACATAAGTGAATTGAATTTCGCTATTCATTTTATAATTCAACTGAAATATAATATTATGATTACGGGTCTAAATTAAAACAAATTTGAAATAACTTTTATTTTTCTGAAAAATGTTCATCAACATTAAATTTAACTATTTTTTCCTGAAAACTGTGATAAATACTTTGACTTACATAAGAGAGTTTTATTTGTTATATGCAATATTTAACTGCAGCACGCGGGTTTCTTCTGGTCAAAAGGGGCAGTGTTGATGGTGCTACGCTAAAGAAGAGGGAGGAGCTTAATTTTCTCCTTGAGAAAAGAGGAGTGGAAAATTCAAAGAATTGTTTAATATTTTTCTTTTTATTCAATAACGTGGTGAGCACATTGTCATTCGACAAGATGCAAAGATATATCAGATTCGTCTATTCTGATGTTAAATGAGAATTTTTGTTTCATATAACCTGAAAATAGATTTTAATTGAATTTTTATAGAAATATTATTTCTTTGATTTTGATAAAATAATAGACACTAATTAATGAAATAATATACGCTTATTTATTATAAATTACAGACTAATTTACATTGCATACGCATTTTGCTAAAATTTTTCTTTCAATTAAAAAAAATGATACATTCCATTAATAATTTCCTATCGGTTTCATGGTCGAGATTTAGAAGTCGCGCAATTTATCCAGAAAGGGCAAATCATTTCTGGGACACTTATATATTTTGGTCCCGCTTCTGAAAAAAATTTCCACTCAGAACTATGTATACCAGGTCTCTGCGGCCGCGAATATTCATTAATCGTGGGCTTTCCTCTAACACCCCTACTGCTGATATCGAAGATGGTTTTTAAGAGTTATCCAGTTAAAGCTTATATAATTTGCGTTTCTTACCAATCGTAAGACTAAGCAACCCATGACACTGTTCATTAGGGTGGAGCGTAAAATAAAAGTTTTTGCCTTATATAGACATATTGATTGGCAGAAAGGCAATTTGACGGAACCCGCAATAACATCTCACTTAACAGGATGATTTGAGAAATTAGATTTCCAGTGGAGAGTATGTAGGTCAAAACCTGGGAAGCCTAAAGTTTCTTTGGCACACCCAAAGTGTTGAACGTTTCGTGAAACTAGTAATAGAGGTTTCTGTGGCAGTATGGGGAGAAAATAAACAACATTGTGGTGGAACTCACAATGCAGCCACCTCTCCGTGGTGAATTCTGAGTTTTTTCTGAATTTTATTTCAGAAAAAGCGAAGAGCTGCATACAAAACAATGGAAATACACATGTTTAACTATATGGTAAAAATGTGCTAAAAATCACTGTCGAAATTGAGACGGAAGATATTTTTTTCCCCAAAAAACTTTGCATACGTGACCTACCCACCAGTACCCAAATTTTCCGCACTAGGGCAAAAACAAAATCGAAAACTTTTTTTTACGCTCCGCCCTACTGTTCATGGTTGTTATTAGATCCTCTCCTAATATTGATAATTTAGTAAAATTATAACGGTTAACTACTTGAAAGTAACCTTTGAGCATTTTAAGCAACATGAGGCAAGTCAATGCTGTAGATGTGAGGTTTTTGGTAACTCTTCTCTGACCTGTAAACTTTCCCCACGATGTGTAAAATGTGGAAATTCCCATTCATCGGGGAATATACCCTCAAAAATATCAACTTTGTGAACAAAGTGCAAATTTTGAGGGTAACCGTATGGCTAACTGTCGCGGGTGTTCAATGAACCCTAAAAATAAAGATCAAAGCTCTGCTTTTGAGACATGAATTTGTCTATCTCAGGATTTTCCCATCCTGCAATGCTGGAAAATCCTGCCTTAGTCATTTTGCAGCCCAATTGTAGAAATTACGGCGGTGCCCTTCAAAATACTAATCTATATACCGTAGTCGGACGTTTGTTCGCGAAAAAATGGCACTTCCGTGAGGGATAATTCCAAACTTGGTGTTACTTGGACCCAAGAAGTGAAGATTTTTGTACATTTCTTATCCAACGATAGCCTTAAAAACATGTTTGTGCTGTTAACTTGATTTGAACAACTTATTTGAAGATTCCCCAGGATTTTAGGTCTTTTTCAAACCAAAATTTTAATTTTATTTATATTTAATAAATTATTGAAATTTGGGTTCAAGTAACCCGCTTGGGGTTACTTGGACCCAACCTACATTTTTCATGAAATATATAATCCAAATAGTTAGTGGGCTCAAGTGGCACCTAGGATCTTGAAATAAAAAAATAGAGGCTTATGTATGAAAAATTTGTTTTACATTAAAGCAGAAAACAAAGCCTATTTAATTTGCAAATCTGATTGTTAACAGTGAATGAGTCTTCAAAACTAATTTTACCCAGTCCCGCCCAGGGAGGTTGTTACGAAAACATTTCACTGATCTTCCATGCATTGCAAGATAAGACTTGACAATAAATCGAAAGTACAGTTCGTCTACGGGAAATCCAAAATCACAAATTTTGTCTAAATGAATGGCACAGCCCAACTCTTCTTCACTAGTAAATATGATTGGATGTCCAAGTTTGTTCAATAAACCATTCTTCAGTCTCCTTTTCATAGTGGACCTACTAATTTTAAAGTGGGTTGAGGCATCTCTCTGGGATATTTCTCTTGACCTCACAGCATTTAAACATTCCTGTAACTTTTAGCTGTAAAATCCTCATACATTCTGCTCCCAGGGGACCTCTTGTAATTTCGGAGATTTTTTGTATCAGATCTGCGAATAAATGCAGATGAACCGGTTTAAACATTTAATAAAAGGAACCCGACATGAAGTAATGATATTAATTATTTTTACAGTGAAATTTAAGAATGTCTAATAAAAAATGTGACTAGGGGTTAATTGGACCCACTTTCTTGCTTGGGTCCAAGTAACCCCATTTTTAGTTTATCAACACACCAGTTAATACTTATAATTTTTACTGGATTAATTGATTCTATATCCATTGAAAACTATTGTTATATTCTTAAATACTGTATTTGAAATGCAAATTCATCCTTACCTAACCTGGGACTGCAGCGTGTAAAGAAGTGAAGGTGAAAGTTATAAGGTCACAAAAATTCATATTTTTATCACAAAGCAACATAATCTCGACTAAAAAAAGCTGAGGAGAGCGGAAACGTGGTAAAGTGCCTCCGGACCTAGCTAATGCTCCTATCTGGAGAGATTGTGAATTATACCTATATTTTATCGATAAGAGACCTAGGTGTAATTTAAAACACTTTTTCGGTTTGGGTCCAAGTAACCCTCTAGGGTCCAAGTAGCCCCAAGTTACGGTATATTAAACAGTTCCATAACTGACTGACTGACATATAACGCAGAGACCAAACCACTGGAGCTAAAGGGTTTAAACTTTGCATGGGGATTCTTCTTATAGTGTAAGGGTGCACTAAGAAAGAATTTTGAAAAATTCTTCTTAGATTTTTTAAAATATTTTTTTAGCTGTTTTTGTAACATTCTTTTAAGTTTGCATTTAAAATTATAATCTGAGTGCTATACAATTTAAATCACGAGAAAGATCATTAAAAAATCCTTTAAAATGAAGTCTCTTTCGAATCTTTACCTCCATTTTCTGATTTTTGGTGAATTTTTAAAGATTAATTTTCGGAATTTAATTTATTAAATGCTGATCACGTGGTTTCTTTTCTTTTTATGATTCTTTAAAGTGATTTTGCGTCACGTGCATAACAACGATATAAATTGACATTATTTTTCTTTCTAATGCGGCAGACGATTGGACATTATCGAAAAAAATACTAAAATACAGTAAAAGAAATGTTCCTCAAACTGTACTATAATAACTGTACTATATTCTTTAGTATGATCTATTATTATTATTATTTTTTTCTAATTTTTTTTCTTAAACCTGACACATTAAATTGTTGTCAAATTAGATATATTCACTTATTTATTTTTTGCTAGTATTAATATTATTTATTTTTATTTATTTATTTATTTATTATTATTATTATTATTATTATTATTATTATTATTATTATTATTATTATTATTTTAATTATTATTTTTTTTATTATTATTGTAACTTTCAAGTCAACACTTTTCTTTTAATCCTGAGAACGGAAATATAGCCACAAAAAATTATCCTTACCGAGGATATGGAGCCCTGCTCTCTGGTGCCTCGTTAATGTATCATGTCTATGTCTATGTCTATGTGTATTTACTTATTGATTTTTACTATTATTAGTATTATTTATATTTATTTATTTATTTAGTTATTTAGTTATTATTATTATTTTTTTTTTATTATTATTTTTACTTTCAAATCAACACTTTTCTTTTAATCCTAAGGACGGAAATATAGCCACAAAAATTATCCATACCGAGGATATGGAGCCCTGTTCTCTGGTGCCTCGTTAATATACCATCTCTATGTCTATGTGTATGTGTATTTACTTATTGATTTTTGCTATTATTAGTATTATTTATATTTATTTATTTATTATTATTATTATTATTATTATTATTATTATTTTTACTTTCAAATCAACACATTTCTTTTAATCCCGAGGACGGAAATATAGCCACAAAAATTATCCATACCGAGGATATGGAGCTCTTCTCTCTGGTGCCTCGTTAATGTACCATGTCTATGTCTATGTATATGTGTATTTACTTATTGATTTTTGCTATTATTAGTATTATTTTTATTTATTTATTTATTTATTTATTAATTTATTATTATTATTATTATTATTATTATTATTATTATTATTATTATTATTATTTATTTTTTATTTTTACTTTCAAATCAACACTTTTCTTTTAATCCTGAGGACGGAAATATAACCACAAAAATTATCCAATCTGAGGATATGGAGCCCTGTTCTCTGGTGCCTTGTTAATGTACCATCTCTATGTCTATGTCTATGTGTATTTACTTATTGATTTTTGCTATTATTAGTATTATTTATATTTATTAATTTATTTATTCATTTATTTATTTATTATTATTATTATTATTTTTACTTTCAAAT
Organism: Dolomedes plantarius; assembly: GCA_907164885.2. Taxonomy (NCBI): domain Eukaryota; kingdom Metazoa; phylum Arthropoda; class Arachnida; order Araneae; family Dolomedidae; genus Dolomedes; species Dolomedes plantarius. Next base: position 11,708,708 of record OU015490.1, read on the forward strand.
CAACACTTTTCTTTTAATCCTGAGGACGGAAATATAGCCACAAAAATTATCCATACCGATGATATGGAGCTCTGCTCTCTGGTGCCTCGTTAATGTACCATGTCTATGTCTATGTCTATGTGTATTTACTTATTGATTTTTGCTATTATTAGTATTATTTATATTTATTTATTTATTTATTTATTTATTTATTATTATTATTATTATTATTATTATTATTTTTACTTTCAAATCAACACTTTTCTTTTAATCCTGAGGACGGAAATATAGCCACAAACATTATCCATACCGAGGATATGGAGCTCTGCTCTCTGATGCCTCATTAATGTACTATCTCTATGTCTATCTATGTCTATGGGCTTATTTTAAGATTTTCTGGGCTGAGGGTTTTTCGATCACCATTGTCAGTTAATTACTGGAGATAAAAACTTATACATTAACGCTCCAGCAATTTTTAAATTTCTTAGTCCTTCATCCAGGTGATTTTCGGTTGTCAAGGCTGTGTTCTGGTTTATTTTTGAACGTGTTTGAAGTGTAATCTCCTAATTAAATATTAATTTCCTAATTGATGATCAATCGCCCGAAGTCACCTAATCTGTTAGCTTCTTTATTATTATTATACTACAGAGGCTGTTCACACATTTTTTAGACGATGTATATTGTATTCACAAAACTAAATTACATAAAATTCTTGTGTTTTAAATGTTCTATTTGACATCCCTTATTCTGAACTATCTTTCGACACCGCAATTTCCAGGATAATAATGCCTTTTGAAGTGTCAGAACAGGTATTCTATCCCATACCTCCTGAACAGCTTTCCAGAGTACTGTAAGGGTTTTGGGACAACGTTTGGATAATGCAGATTTTAAAAGTCCGAAAGCACAAAAATTCATAGGTGATACATCGGGAGATTTAGTAAGGATATCAGTGAAGGGTATGGCCTTGATACCAGTTTTTTGTTCCATTTCGTTTAGGAAATTTACAGTGGATTTTGATGTGTGACTGCTAGCTTTGTCCTGATGGAGTCTCACAGATTGATGGCACTGTGGGTAAAGCGATGGTATTTCATTCAGAAAAATTGGCGATAAAATATGTTCCTGATAGTATTTGGAGTTAATCTTGACATTTTTTCCACTCTCTTTATTTTTAACTTGCCATTTTAAGAAAAACCAGCAACAATCATGAATCCCTTAGAAAAACTTTCTTTCGATTCTTTGAACCATGTACTTAAATTTTTGTCTCCCCTTTTATGATAATAAATGGCTCTTTTTTTGTTCAATCATTTACATACACCCATGATTCATCTATTGTGACAATTGTTTTCCATTTTTCTTTGGATAAGTGTTTCTCATATAGAATTCTGCAGCGTGTCCTGCGTTCAGCGATATGATTTGGAAGAAGACGATGCACATTGCGTTTTTTCGCTTTCTTAAGATTTAAATCAACGTTTATCATTTTGTTTATAGTGGACACCGAGCATTTTAATGATTTTGCAACTGTCCTTTGACTAGGGGGATTTTCTTTTAACATTAAACAATGTACCTTTGCAATAGTCGAAGATGTCTGTTTTTTCCTTGGATACTTGTTTGGAATTTTTGTCCCACTTGAGGCTCCAATTTGACGTTTTTTTTCCTTTCTTGTTGACGATATTACCTATCGACGCTTTAGATATCACAAAACCATGACTCTCACATCGTTTTTTGGATAACGGAGTATGCATATTTCTCTTCGGAAAGAGCGTAAATGTAGCCTTCGAACCACTGCTTTGTTAAAAACGCCATTTTGAATAAAAACAAAACATTCAAGCCGCAGACGATAATTTTGACTTTTAAAAACATAGTACAATTGCAATTATTTCTTTTGCAGCAAACTATTTTTTATTTCCGCTTACCAAAATCGTCTAAAAAATGTGCGAACAGCCTCTGCAGAAGGTAACCCGTCATTTTGACGTGTAAGAATTATAAAAATCAGAAAAATTAAGTATTATCTTAGCTGTTTCCCGATATACCATAGAAAAGAGATTTTGATGTTTAAATTTTTTTTAATACAGTCAAAGCTTCTTAGAAATTTAAAAAAAAGGGATGGGGAAATATCCTTCATAGATTTATTTTTATTTTATTGCTTAGGGTATTAAAGAGAAGTCAAGAATGTCGCATGGATTTCTTATCAAGCTTCACTAAGGAATAGGGATATTGACTGTAGAAATGTAGGGCTTTATCAACTTATTAATAAGTCCTTAAATTACATTCAAATAGTAAGTAGATTTGTCACCAAAAACCTAAAATGTTCTAATAATTTCTGCAAATTAATTGGAGTAGCATTAGGAGCATTGAAAAGCTTCATTAGTTATTTGATGTTTTAGATTAATGCCACTTGGTGTTAAATTAATTCTTTGTAAAAATACATTATCTCCCCAGTTGCATTCAGAAACTATTTCTTCAGTGGTGAAGTTAGCATTGACCCGAGTGACCATTAGGCGAGTTCTTTTGCAAAGTCTTTTTTTGATTTCGAAGCAACTTCATTATAGCCCTTTTATTAAGCATGTTGCAAACTCCTTGTGTTCTAATAATTTCTTTAAATTAATTAAAGTTTAGAAAGTCCTTAAATTACATTCAAACAGTGAGTAGATTTGTCACCAAAAACCTAAAATGTTCTAATAATTTCTGCAAATAAATTGGAGTAGCATTAGCAGCATTGAAAAGCTTCATTACTTATTTGTAGAATTTGTAGGAGTGCTGCAAATGATTATAAACATACCGATAAAATAGTTTACTATTTTTTAAATAATCAATTTCAATACCTGATTGATTTTAACAACCCCTCATTTTATTTATTACAATAAGTACACTGGCAATATATTTATTTTCTCCACCACCTTTTGAGCACATTAATAGTGAAAGTGACATTGATAATGCGGTTACCTCCATCATGGATATCATTTCATTAATCCAAGGTGAGCAGTGAATAACAACGAAAGTTAATTGATTTTGAGTTCACTTCCCCCTGAACAACTTCCATTTGAGTTTTTATGAATAAAGACATCTTATGCCTTTCTGATGATTTTATGAAGTGTGTTCCTGTTCTTTCAAAGTTTCGTGTAACTAACGTCCTCCTGAAATCTACCCCAAATGTAGATGAGAATAAAAGAGAAATACTGCATTATTAATTTCTAATTTATTTAAGATTTTTTAATATTTATCTAATGTTCATTTGCCTTTGAGGATTAAAATGATATTCAATTTTATAGATATTACTATAGTTAGACTATACTAACAAGAAACTTTCATTCATGATTATATAATTTCTAATTTATTTAATCCTTTTACTTATCTCAAGTTTCTTTTTCATCGAGGATTAAAATGATAAACATTTTTATAGATATTTCTGTCGATGACATTATCAACAAATTTTTATCGGTGATTATTTAATTCCAAATTGATTTTAAGTCTTTTTAACACTTGTTTCATTTTACTTTTTCATTTAGGATTAAACTGATATGCACTCTGATAGATATTACATTGGGCAATATTAATTACAAACTTTCATCGATGATTACTTAATTTATAATTTATTTAAGAATTTTTAATACTGTTTTATTGTTTCTTTTGCACTGATGAGTAATATGATATGCATTTTTATAGATATTTCTTTGGCCGATATTAACAATACACCCTCTTCGGTGATTAGTTAATTCCTAATTTATTTAAGACTTTTTAATGCTTGTTTAGTTTTTCTTTTCCATTCAGGATTAAAATGATATGCATTTTTATAGATATTATTTTATACGATATTAACAACAAAGCTCCATTACCGATTATTCAATTTCCACCCATAAATTGAATTTTCTTATGTCTTCCTATCCCTGCCTGAAATTCTTTCCTCTTTCATAACGGGAAACTAAGATATATTATGTTTTACGAAATCCTCATTTATTTAGAAAGATACACTTTAAAAAAAAACTTTAAAAAAATTAGCAAATGGGAATAAATAAATGGAACAATTTAATCTTCTTAATAGCTTAGCTTCTTCTACCTTCACCATCTGGAAAACCTTTATCTGCGTTTTATTTGATAGTCAGGTGTTTTTAAATTGCTCTGTCTTCTGTTATTATCTCTGAATGCGCTCGTTTGAGAGATTTCAGCGCTGTTCCAATAGTCAACGATGACGCTTATCTTTCGTGACTCATTTAATGAGGAAGGGTCTCTAATTTATAATCAATAATTCTTCTGCGCATTAGATAAAGAAACCGGCTGCGATCGGAGTAATTTAAATAACGGCCGGGAGATAAACTGCACATAAAAATTTCTCCAGGAAGTTGATAAGTAGATAAAATTAACACTGCATTGATTAAGAGAAATTTACCTCTATGAGTAATTATCTGAACAGAATTAGTTTTTTATAGAAAATTTTAGGTGAGATGTGAAAATTTTGGGATTTATAATTTCCTTATTTTCCTCAAATTTACCAAATTATTATTAAAATAATTTAAATGCGCGCTATCTTGAACCTATATTTTGATATATATATATATATATATATATATATATATATATATATATATATATATATATATATAAATAAATATATATATATATATACAAGGTGCACCCATAAAGTAACCGGACAATTTTTTATAAATAACAAACATATTACTCACCTTAAAATAAATTTATCTCCTTCAAAATAATCGGTAAAGGAGTCTATACAATTTTTCTAACGTTTCTTCAAGCCATCGAAACACTGTTTATAGGCGTTGGAACTAACCGTTCGCAAAATACGCGTAACATTTGATTTAATATCGAGACGTTTTCAAATCTCTGTCCCTTCATGACCATCTTAAGCTTCGGAAAAAGGAAAAAAAGATAAGTCGGAAGAATATGGTGAGTGATTTATCTCTGTAATTGAATGCTTAGCAATATATTGTTGTACAGAAATTGTTGTATGGGGCGTAGCATTATCGTGTAAAAGAAACTATTGCCCAGAACAAAACAGTTCCTTCCTAACTCGCCATATCCTGTTTCTTAATTGAAAAAGCACCTCCTTGTAAAAATACTCATTAATTGTTTGATTTTCAGGTACAAATTAGTGGTGAATAAGTCCTTTGTAATCAAAAAATACAAAATCCAGGAAAGGACAGGTATTTGAAAAAACGTCTCGGATATTAAATCAAATGTTACACTTATTTTGCGAACGGTTAGTTCCAACGCCTATAAACAATGTTTCGATGGCTTGAAGAAACGTTGGAAAAATTGTATAGACTACTTTGGCGATTATTTTGAAGGAGATAAATTTATTTGAAGATGAGTAATATTTTTCTTGTTTATAAAAAATTGTCCGGTTACTTTATGGGCACATCTTGTATATATATATATATATATATATATATATATATATATATATATATATATATATATATATATATATATATATATATATATATATATATATATATATATATATATATATATATATATATATATATATATATATATATATATATATATATATATATATATATATATCAGTAAAATATGTTTTGATTATCACTAAAAAGTTGAATAGATACTGAGGCTGTGTTGTTAACATAACCGTTACTGCTAATTGAAAAGAGAAAAATTATTTACTTTAGCAGCACTAAAATATCACACTCATTTAAACATTATCATTTGATTGTGGATATGATGGCGTAAAATAGTGTATTTCACATGTGATAATTTTATGAAACGCATATTATGAAACATTATAATTTGAATGCGGATTTGATTACGTAATATCATGTGGTAATTTTATCAAACGCACTTTATTAAAATTAAACATTCCTTTTCTAAGAATTATGAAATTAAACAATGTAAAATGTCAGTTGAAAAGTAATTAACTAAAACCCTCCCCATAGACCGGAAATGGCTGAAATCAATTGATAACAATGATTAAGCAACGCTAAATGTAATTCGGATCATAATATCATTTATGTCAGTAAGTGAGATGAGTCGCAGGTTTTCATTTCTTATAGGTAAAAGTTTTTCCCGTTGTGTTTTTCTAGTCACAGATTAGGAAGTAGTTATTAACACTTATATTTAGAAAGCTTACTTTTTCAAAATCTGAGAGAATTTTATTTAAATGACTGTTCGAATATGTAAGGAGCAGAATTAAAAAATATGCATTTGCTGATCATTGATTAGAATAATATTCAGAAAATCATAGCCTGCTATTGGGATAGAAGTTTTCGAATGTTAACTCATGTACCAGAATCAGCTCCCAGCGAAAATAATATAATAAACTCAGATTGGATCTAAAAAACCTAAGTTAGGATTAAAAAAACAGGGTGTGATAAGATACCAATAAAAAATGATAAAAATAATTCAAATAACTGCTGAAATTTTTGATACAAAACTGAAGTGCCTTCACCTATCTGGTTTTCTCTCCAGTAGCAAGATGAAACATAATCACTGGTAACAATCATCGGCGAGACACGGATGTGACACAAACGTGGTATAAATTCAGTGCAAAAAAGTTTTAAAATAGGATTACTTGAATAAAAACTTAAAATTAAGTAGAAAAGTAAGAAAAAATAAAAGACGTATTGAAGACGCAAAACACTGCAAGAGTGAAGAGCTGAAAACCGAATCTGACCTGAATAAGTACTCAGAACGGGAGGGGAGAGCTGAAAAAATCTATTAAGCAGAAACATCCAGGCCTGGGTTCGAACCCGGGTCGGGACAGAAATAATCTCAAATGATTTTATAGACATCTAACATTTTAATATGTAATTCGCCTGGAGATTCCCTCACGGATCCTGAACCTTGAATCTTTCTTCCCTCACTAACCAATCACTTTCTTTCCTCCTTCTCCTACTTGCCAATAGAAATCCAGCTTACAGACAGACAATGACTTCACCTACCCAAGTACCGACCGAAAAGGAAGCTGCTTCACTTTGGTGAAGCAATCTGAAGGATCGTGGAGCCGACCAATCAGATCACTCCTTTTTCTCTCATCGAAGACACTCGCTCTTCGATGTTATTTACAGAAATATCTGCGTTAGAAGGCATTGGCCTAGGAAACGCAGTTCATCACATCTTCCTATAGTCCTATCGTCCTATTTTCTAAGATTCAGATACTTCCTTTGAAATTTAAAAAATCTTATGTTTCAAAACCTACGAGAGTTTTATTTAAATGACTGTAAGAGTATGTAAAGATCAGAATTAAAAAATATGCATTTGCTGATCATCGATTAGAATAATACTCTGAGAAAGAACATCCCATAGATAACCGTTAGTATAAAAAGTTTTCTAATGTTAAGAGATGTACCTCAAGGGCGCCCAGCGAGAATAATATAACAAACCCAGATTGCATCTAAAAAGAAAATCTAGTTTGAGATAAAACAAAAACACCAGGTTTATAAGATATTTATTAAAAATGATAAAAAGTGCAAATAAAATAATACCTAATTTTCTAAGATTACTTGAAGTTAAATTAAAGTTTTAACGTAGGATTACGTTCCTCAATAATTGTTCTTCGGAGAGAAAAAAAATTGTCCTGCGTCGCAAGTTACAATTTTAGCACCGCGCCATACCCAGTAGCAGTAAACAGTTAAACAGAAAAGTACCAAATTGAGTGAAAAAAAAAGAAAAAAAAAAGAGTTAAGCAAACGATAAGTAATCCTACATTAATAACCCGCGGTAGTTTCGTTAGAGGAGACTACCTGAAATATTTTAACGTAGGATTACGTTCCCCAATAACGGTCCTTCGGAGTGAAAACAAATTCTGCGTCACGAGTTATAAATTTGGCACTGCGCCAAACCCAGTAACAGAAAACAGTTGAACAGAAAAGTATTGGATTGAATCCACTTCATACTGCACTGTCGTTTTTATGCGTGCTTCTTATCGACTATAACATGTCCCTTCTGTAAAAAAATTACGAGCTCTGTTTTAGGTGTCCAAGTGTGACAGTTTTGACAATATCTATTGCCAATATTTATTGCCTGTTTGCCATCATACAATCTTTTATGGTTTCAGTTTAAGCGAATTCGTGTTTTTTCCTTTTTTTTTCTAATTTACTTAAGCAGTAAAAAAATCTCTCTACGCAAGCAGAATAGTGACGAAAAATAGTCCAATGGGTCATGAAGTTTGATAAGATTTTGTAATTGGTATTATCTTATACAGTCTTTCCCATGACCTAACAAATACCAATATTTTGGGATAGTTCTGTAAGAGAGAGATATATTACGATTCAATCAGATGGGTCTCTTGAATTATTTCAAATTCAAACTCTTACTAATATCATTATAAGCTGTATTTTTAAACAATTTAATTGCTTTATTGAATTTAAATTATGCTTGTAAAAAAGAAAAATAATGCTTTTTTTGCTATGTTTTTGAATTACTAGGGAAAAGCCCGGGTTTTGAGACATTATCGGGAAAAAAAAACCTTAAACCTAAATAGTCATCGAAAAACCCATGCTTCAGAGGTTATCTTGAATGATAACACCTGGCGTATCACACAAAAAATGGGTGTATCTAACGCATTTCTTTTGATGATAATTTTTATTCAATTATTACCTTATAGCACTTATTTAAGAGAACAAGGGACTTTCAACTTCGAATTTTTCAATTTTCAATTTTTAACACTGTATACAGAAATAGAATAATTAATATTCTTTTTTAGTAGAAGAAATATTGAATGGAAAATAAGGGTTTTTTTCAGACTAATGTTTGTTATTTAGAAATATTAAAAAACATTTCAAAATGCTCCCTGCGTTTTCCATAACATTTAAAGAACCTTAATTCTTTCAAAATAAGTTTACCATATATATATGTAAGGTATACACAAGATTCGATTCACAAGAATCGAACTTTTGAGTGAATTAAAGAAGCTGCTTTAGATATGCTAATTTCGGCATACGCGCTTAGTATAAATACCACGCAGCGTCATTAATAAAAAGGGGAGGTTGTTAAGGTTGAAAAGGTGTTATCCTGCGCTAGTGCTTAGCGGGCCAGAAGTTTACATGGCAGTACTGCTGGTTTGACTTACTGTTCGTGAGTATAAAAATATATTGTTCTTGAAAGCTGTGTTTATACATTCCGTACAAGTAGTACGCATGCTTATTGCTGTAAAAGCCAATTATATGTGCAACGAATTCAATAAACATTGTTTCATGTATAAACTGTGTTTGCTTCAAATTCAAATAGAGTGCCACTTCAAATTATATACACCCAAGTCTGGGTAGAAGTGAGCTAAGTAAAAACTCTATATATATATATACACTGAAGTGCCACTGAATTAGGGATACCTACCTAGTAAAGAGTTGGGCCCCCTCTGGCCTTGATAACCGCTGCCACACAACGAGGCATAGATTCAACAAGTTTCTGGAAACGTTCCACGGGAATGGCTTGCCAAATATTGGCTAAAGCTGTCCATAATGCAGTAAGGTTCTTTGGTGCTGTGTGATGGCCTTTCACTCCTTGTTCCAAAACATCCCAAAGATGCTCAATAGGATTTAAGTCTGGGCTTCTAGGTGGCCAATTAATGAGAGAGAAGTAAGAGGAATGCTCATCCAACCAGCCAGTAACCAACCGGGACTTGTGAGAGGTACAGTTGTCTTGCTGGAAAACTCCATTACCGTGCGGATAACAGAACAGCATAAACGGATGCAGGTGATCACCCAGCAACTCTACGTACCGAATTGCATTGAGGGAGGTTGGTACACGCACCAAAGATCCCAAACTGTGCCACGAAAAAACACCCCAGACCATGATTGATCCACCATGCCCTTGTACAGTTCCAGCCAGGCATGCAGGATCCATGGCTTCATGAGCCTGACGCCATATTCTCAGCCTCCCGTCGGCGTTAAGTAGTCGGAATCGAGACTCATCACTCCATGCTACTCGTTTCCAGTCCTCTACACTCCAGCCTCTGTGCTCTCTTGCCCAGGCAAGACGTGCAGCCTGATCGCGAGTATAGATCAATGGTACTCTCGTAGTTCGACGGCTCCCGAAACCCATACGGTGAAGCGAGCGTTGCACAGTCCGTTTACTGAGGGTAAAACTGGCACCGTCATTAAACTGGGTGGTAATTTGAGCTAATGTTTGGCTTCGCTGGCTACGTACAATACGTCTGAGCCGTCTCTCACCACGCACTGTCAAGGCTAATTGTCCTTTGCAGTTTGCCCGATCGCTAGTTTTTTTTCCACCATCTATGTATTCTTGGTATATTCTTGACACTGTCGAACTTGAAAATCCTTGAGGTCTGACGATTTCGGAAATTGAATGGCCCATGCGTCGCGCACCTACGATTTGTCCGCGATCGAAGGCGTCTAAATCAGGCAGTTTACCCATACTGGCAATTCCAACAACTTATTCAGAACAACCACAGTACGCGCTATATATGCAGTTATCACAGCGCCCTCACTTGCGCATACATGATGCGCAGCGCTAAACAATTTGCATAGGCTTTGCTATCCCTAATTCAGTGGTACTTCAGTGTATATAAAATTGTGCATTGAATTTTTTTATGTGTGTGTGTGTGTGTGGATCCAACGCCATAATTATATATATTTTTAAATCTGCCTGTTATTTATTTCATGGTTTTGCATGTTTATACGTTTTTTCATGGCCTACAAATTTGAAAAAAACGTGTGGTTTCAGCGAATGAAGCACGGTTGTGCGACAAACACATCAATTAACAATCCTGAGAAATTTCCAAAAAAAAACCAGAAGAAATTTAATGCTAATGGGGAATTTCGAAAATTTCTAGCATTTTTGAAAATATTTTTGAAAAACTGGTCCTGTTCTTCCACAAAACACTCATCTGTAAATGATAAGTGTCTTAAATGTGTAAAAATATAATATTAATTCTTCTCATATTTTATATGGAGTAAAATATTGTAAAATAAAAATAATTGAGTTAAGGTCCCTTTCTCCACTTTAGTAGCTTTTTCAGATATTAAGAAGCCTTTCCCACTTATCCCTATACCAAAAACAAATTTATAATCTCAGAGTTCCCACGATCAGTTTTATTAAATACATTTTAAATATATTTCTATAGAGAGATTTTTGACTAAAATCTTTTTCAAGGAGTAATTTTAAAATCTCAGATATTATTAATTACGTATAAAGGGAGTAATACATCCTTATCAGCATATTCCGAAAATTTACTCCTTAAGCCTATATCTTGAGGCGCTTTATAATACTTTATCGCATTTAATTGAATATTTGGCGGGAAAACAAGAGCGTTCTCTCTAGAAGACAAAAATTTATAATCCGCTAATAGAGTTGGGGAAGCACACATATCCTGTGAGGTGATAGATAAAAGTCGACGGGGACTTTGACCATGGCCTCGGGGGACATTAGTTCACAGTATCAACTTCAGGTTTTAATGATGTCCTTAATCTTTCCTACATTTCGAACTTCGACGGAAATAGTGGCTATTGTAGCAAAAGGAATGTCTTTTTTTTACAGCAATTTTAAAGTAAGTGAAATTAATTTTTTACAGTAGTAAAAGTAATTTTTTTAGTACAAGAAAACCTTAAAGGAGTTTTAATTTTTTTTTAAAGTTTGGGGTTCAAAATAATAACAAACCTTCATCATTAATACCAATATTAAGATTTAGATAGAAGATTCACAGTAAAGTATTCAAATACGACTGTCTGCATTTTGTTTAAAATCTGAGTTGATGCTTGCATTTTATTCAGTAAAACAAATGGAGTAGCAGTGACAATGGTGTAGCAGTGACAGATTTGCTGTAATAAGTTATCTTTGAAAATAATATAGAGAGAATTAAGCAAACATCCTTTAGATCATGTTGAGTTTTAACCATTTGAGGGGCACCGTTTACACAGTGCAAACGCCTAAATCTAGCCTTTTTTACATTTGTATTCAGTGTATTCCAGTTAAATGCGCAGAAAAATGGCATGTGCCACCATCTGTTATCAGTTTAAAAGAGGTAACATCATTTTTCAACTTTAAATTGGCAAAATTTTCAAGATTTTTTTAGGTTAAAAAAATCGGAAAAAAATCTTCACCGTGCAAACAGTGGAGGTTGTTGCCTATGAAACGGTTAAAGCATATAACTATTTTTTTATTTTGTAGATTCAACTAAAATCCATTTGGTTGTACTAACGAATTGCCCTTATTCGTATTTTACTAACCCAAGATTTTTGAGAATTGAATGACTTTTTATCATTCGTTCCTCAAGAATGAACAAAATTACATCCTTCATACAGAAATGAAGTTTAGAGGATGTCCTATTTTGTGAGAAATCGCCGAAGGTTAAAAAAAGGTAATTTTATCTAATTTGAACTTTAGACACCTTTAAACCTATTTTATATGCATTCACGTTTAAACCTGAACCAAGGTTGTTCACATAAAATCTTTCCTCAGAAACATAAAACATTTGATGGCATTGAAACTATTGTATTTCAGAAAGAATGCGCTATCGTTATGACGAAGAATCAGTCAAAGTAGAAAGAAAGAATATTGTTAATTATTAAACAAAAAAATAATCGTTCATGCCACCAAAAGACTAGTTACTTCTCAAAACTGTAAGAATTGATTAATTTAAATTCTTAACATATTATTGGAAATTGTGCCTTCAGGCATAAAATGTTGCTAATCGATAATGAGTTAATTAGCGTTTGCGCATCTACTTAGTTCGGCAGTTCTTGGGTTCTTATTATAGTTTTATCAATTCTGGTAATTTATTATATTTATAGGATATCCTTTATTTTTTCATTTTGCTACATATTTTTCACATATTTGTGTCGTTATATTTCCTTTAAATCGTAATATATATATATATATATATATATATATATATATATATAATGATAGAACTTTTCTATGAATTTATTTATTTATTTATTTATATTATTTTTACTTTACTATTATTATTTACTATTATTTTACTTTATTCTTGTACTTTATTACATATTTTTCGCATTCTTGTGTGGTTATATTTTCTTTAAATCGTGATATATATATATATATATATATATATATATATATATATATATATAATGATAGAACTTTTCGATGAATTTATTTATTTATCTATTTATATTATTTTTACTTTACTATTATTATTTACTATTATTTTACTTTATTCTTGTACTCTATTACATATTTTTCGCATTTTTGTGTGGTTATATTTTCTTTAAATCGTGATATAATCGTGATATATATATATATATATATATATATATATATATATATATATATATATATATAATGATAAAACTATTCGATGAACATATTTATTTATTTTTTAAATTTAATTTTTTTTTAAATTTACTATTATTATTTACTCATTATTTACTATTATTTTACTTAATTTTCTCATTTTATACATATTTTTCGCATTTTTATCTGATTATGTTTTTTAAAATGCTGATATATATATATATACATATATATATATATATATATATATATATATATATATATATATATATATATATATATATATATATATATATATATATATATATATATATATATATATATATTTATTTATTTATTTTTATGATAGAATTTTTCGGTGAATACTAGGCACATATTTTGTTCATTGTCCTTGTGAGGATATTGCGATATATTTATGAGGAGATTCGAATATGTTGCCACTTCGAAAAACATTGATAATTTTGCTATCAGGTTATTAAAAAGGAAGAAAACGTTTGATATAAAATGCAACTGTGATTGAGATACGATTAACGTAGAAGAGTAGACAAGGAGAGGCTTTTTTCAAACCTGACAGATGGAAAAACTATTTCACTTGTAACTAATGAACGCAGACAATTAGTGATAAAATGGATTTTTATCTTTTACTTTTTTACTTTCTGGTTAATTTTAAAAAATTGTCGAGCACAAATCAGAAATGTTATTTAAAATTTCTATTGAAACTTTAATGGACGGTAGAATGGACAGAAGTTACCAATGGTGATAAAGATTTTTTTTTTAAATATAAATGCGAGGATGAAAACATTCCTACTGGATGGACTACTGTTTAATTATTCCTTAACTTGAAGCAACTACATTATTTACTTCAGCGAGAATAAGGTCCTACGAAGTCCTCCTATTTCATCATTTTAACTATCATTTACAAACTCTCATAAGGAAACAGGTTTCGTAAACAGTAGCCCATTTTGGATCAATTAATTACGCTAATTCGCTCATAGCCGGAGTCACGCGTTGGCTTTTGCATTAAATCAGCGACCAAGATGCCTAAGCACTAATAGACGGAAAATTTAACTACTTGCTAATTATCATACCGTAGCATCAGTGCACTATCTAAGTTGTTAAAATTCATCTAAAACAATAAATTATGTTTAATCAAACAGGATAAATGTGTATCCCTAAAAATTGATTTAAAATCTTTTTGAGAAAATTTCTTAAAATTTGTTACTTTGGAAATAATATGTTTTGCTTATTCGAGATTATATATCTGATCTAACAATCTTTAAAATTGCTGTTACAAACGTAAGTTACGGGTAAGTCACAAATATGAATTTCTTTCAAACTAGGAATTGATTTTTTTTAATCGAATGATATAGAAAAAAAAATTAAATAACTTTTCATTTGTCATTTACACTTCATTCTGTTGCATAACCTTAATTACGTGTATGCATAAGATCATTCATTATTATACTGTGTAGAAATCAAATACGATCTGTCTTAGAGTTCGTATATAAAGTTTTCATCAAAAGTAACTAGGGCGAAGATTCCACATTGAGTTTTATTGACTTTTGAGAAGGCTCGCCTCCAGAATCTTACAGAATGTGTCATGTTCAGTACTTCTTTGAACTGGTTGGTACTTTAGAGTACCAATTTGACCAGGATATTAGAGAGCATTACAAAAGTCAAAAAACATGGTGAATAATTATAAATAAATTTGTGCAATTTAATAAAGTCTTCTCCAATGCGGCAGGCGGTTACTTGGACATTACCCTTACCGTCACAGGACACCGCGGTTTTGCTGGTCACTTTTCTGGGAGCACCGTTAGGTGGACCAGCATTGGCCCCTCTTACCTATGGGCAATAATTTTGAACCGAGTCAAGTGACGAGACCGGAACACTTGACCCCGCACCTCCAGAGGTAAATTTGAGAACTTGGAGGACATTGCAGCCACGCCCTATTTTATTTGCAATTTACATGCCATTTGCACCATTTGTGATTACATGCCATTTATTTTACATGCACCATTTATGTTACTTACGCACTATTTATTTTACATGCTCACCATTTGCATACGCACCATTTATTTTACATGCCATTTTCACCATTAGTGAACCGCAGTGTTCATTAATGGTGCCCTGGCCACCATTAGTGAACACTGCGGTGGATTTTGTCAGAGACTAGCCTCGAACCCGCAACCCTCAGATCACTGGCTCAACGCATTAGCCAACCGGTCCACCGCATATTTCATAAAGTAAATAAGTGGAAATTGTGACGAAGAGCTCATTTTATATTAAATACTTAATGTAATTGGAACATTATTCTATCCTTCATCATAATGGGTGTTTGTTGAAATTTGACATTCCGCTTCGACAAGCAATAAATCAAAATATAATATTGCAGTATGCTTATGTGTTTTATTTAAAGTTTTTGAGAGACTAATGTATATTATGTATACCTAAAGAACAAAACGTAACAAATTCGACTAATAGTATTTCATTTATATGAAAAATGACACATAATATTTAGTCAAAATGAGTATTTCGTTTAAATTCAACTATCGTGCTTTATATTTCATATTATTCGCATGCATTTTAAAGGAAATACGATGCGGATACAGATTTCTATAATATATATATATATATATATATATATATATATCCTTTTCATAGATAAATAAATTTCAAATACTTAGAGAAGATCTTTACATTGTACATTAAACATTATTAAGAGATAAATCATTAATACATTAGAGGCATAAATCAAGAATGCTCCTGAAAAAGCAACACCTTGATTTATCGCGCAATAATGTCATAATTTTGAACTATTTAGAGCCGCACCGCGTTTAATCACTGACAAAAGATGATATCGCGTTCTCTTATCCGTCAACTTTGGACAGCATGATACATAATCATGAATCATGCTGTCAAAAGTTAATCACACTCCTGTTTAGCTAAATATAAAAATGTTTATGTACTTGCATTTAGAAATTAATTAAGAAAATATCTCTTACGGTAAATTATTTCAATATTTATGATAGGTAGGGCTTCCTTTAAGAGATAATATAAAATACTACAGATAATTATATTATATCAGTTTTAAAAATAAAAAAAAACGTATTATTCACGGCTTAGCATTGAAAGTGTCACAACTAAAAAAAAAACTAAATTTTACAGGAAAGAAATTTTTAAATTTGCATTTTCGAATGTATTAAAATATTGTTTAGAGTATTGTTTAAAGCTGACACTGAATACACTTTTCAAGCTGTATTATTTAGGGATTACAAATACTGTATCTACAGTTATATATACCAAAAATTTATGTTTATTTTGCACGCCCTCCTTGAGTTGTATCGTTGTTCAAGTAATGGCTAGTCTATCAATTAAAGTTCTAAAACTTATCAAAAGTAAATGAAACCAACAAATATATTGCAAGAAAACTTTTATTGCCGTTATTAATAAAAAAATTTTACTGCCAAAGTTGACCGAAGACAAAGTGTGTCACTATTCAGGAAAATGTCATAATCTTTTTCTTTCAGTGTCATGTCACAACTGAAGATTACGCAATGTTAATGAAAGTCCACGACCAGTTTGATAGCGACACATCTGTCCTTTGATGCCAACTAAAGGAGTTACTTTATGTGCTGTTTTACATGATAACAATAGAGAACCAATGAACTCGTGTTCATTAATAGAATCATATTTAAAAAAATCGAGTTGTGCCACTATCACCGCAAAGCAGCGAAATAACAAAGTTGTCCATCTGAAAGGGTATAACTAATTCTAAGTTCACTTCAAAGGATTATTAAAGCATTATTTGAAGAATAGCATGACACAATCAATCGAATATATCAAATGAATTATAAGTGTGACAAGCAAAATGGTTTCCTAATAATTTTCTTGAAATATATATATATATATATATATATATATATATATAAACACGATAGATAAACAGATTTTTTATTATGCTTTAATGCATTTATCTATTTATGTATTTATCTTTTACACTGGAATTGTGGAGTAAGCTAAACAAACGAATGTAACTTTTAAAAACTCAACTTTAAATTAAAAAGAAAAATTTAAAGATGTATTCAAATTAATAATTATAATTCTTGCCCAGACCTTGAAGCATTGTTATGTTTTTATGAATAGAAATGTATTCATTTTTACTTTAATTTATTTCATTGACGGACATAAGAGTCCACTAAAATCCTCTGTAGGATTCTGCACTTCAACTTCTACTTTACAGAGAATTTGTGCAATGCAAAAATCACCATCTTATGGATGGTAAATAAATTGTATCACAAATTCGCTCAAGTTCCAGTTGTAGGCAAAAAGCACTCTTTTCAGTTTCTTATTCTAGCACTAGAATGACGTCTGCCGGTTTCGGACATACTATTGAGCGCTATGTCTGTATTTATGTCCTCAGTCTTCTGAAATTTTAAGATATTTTCTAATTTTACTTGAAATATGTACACACATTTACAAAATCATATTCAATAGTAAAGAGGGGGAGAAAATGTGTTGCATACTTACTAAGACTGAAAGCTGCCGGTTTGACCTCAATATAGAAAACAGGCAGAAATCTCTAAAATAATACCTGAAAAATGATAGTTACTTTTCGTCTCTTCCCCTATTGCAAATAACAACTAAGATTACTATTCGGAAATATTGGTGTTGAAAAATAAGGACTGCACAAACGATGCATATATTTTTACGGATAAACCATACCAAGTTGTTAGCTAGGCATACCTGCATAAGATAATCTAAATACATAGTAATTTATTATATATTGGTATGAAGAAGTTCAAAATTTATAATACAGGGTGATTTTTATTAAACTGATACTACTCGGAGCCATCTGTAGCGCTATCTCTCAACCGGATTTCCACCAAAATTGATAGTGGGACTAAGGACGACATGGGAAAGACAAAAAAGTTCCTTGAAAAAAAAAGTTCGAAAAGGTGCCGATAGGGTAAGATATGGCAATGTTGTTGGCGGCGCACCCGAGAATTAACACAAAACGCAAGTAAAACATCAAAATGCAAATTCACGACTACGTAGTCGACAGCAGCGCCAGTAATTCGGGTATAAAGATAAAGTGTGAATACCGAAAAAGTTGTAATAACCAGACAAATGAATACCACCAAAATTTCACTGCAATACCGCTTTATACAGCAAATTAATTTTTTTTAATAATAACCCCCCCCCCCCTCCAAATCGTCAAAAGTCTCATTTCCTACCTTATAAATAGAACTTTCTAGGTCAAAATTAATAGCCAGCTATCAAGTAAATTTAAAATCTATAGCGGTCTGCCACAAGGCAGGGTCCTCGCCCCAATTTTATTTAATTTATTTGTAAACGATTTTCCAATCCACTCTAATGTTAATCTAGCTATATTTGCAGGCGACACAGCCATTTATTCCACAAACAGAAACTTTAAATATGTAGTATCAAACATTAATAAGTACATGATTATTTTCCAGCAATGGCTCGACAAATGGAGGATCAAAATTAACAACGAAAAATGCATAGCAGTAATGTTCACATCTAAACGTAAAAACTCCTTCATAAACCACCAAATTAAAATCGGAAACACCAATCTCCCCTGGTCTGATAGAGAAAAATATATTGGCATCATCCTCGACAAAAATATCACCTTTAAATATCACATCACACATGTTAGGGACAAGTTCCGAGCAGCTCGCAGATTAATTTACCCCTTAATTGCTCGGAACAGCAAATTAAGCATTCAAAATAAATTGCTCATGTATAAATCGTTTCTTCGTCCTATATTAACTTATGGTGGGTCAGCATGGTCAAACTGTGCTGATATGCACATTAAGAAACTAGCTTCTCAACAGAGAAGTACGATCAGACAAATAATAAATGCCCCCTGGTGCTTTCGTAATGGGATATTTATCAAGAAATCGGTCTCCCCACTCTCAAAAATTATCTCCAAAAACTAGCCACTAATTTTCACAACAATATTGACAATGACTTACCTAAAGATTTAGCAAATTATGATCAAACAGGAAACGGCCAAGAGCCAACCTGTCTCTTACTTAAATTTTTGTTTTCTCCTTTCTTCCGAAATATATCTATCTATCTATCTATCTATATCTATATATATATATATATATATATATATATATATATATATATATATATATATATATATATATATATATATATATATATATATATATAATAAAATAAAATACAAAAAGTAATAAATAAATACTTGTCTTGCCAAGGTAAAAAACATCGTAAAAATCTTAAAAAATAAAAAAAATGTCTTACTATCCCTAAACTTTCTCCTCTATTATTGCATTTCTTAGCATCGATAGTAGACCCTCCAATCTACTGCCCTGCTAGTTGCTTACTCACTTTTTCTTATACTATGAACTCACGGATTAGCAGCGATCCTACCACTTTACTCCTTTCTTAGCTCTGTTTCTGCTGGTTCCCCTCTGCCTATCATCTGAAAGGCTGCAATTAAGGGGGTGGCCCATGAATTTCAGTTGAGACCCATTTTCCTATGGTCCTATGGTCCCCCTTCAATGTCATCAGCGTCCTGGTGGACGGCATATGACACATTGCATCCTGAACACTAAGTTCTGAACGACCGAGCGTAACATGTCACCAGGAACGTTCCTCACAGTCTATGGTATGTTGTCCTTTAGGGCCGCCAAGTTAGAGACTCCACCTAGATACACCTTTAAATAACCCCACAGAAAGATGTCACATGGGTTAGGTCCGGGGAGCGAGGTAGAAATGCAAGTGGAATAAAGCGACTGATGACACTTTCTTCTGTAAAGTGATGGTGCAACCATAGGACCATAGGAACATGTGATTAACCGTGTTACCTAGGCCATCGCCTTCTATGGTGCAACATATTCCGCACTGATCTTTATAGCCCAAAATACTGGCACTGCTGTCGACTATGTAGTCATGAATTTGCATTTTGATGTTTTACTTGCGTTTTGTGCTAATTCTCGGGTGCGCCGACAACAACAGCGCCATATCTTGCCCTATCAGTGACTTTCGAACTTATTTTTTATCGAAATTCTTTCCGAAATCGTCCTTAGTCCCTGTGTAATTTTTGGTGGAATTCCGGCTGATAGATCGCGCTACAGGTGGCTCTGATTAGTGTCAGGTTAATAAAAATCACCCTATATAACCATTAAAAAACGATTAAATAGTTCATATTCTTGCTTTTATTTCAAACCGCCAAAATGATAGCGTTCAGTCTTTTTAGTAAGTAAAAATTCCCGTCTTTCTAGTGCTAGACTGCAGTATGATATGTCTGTATTGTAAAAACTAAACTTGCATAATATTTTTCCGTAAATTTAGAACTACTTGCTAGAGAAATTTGAAAAAAAAAGGTTGCAATTCTACCAGTGGTTATCAGGAGTTGATATTTTTCCAACTATTCTACATTCAATCGAATATAATGCTTATTTATAAGTTTATGGAAATTGTAGTCTCAGATAGTCTGCAACAAACTAAGATATTAAGCTGAATTTTAAAATGTTTTCAGGGAAAATGGATGATTGTGGTTATTTGACAGACACAATTTTAAACGAAGACAGAATATATAATATTTTTATGCAATTTAACTCAACAGTTCAGGCTCTTTTCAACTTTTGAATTAAAGGTATTAATTTATAAATATAAGCAAAAATATAGTGTAATTATTACTGATTACAAAATATTTAAGGAACATTTAATCCTATATTGATAACAATAAGCTATTTGTATATGCACTTCATATACCGTGAAACTCCTTTAAGACTTGAAAAAAATAAACTTTCTGGAAACCTAAAAGATGGAAGTTCAAAATGTTCTGTGACTTTATGCTTTTGCGGCTCTGCGTTTGAACAAAATATCCCAGGAGGATTTTATTTTTGGACTTAAATTAAATATTATCTCAAGTGGATATCTTACGGATGGAAAAGAATTTTCTTCAATATAAGTGAACTGAAATTTCTAGATGAATATACTTTTAAGTGTGTAAATCTGAAATGAAACCGCAACATACAAATAAAAAGTTACCAGTAGCATGCTTTTGTATCATTTAAATAAGAGTAATACTTAACTTTTTTTTCAGTACGTCTCTCAATTTTTCGCATTCGCGCAAACCCCCTCCCTTCCCTCCATACACGCACACACGCCATTAATTTCCAGGAAGGATCTAATAACTACAGAAAATATTACATCAAATACATACCCATTTAATATGTTTCGAATTAACTCCCACCTGCCGTAATGCACTCCTGTGCTCGGCTATATAAGTTTCGGAATCAACTTTCAATGTTCTCTTTCGAAATGCTCTTTAATGTGGACGTCACCGTTTTCTTGATGGCTTCGACATCCTCAAATCTTGTTCTCTGCAGCAAATTGGCCCAGCATGAGGTCGTAGAGATGCAGCATCCCCCATACGCTAAAGTCCGCTACAAGAAAAAAGTTCGCCGGTGCTAGATTCTGAAACTTAGCACCGGCGGACTTTTTCTTGTTTCCAAAACTGAAAAGTTTGCTGAAGGGAACACGATTTGAGGATGTCGAAGCCATCAAGAAAACTGTGACGTCCACATTAAAGAGCATTACGAAAGAGGACTTTAAAAGCTGTCTTCGAAACTTATACAGTCGAGCACAGAAGTGCATTACGGCAGGTCAAAGTTACTTCGAAACATATTAAATAAGAATGTATTTCATGTAAAATTTTCTGGAGTTATTAGATCAGTCCTGGAAATTAATGGCCGCACCTTTATATATATATATATATATATATATATATATATATATATATATATATATATATATATATATATATATATATATATATATATATATATATATATACATATATATATATATATACATATATATATATATATATATATACATATATATATATATATACATATATATATATATATATATACATATATATATATATATACATACACACACACATATACATATATATATATATATATATACATATATATATATATATATATATATATATATATATATATACATATATATATATATATATACATATATATATATATATATACATATATATATATATATATATATATATATATATATATATATATATATATATACATATATATATATATATATACATATATATATATATATATATATATATATATATATATATATATATATATATATATATATATATATATATATATACTGAAGTTCCAGAAAAACTTAGATACCTGTCTAATACCAAGTAGGTCTACTTCTGATTCGTCGAACTTCAGAAACGTAACGGTGCATCGACTTAACGAGTTCTCTGAAGAATTCTGTAGACAATGAATACCATGCCTTCTGAAGGGCGGGTCCACAAATTCTGTAATATTTACAAAATGGTGGATCTCTGCTTTGAAAAGAACATCGCATGGCATATCAGATATGTTCAATAACGTTGAGACCTGGTGAATAAGGAGGCCATTTCGACTTCCGAAACTCGAATGGATGTTCCTTAACCCATCATTTGGCGGCTGTGGTTGTGGGTGGTTCCCCATTGTACTGTTCAAAGATGATTAAACCATCAGAGTGAACGCATGATTTCAACTGCTGTGACACATCTAGAGAATGTTTGCATACCGTTCACTGGTCAGAGAAGTTGTAGACGTATATGGAGTACTAATTCGTAGCAGCTCAACACCACACCTTACCCTTACTGAGACACTACCATCCAGACAATTTATTGTTCATATGATGGATTCATTCATGGCTGGTTCGTAACATTCGGGTCCTTACATCAGTCCGAATCAGTGGGAAACAAGAGTCGTCATAATCCCAGATTTATGATACCAGGCAACTAGTCGTCCAGTATTCAGTGTTGGTATTTCTAAACCCATATAAAAACTGGGCCCTGTTTTGGAAAGAAAGCAGTGGCGTAGAGTTGGACGTTAGTTTTTAAGGCCGATATCATGCTGTAAACGTTGTACAGCACTAACGGTTATATTTAGTAGAGGTACCAGCATTGAATAGCAAAGTTTATTTTGCTCCAATGTTGCCCAAATTCCGCATCAAATGATTCGCAACAGAAGACGATTGTAACGGTCATCCAGATTCTTTCGACGGCCACACTATTCCCTTAGGTTTGATATTTCATCCTCTTGAAACGTGGAAATCTAAACTAAAATCTAAACGCACTGACTCATCTCACTAGCACCACCAACCATACCTAACTGAAATCCATTTAAATCGTGATCATCTGCCATGATCACTGCACAATTTGCTCTTTAAATCTTCCACAGATGTCTGTCGCTATAAATACACTACTTGCGGAAAAAACCATTTGTGTTAAAGTGTGTGATACAATACATTTCGAATGGTATTGTCTATCCCATTTTGTCTGGCACTTCGGTGTTTGTGTGTATATATATACACTCAAGAGCCAAAACATTATGACCACCCCTACATTTTGCAATGAATTCTCCTGGATGACGTGGAAGGCACGTGATCCGGTGGAAGTTGTATTTTACTGCTGCTGGAGAGTCTGAAGAATCATTCTTTCACTTACTTCTGTGTGTGATGGGAAAGGCTGCGGATCTAAGCGACTTTGATAGAGGGCAGATTGCAATAGCTCGAAGGCTCGGAGCAAGTATTTCCGAAACTGCACGACTCGTGGGTTGTTCGCGACCTACAGTTGTTAGTACTTATGCAAAGTGGATGAATGACGGTGAAACCAGCAGTAGACGACATGGTGTTGGACGTCCACACGCTATCAAAGAAAAAGGTGGTCGGAGACTGTCTCGCATGGTGAAGCAAAACCGGAGCCAGACAGTAGCTCAGCTGACAGCCCAATACAATGCAGGGCCAAGTAGAATAGTATCGCAGCACACTGTTCAGCGGACACTGTTGGATATGGGGCTACGCAGCAAACGTCCCACTCGTGTGCCTTTGCTGACCAAGCGTCTCAATATCTCGGATTTGCGTGACCGTTGCTTAAACATCTGGTACAATCTGTCTCCGGCCATCTACCAAGGACTTGTGGCATCCATGCCAAGGCGGGTTGAAGCTGTGTTGCGCGCCAAAGGTGGACCAA
This sequence comes from Dolomedes plantarius, assembly GCA_907164885.2. Lineage (NCBI taxonomy): Eukaryota > Metazoa > Arthropoda > Arachnida > Araneae > Dolomedidae > Dolomedes > Dolomedes plantarius. Next base: position 11,732,973 of record OU015490.1, read on the forward strand.
CTCGTTATTGACAGGTGGTCATAATGTTTTGGCTCTTGAGTGTGTATATATATATATATATATATATATATATATATATATATATATATATATATATATACTATAGTAGAAAAATTCCAAGTCTCAAGGAGAAAAAGACATTACAGCACATTATTTAGTAGCACATATCGTACCTATGCTAGAAGAGTATAACATATCAAAATAGCCATATTTTCAGGAACAGCTACAGAAGATATGTGTTGAAATTTGATTTCTTGTTTTATGAATACCTATGAGAATTTTGGGAAAACTTAGTGTCTGAATCACTTCAGAAAGCAAAACTATATACTATTAAAGTTAATTTCAATTTTTAAAGCATGATTTTGCATTTCAATTACAAAATATAACCATCTTCTAGTAACCTCATTTTGTCAACATGGACTGAAAGGCTTGAGGGAATACTATAATATCTCTAAGCTAATGCACGATCTATCTAAACTTTTCACAATACGAAGAAAAAACCTTGATATCATGAACAACTGGTTAGAAAAAATACAAATTTATTTTCCAAATAAAATTTAATTAACATTTTTATTACAGGAACATTTTAATACAACAACATTAGGCACTGACAAAAATCTTATTTTCATTCTTCGTGCATGAGCAAGTTTCCCCTCCTAGCTGCGGAACATGGCAATAAGAGTCATCTAGGAGATTGTGTTGGTACTAGGCTTATAACATTAATCGAGAATGAGAAGCACTTCTTATAGCAGAGCATTGTGGTGCAATTATCTCGAAATCGAAAATTTCGGAAATGTAACACTCTTCTAGCAAAGGTGCGATATCTGAAATCAGAATTTTATTAAACAGTTCCTAAAAATTATTTTCAGTCCCACTTCCCCATTAATAGCTTGTGTGCCACTGTTACAGTCGATTCTATTTATAAACAGAATTCGCAACTTCAAAGGCTATAACCAGAAGCTTTCTTCTTTGATTTTTTTTACCTAGATGAAAATAAAAGCCCCAAATATGGGGAATATAGTTCGGATTGAAAAACAGACCCTTCGGCAATCACTATGCAATAGATTTGTATTTTGAAGACAGAAACGGCAATCCTCTATATCAGGGGATGCGAAAAATTTCAAAACGATATACCTTCAGGGGTGGACATGGCAGCTAGTTTCTAAATAGGACGAAAAAATTTTATTAATAGGTTAATATTAATATTAAGAACTTTGTATTGCGATAACAAAATAACTAATTTTGCACGGGAACAGCTATAAAGCAATGAAATACTGTATCAAATATTGATTAATATGAGTTTAGTTGTTAAATATCGATATGTAGTCCCATAAAGCAATACATTTTGCGAACAAGCTACATTGTGTTGTCCCGTTTGTTCCTGAAACTCTTTTATACAAAGAAAATTTCTGAATATAAAGAGTCGAATGCTTATGTGGATATTCATAATTAGTCATCAGAAGCATATGAAATTTGCGGGTTTAAAATTTGAATTAATCACAATTTCATTTTCTGCGTCTTTGTTACTGATGTGCCATAACCCGTCTATTTCATTAATTTCGAGGTCATTTCTAGTATCCAAAAGGTTTTGTTTCTATTTAGAACTGGATTAGAAATTTACTAGTAGTATTTCAAGTTTCAAACTTTACTTACTCGAAAAACGACCGTCTCAGTGCCAGAAAAAATTCGCAAAGCTCTATTGCAGGGTGTCCAACCTTTTGGCTTGCCGGAATTGAGGAAAGGGGAATTGTCTTAGTCCACAAAGGAAGTATACTATACACTTAAAGCATATAAGGGCGCGGTGGCCCAGTTGTCAAGACCAGCGGGCCAGTGATTTGAACGTCCCTGGTTCGATGCTTGACGCTGCACATCCACAGTCGTGTACGCTAATGTCGCCGGGGCACGTCAAATGACGGGACCAGTCATTTAGCCAAGCCAGACTCCGACCCTTGCGGTGCTAATTCAAAACAGGAGACGCCCCTTTAAGCCCAGTAGCCTATTAGGACCTGGTGAATGGTATCTCCAACCAAGGGGCATTAGCAGCAACAAATAATATAAATAATAAAACTCTTTTTTATTTTTTATTGTTGTTTTCTTTTCTTTTTAACTTTAAAATAATTAAGGCAACATAAACATAAACTGTGGGATATTTCATTTTGTTTTTGTGACGTAGACGTAGACTGAAGAGTTCATGAGGCACCCAGTAGGGCCAAAAGGGCCCTTTATCCTCAGTATTGTACATGGAGACATTATACACTCATGGACAAAAAAATTAGCGCACCAAGAAGCAGTCGTCAAAATGAAACGAAATTTTACATACGTAATGACTACTTTGATATAAGTAAATGATAAGAAAATCAAAGAAAAAGGATAATTTATTTCAGAGAAAAAGGCAAAAGAACGGATGAGTTAATACTCCGTTGGACCCCCTCTAGCGCGAATGCACGATGCGATACGATCGGGCATTGAGTCATACAAGTTCTGTATGATGTCTTGAGACATTTCGTTCCATATATGCTGTAACCTTGCCTCTAGTTCGTTCAAACTCGTGGGATGCCCAACTCGTCGTCCCAAATGATCCCAGATATGCTCGATTGGAGACAAATCTGGGGATCGGGCAGGCTAAGGAAGGGTAGTAACAGTGCCGAGACAGTCTTGTGACACCCTTGCCGTATGAGGCCGAGCATTGTCTTGTTGAAAAATGGCTCCTGGGAGCCGTTGCATGAGTGGCAACACATGTGGTTGCAGGATTTCATGAACATACCGCTGGGCTGTCATGGTGCCACGGAACAATACTAGGGGTGACCGTGTATTGTAGGCAATGGCACACCAGCTGTGGGAGCGATGTGTCGCTGTACAGCAAAGACATGATTGAAGCGTTCACCACGGGCTCTCCACACACGAACACGATTGTCATCACTGCCGAAATTGAATCTGGATTCGTCGCTAAAGACGACCTGGTTCCATTCCGCTGCAGTCCAGTTTCCTCGGGCGCGGCAAAACTCCAAACGGAGGCGTCGATGGGTGGACGTCAAGGGCAGCACACGTAATGGGCTCCGCGATACCAACTATCCTTCAGCCAGGCGCCTTCGTATGGTTCGAGAAGACACAGAGGAACCTAGTGAAGGTGCTACCTGTGCCTGGATGGCGGCCGATGAAGCAGTTGGCTGTACGCGTGCATTTCTTACGATGTGGCGGTCTGCTCGACGACTGGTCTGTCGAGGGCGTCCTGAGACTGGTCTTCGTGTACATTATATCTCTCGGGTCCACTGGTCCCAACACCTCCTCACAACACAATCAGAGCGGCCTAATTGACGAGCTACTCGCCTAGCTGACCACCCAGCTTCCATCATCCCGACGATTCTCCCCCTCTCAAACTGCGACAACTGCTTATATTGTCTTCGACCACGGCGTAATGGCATGTCTATCTCAGCTCTTCCTTTGTAAATGATTCAGCACACTCAAACAAGCTTTGGTTACCTGTTTTATACTCCACAGAGTACGATGTTCAACGCCCTCTACCGGCTATAAGTAATGTGCAATCACGCTGCATTTCTAATCATTTGCATATCTCCCCGACATGTACCTTCATTGCAAGTTTCGTTACGATCCCGCAATTATTTCTTGGTGCGCTAATTTTTTTGTCCATGAGTGTATATTGCATATTTTGATTGAGCCAAGATTCGAGAAATAAGAGAGAAAAAACAAAAAAACAAAATAGGCCGATGCCTATAAAATAATTAAAGTATTAAAAATAAATAAAAGAAGGAAATTAACAAGTTAAAAATTAAGGAATTAAATTAAATACAATTGCCAGAGTGGAACATCCACGAGTGCAAAGGGTGAACAACTCACCAGTGAGGATCGAACTCGGAGTGAAAGGGTGGAAATCTAAAGCTAACTCCACACGCCAGCATTTGCTGATAGAGGGGAAGTTAACGATGAGGAAACTGCCAGGCAAAACAAGGAAACGAATGAAAAAAGCTACAGCACTAAAGTGCAGTAGCAGAAACAACCTCCTCAGAGGTTTTATTTGCCAGAGAATGAACCTGGGGGTTGTTAAAAAAATTATTTAGATTTCATATATTAAGTTTTGAGCAAAAAGGGCTGATTTCTGAGAGAACATCGCGGATTTTGATGATTTTTGAAAGAGTGTCATCTAAGTTTCCCATAGAATCGACATTACTATATTGGGAATTTGGTTCAGTTTGAAATTTTTGAATAGGTTCACTAACAGTAGGCATTAAATTAGACTTGAAGGATTGACTATAAGAAAAATTGGGAGAAATTTGATTGGTATCAAATTGATTACCAGTATTGACAGGGATATTGTAGTTAGGTGGAATGTTATCAGCAATGACCGCGTCCTTAATGGTTTTGATTCGGTTTTTACGAAGTTTAATTTGTATGGGGTTGGCACTGCAACCACGGTAGTTGGCAGGGTGAGCTTCAAGACAGTTTGCACATTTTGCAGGGGTATCCATAGATTTCTTGCATTTAAAAGTGGGGTGAGAGCCTGCGCATTTCATGCAAACAGGTTTAAGTTGGCAAATATCCGATGAATGATTAAATTTTTGGCAATTATGACATTGTTTGGGGCAGTTGGCTTTGTAAGCGTCAATTTTAACTAGGTATCCAAGAAAGTGTCTAAGTTCGTATATTTCACTAATTTTATCAGTCTGAATTAGGTTGCAGAGAAACATAGGTAAGGGATGTTTAGTTTTGAAGCGTCTTAATTGAGCGACGCGTTGAACGCTTAATCAGAGTATAGTTAACTCACCTTTCACTTCATCTATCGAGGAATTCCTTTAATCAATTTTTTTAATGGTCTGTCGGTTTTTGGATTTTTCCCAAAAAATTCGATACGCGAATCAATTAAGAATCTTTGGATTGAACGAAATTTATCGATTGTTTCAGGCATAATTTTAACAAAGTTTCCAGAGACAGATTTGGGGAGTTGAATTTTGACGTTTTTGTAGATTCTGTTTAAGATGTCTTTGTATACTTCCGCCATCTTAATAAAAAATGACTCGGGTTTTGGCTCACGCCTAACAGGGGAGTCAGTAGTAGCAGCAGGAATTTCTTCGCCACCGCAGTAAATGTCAGCAGTTTCCTCTACGATGAGATGGAATTTGTTAGAAAGTGGGATCGGATCATTCACATTAGAGCGTTTAGAATCGCAAGCAACTTGCTTTAGTTCAGGTTCAACCTGTTCGAGAGATTTTGCTTTGTTCTTTTTAGTATTAACATGATTAAATATGCTATCTTCGATAAATTGCTGATTGTAACGATGAAGATTCAATGAGAAGTAAGTAGAAAGTTCTCTAAGATTATCAGTATTTGGCTGTTTCGCAAAATTGACAATATATCTCCACGTACCTTTGATGCAATTTTCTTTTCCAGGGTCCGTCCTTTCATTCCAAAACTTGTTAATGTAGAGGGTAAAAAAGTTTTCAAAAACCTCGCTGAACGCAGGCAAGTCTTTCGCAATCATTAAATACTCGATAATGTCAGGCATTCGATGCGGTGCATAACTGCCTGGATCAAGATCCTCCATCGCTCAGTAGACTTAAGACCGGAGCTCAGAGAAACACGTCTGCACACCGTGGTGTCAGACAGGGAAAGTCTGTCGTACTTGCTGGTGAAAAACACTATCCGTCCAACTCGAAACCAATGCTCAATGAGCAGAGACTGGAATGTTGATGAACCAAAAAGGAATGACGAGCTGACGCTGCTGAACTGTTTTTGTGAAACTAATGCCTCAACGCCTGGTTCGATGGAACTGGATTCATAAAGTGGTTGGAAGTAGTGATTTCTTTAGATGTTTTTTGCACTATTTCATTTCATTTTAATTTTCGTCTGCTTTACCTTCAAAAATAGCTGTACACAGAAGAAAGTAGTACCAAACAGCGATGACATGAATAAGGCGTCATTGGAAATAGAAATGTTTTTCTCTGGGAAGATAGGTCTTATAAAATTTAGGATCTTGTAGGGCCATAGCCGTGACTTGCACAGACCTGCTTCCATGTAATAAGTTATTTAAAGTTCAAGCAATAGTGACCATAAGACACATACTGAAAATGGTGGAACTCCAATCGCAATTAAACGATACACATTATGAATTGCCATACCGAGAAACGGAAATGTTAAGGAAAAAAATGTGAATAAAAAAAAGTTAGGAAATGCACAAGAAAAATAAACTCAAGGTACCATATTATTATTAATTGATTAGATGATCTCGTGTGCAGATAACATATAGACTTATAAAAGTCTTAGGAAAATACAACAGAATTCCAATAGAACAAAGTCCATGACCAATTAAATATTGAACAATTTTCAATTTTTCATTTGTATGCATTGGTGGGAAGATATTACTTCTGAATGAATCAACATTTCCAAACAGGAAATATTTATTAGTAATACACGCCAATAGTTATAAATCAGTTGCATATATCGAAAATATAAATCAACCTCTTTACTGAAGTAAACGTCCTTTTAACACTGAGGAATCCTACAAATTTTCCAAATTATCCCGTTTAGCATACAATAAACAATTAATTTAGGCAGATATATTTTATAATCCAAAATGTTGGTAATCCAATACCCATATGCGTGTTTACTTAGACACAATTTAATGCTTTTACGCTTCAGTTGCTTCAAACCCGTATTAACTAGTGAATATTTTTGACAAAAGGAATATTTGCGTCAGAAATAACAATGACTGCCTTCATACATATTACCTCAGGGTATTTTAGTAATATAGCTTTACAGATATAAACTAGTACGCAATCCCTTCGTGACATTCCTTTGATTCAACTACTATATATGCGTAGAGAGAAAATATAAATAAACATCCGACTTCAACAAACCTGTGATTTGAATTGGTAGAGCAGATGTTGACATTTCGGACTTAATGGAACGCAATTTATGCTAATAATTACAACACTGAAATGAAAGCAAGGTTAAGAGCTTGCGGGACATTAATCATTATTAGCTATGATTCTGCTTATATATTCACGCAGAGGAATACCTTATGTTTAGATAGGGAGAAAGTTAACCATACTGGCATAAAGACAGAGACATTTATAAAAATACTCGCTGAAAACCCGTACTTCGCTACGGAGTACATTCAAATTTAATATAACGGTCAATGTAAGCAATTAATGCCAAAAATGTCTGCAAATATATTTATAATAAATACAACGATCAATGTATTCAATTGATGTAAAAAAAAAGGAAAAATATATTTATAAAAAAATCGTAACGGATACTTTTATAGACAATATAATGTAGAAGAAAATATTGAAATTAAATCTAATAGAACATACTAAAGAATATAGTACAGTTAATATAGTAGAGTTTGAGGAACATTTCTTTTACTGTATGTTAATATTTTTTTGAATAATGTCCAATTGTCTGTCGCATTACCAAGAATTTTTTTCTCTATTTCGTTGTTATGCACCTGACGCAAAAATAAAAGAAAAGAAACCCCGTGATCAGCATTTAATAAATTAAATTATAAAAATGAATCTTTAAAATTTCACCAAAAATCAGGAAATGGAGGTAAAGATTCGAAAAAGATTTAATTTTAAAGGAATTTTTATGATATTTCTCGTTATATAAATTATATAACCCTTGGATTGTTATTTTAAAACAAAACTTTAAATAATATTACAAAAACAGCTTAAAAATTTTATTTTAAAAAATCTAAGAAGAATTTTTCAAAAATCTCTCTTTTTGCACCCCTACACTATAAGAAGAATCGCCATGCAAAATTTCCGCCCTTTATGTCCAGCGGTTTGGTCTGTGAGTTGTCTGTCAGTCAGTCAGTCAGTTACGGAACTGTTATATATATATATATATATATATATATATATATATATATATATATATATATATATATAGATGATGTAATTTCACTTTTTATAGAAATATTGTGTTTTGTATCACGTACGTGTAGTTTTTTAAAGGCAAGGTGAAATTAATGTGAGAAAGTATTATGGCTTTTATAATGTTATATTATAATGCTTTTTTATAATGCTGAGGTACTTTATCGTCAAACATTCACCTTTTGCTATTCACCTCGATTTACTGGCTACTTTATTATGGGGGCGCCATATAGGTGAGCTAACATTGTTCCCTATGATGGGAAAGACACGGAAGCGACCAAGCCTTACTCGGGATTTCAATCCAAGCCCACTGCGTCGCAGCTCAGAACGGTAACAACTACAACATCTGGGCTGATATATTCTATTGTAGAAAATTACATTTATATTCAAGAAATAAAATGTTAAATTTAATACACTGCTGGCCACCCGAATTGCTGAACCTGCTGGCCACCCAACACCAAGAAAGACAAGAGATATCACAACAAAATTTATTTTGTAGATAACATGTTGACCAAGTATCAAATGATTAAATTTATAGACTTCTGTGAAGTGTGGTTCCTGCCAAAATCAGTAGCCAGAGTAGCCGCCATTGTTGGAGATCACCGCTGCCACACGCCTCGGCATTGATTCAAAGAGACTTTGGATGAGTTCTTGGGGTACAGAAGACCAAGCAGCTTCCACACGTTGCCAAAGTTGATCTGCTGTGGCAGCTGGGGATGGAATCTGGGTCAGTCGTTGAGCAACCATGGACCACATGTTTTCTATCGGCGAAAGATCCGGAGCGATTCCCTGGCGAGGCGGCCAGGGAAGCAATTCAATCTGGCGATTGACGTAGAACCGTTGGACAATGCGTGCCACGTGTGGTCACGCATTATCCTGTTGAAATATGGCTGTGGGCAAGCCCTGAAGGTAAGGGAGGACAACTGGCTCCAACACCTCGGAGATATAGCGCTGGCTGTTTAAAGTACGGCAATGCGTACAAGAGGTGTGCGAGAGTGATATCCAATACCGCCCCATACCATAATACCCGGTACAGGACCAGTGTGGCGGGGCATAACGCAGCTGTTCAGCATCCTCTCTTCACGGTGTCTCCAGACTCGAATGCGACCATCGTGGTGTTGCAGACAGAAGCGTGACTCGTCAGTAAAGACAATTTCATTCCATTCTGCCGTCCACATCCTTCTGTCATCGCACCATTGGCGGCGGAGACGTCTGTGGTTCTGCGTCAAGGGTAGACAAAGCAATGGACGTCTTGCGGACAGACCACTCTGCTGTAAACGGCGTCGAATGGTACGCGTAGACACTGGATGATGCGTTACAGACTGCATGTGCTGTGCTATGGTTCGTGATGTGACTGAGCGATCCGTCACTGCCATGCGGACAATTTGCTTGTCATCAAGTGAAGTGGTGCGCTGAGGGGGATGCGATCGAACACGCCGATCCGTCGTACCCTCCTGCATCCAACGATCACATATCCGCATTACAGTTGTTTGGTTTCGTCCAACACGACTACCGATTTCCCTGAAAGATAATCCACAATCTCGATAGGCCACTATCCTTCCTCTGTCGAACTCGGATACTTGATCAAAAGATGATTGCTGTTTTCGACGAGGCATAATTGATCGTTTTTTTTAAAAAACCACAAGAAAAACACAATTGCCGAACTTCAAATCGTCGAAATCTCCAAGCCTTAAATAGCGCTTTGAAGTGGCGCCACAGGCGCGCGTGATATGCGTCTGCGCTGAAATTCTAATCATTTGCATATCTCACCTCCGCTAATGCATGTTGTAAATTTCATGTTATTTGCATGTTTCCTTCAGGGTGTTGCATTTACAGTGGCCAGCAGTGTAATTCGGTGGCTTCGTTCTAAAAGGGCCGATGTCAATTTTTCCAGATTTTGAGTTATTTATACCAAAAGTTTCCATTTAAATAAATCTTTAAATGGAAGTATTTCATTGCTTTAAATATATCTCTAAAAGGGTCACTGTCAAATAACAAACGAAAATAGATTATATTTCCATTAGAATATCAGCCAATGTCATTTAAGATGCAGTAACTTTTGATCCAAAAAGGGTCAAAGGCATGTTTTATATAAAACAGTAAGAAATGAAAAAAACTTATAAGGTAAGAATAATGTTTTTAACACTAGCAATGAACAATTAAAAAAAAATAATGTGACTCGTAGCATAAGAAAGATATAACAATCAACAAATTGTTCAATTTCTTTTAATGCCTTTTTCTCGAAACTAAGAATTTTGACATTGGCTCCTTTAGAACCAAGCCACAGAATTAATGAACGACATTAGATCACATATTCATTAATATATATCAGTGCAAGATTCGGCGCCCAGTGGCTAAGGGGTTAAGGAATCAGCCTGCCACTTCGGGGGCGCGGGTTCGAATCCCGCATAGGACTTGGTTGCATTCTGGGGAACTCGTCAGTCTTCCACCTGCAAAAGGAACCACAACTAGAAAGAGACTGCAACCCATCGTCCATCACCGGTGCCTTCGTTTGTTAATAAAAATTATTCCGTGATTGTGTGATTTATGTCTCTATTTCCTTGTATTCATATGTACACCGGACTGGAGTGTGAGGTATAGAAGTCCAACCTCTCTTGAGGCAATGGCATCCCCTCTTCTGCGGATAGTGCTTCTATCCGCAGACACAACAACAAACAAACAACAATACAAGATTCGGTGGGGTAAGATGATGTCACCATTTTTTTTAATTTAAAAACAATTTAACTCTTTCCTTAACTATCTTCTGAAGAAACAAATGAACCTGGAATAAAAAGTTCAGTGAGTCACGTATAATTCTAAATATATTCTCAGTGGAGTTAAAAATCCCTTATAAGTTCTAGCGCATGGTGGTAGGCTGATGGATAAACTGCCCCGCAGTGGGCTTGGGTTCAAATTCGAATAATTCTGAGTCGTTTCCGTGTTCTCCCCCTCACAGGGAACAATGCTGACACACCTAAATGTTGGCAGCAAAACTTCGCAGGGTCTTCATGGGCCAACCTACCTTTAGGAGTACCTACCGTCCGAGACAAATATCTGATGCATTAAAAAAAATTCTAACTCTCGATTTTGTCTGAAAAATAAGGAAATGCATAACAACAAACGTTCTATTTATATCAATAGTGAATTTAAAAGAAGCAGTAAATAATCCTATGTTTATTTTCTTCTTACTGCCCAGTCTCGAAATTCCAAACTCATAATTATGAATAAATCTTATTTTTACCTGACGGGTCTTTTCGTTTACGCCGGTGCTGTTCTGAAGTCAGTCTGGACTTATAGGCAAAATCATGACCCATTTACGTCGCAAAACATTTATTCTTATTATTTACATGAAGAAACTTGTACATTTCAGTGGCGAATCCCACCACTGTCGAAATATTACAGCTATCAGCTATATACGCGCTCAGCGGAGTAGCATTTTTAAGCGGCTACTTCTACCCTAAAAGAGAGAATACAATAAGAAAAAGTCATGACCATGAAGCTATTTCCGTCCCAGATGCCAAACCTCTAAGGCTAAAGCTATGAACAAAACATGGAGGTAGAAGATCCCGCCACCTACCGGCAAGAACGGGTCACTTACATTATATTCATTTTTTCATATTATGCTTTAATCTACCGTAATTTCGCACGTATAGTCCGCACCATCGTATAGTCCGCAGACCCGATTTTATATAAAAAAAATTTCAAAAATCGTCAGATAGTCCGCATTACCGGATAGTCCTCGGACTATACGTCCGAAATTACGTTATTTTAATACGGCAATATTAATGTATTTTAGAAACAAAGAACTAAGTATAAATAGAAAAAAGTACTTACTAATATACCTTCAGAAATAAAACGCTAAATACAAATAAAAAACAGTTCTTACTAATTAATCATATTTTAATTAATCACACATTCTACTACATTAACGAAAACCTTCAAAGTCCGATTCATCGGTATCAGAATTAAACAGTTCTAATATATTTTCGGGAAGAGTGTCCGAAAGTTCATTTTCAGCATCACTATATTCACTGTCAGTGATTCGATTCTGGTAATATTCGAATATCTGACATTTACATTTTTACATTTGTTACCTTGTTTTAAACATTTCACGATATTTAGCACGAGCCAAAGTATTGCTTCAATTTCAATTTAAGCTTCAGTAAACATCAGATCATAATTATCTTTTAATACCTTAGTTCCAGTATGCTGTAAAACTTGAAGTCAATAAATGGTACGACATTTTTACAACTTATTAAAAAGTTTCCCCATCGGTATAGCATCTATAAGTTGTAATTTATTTTATATCTCAGTCACGATGTAAAATGTAACATAAAACTAAACTTTGCTTTCCTGGCAGCACTTGTAGTGCTACAATAATTAGTGGGAGATAGTTCATACACAAGAATACTCTAGTTAAATAAAACTGAATCATTTATGATAACGAAGGATTTTTTGTGAGACGGTATCTCTACCCATCTATCTGTTTTACAAATTAAATAATTTTTTAGTCTATTGTTGAAACATTAAAATCTTCTAAGACACATTAACACTTCCCTTTGCTGGAGCTGCAAATAACTTAAAAGGTTAATCAACCTGAATGGAGTGGACTGTAGAAATTTCAAAGAACGACGCAAATCCCGTGAATTAGATATATTTTATTCTTCGAATAGCGAAGCAGCCGTCTGCCATCGCTGAGTTCCATCATCAACTGGCCGTTGCCACACCAAGGTTAAGTAATACAGATTACAAATAAAAGTTACAAATTAAGAAAACGATATTTGAATGACGTCACAAATCGCAAACAATATGTTTCGGGTATTAGTACGCGTCATAGCCCAAACATTCACCGGGCCTTGAAATATATCATTTCAACAATTTACATTACAATTAAAGGTTACAATTAACAATAGAAATAGAATAGATACAAAAATTAATAAAAAATAAGAACACATAAAGATAAAATTTCTGAAAAGAATTATAATTGCCGTAAAATTAAAAATGAATAGTGATAAACGAAAATTTTAAAACAGAAAAAAAAAAATGAAGAATTGAATCTTTTGAATACTGCCTCTTCATTGAATAAGATACCCTTAAAAAGTACTGACTAAAATATCAAACGCTCTGGAATGGAATTCTGAGAAATCATTATCGTAAACATATATGTTTTTTTTGTTCAATTCAATGAAAGGCTTACCCGAAACTTTGCTGCCAATAAGCTCTAAATGCTAAATTTCAATCTTTTTACACGATCAGACAAATGAATGAGCTTTTTTATACGAAGATTTATCATTTTTGTTTTACTTTGAATATTAAGCTAGCCTAAAATTTTATTTGCTTACGAAAAGGATAATAAAACATGGCGTTACAGTACATTTTACTGTTATAGCATACATTAATACTCTTTAGTATGTTCTGTGGTCCTAAATGCATATATCTGAAGTGATATGCCATGGGTATATCACCTGTTATTACTGTTGCTGAATCGTCCTCCAACCCGTAAAATATTCTCATCATCTACATAAGGATGTAAAATTCTTAACTTACTATTAGATGCAACTTTACCCTCTCTCTTCAAGACTCTATGTCCTTATAAAAAACCCTTTGTTCATACCTAATTAAAAATAATTCACTTTGTGTTATCTCTGCATTTTCTAAAGGACCCGACTTCCTGGCTTTATCCTTCTGGCAATTGTTCAGAAATATAAAAATAAAGCTAAATACACGAATTATTGTACTAAAATTATTACTACAATTAGCAATTTTGTCTATAAAGTCATTTGAGTCAGCAACAGTCAATGGAAAATTGTAAGTGTCACATTGGATTTAAGTTCCCGCGAATATTCTTCTAAGTTGGGAACAGAAGGACTTATTAAGTCCGGAAGTTCATCACTTTGTAGAAACCTGGGTTCCGACCACCAGCAGTTAAGTTGCATGAGGTTATGTATGTATGTGACTCTTGACAAAATATCAGCTGCGTTATCATTGGACTTAACGTGATGCCAATTTCGTGAATCAGTCAATTGTTGTATCTTGGAAATTCTGTTTGCTACAAAAGTCTTTAGAAGATGGGGTTCGTTCCAGATCCAAGCAAGTACTTTCGTGGAATCGGTATATAGCTTGATGTTACGTATAGTAACCTTAAGTGATTCAGTGACTTTCTTGGAAAGTTTAGCCAATAATAGCGCTGCACATAACTCTAATCATGGCATGCTAATAACCGTTAAGGGTGCTACACGGGATTTACTGCAAAGTAAATTTACTGCGACTTGACCAGACGTGGACAAACACCATAAGCATATAGATGCCCCATATGCACCTTCAGAGGCGTTTGAAAAACCATGTATATCTATTTGTAGCATAGTGTTGAACAACACATATCGGTTAACTTTAATATTTCGTATTAAATGCAATCTAGAAGTAAAGGTTTGCCAAAATTTACTTTCCCTTTCGGGCAGAAGTTGATCCCAATCCATCTTCAGTAACCACAGTTTTTGTAGAAACATTTTTGCTCTAACTATAACTGGACCTAAAAGGCCTAGCGGATCAAATAGTTTCGCGATGTCCGATAAGACGGTTCTCTTCGTACAACTGGAAGATGTTGCAATAGAAAGAGAACAGGTAAATTGAAAAAAATCATTTTCCGGATTCCAGATGAGACCTAGAGTCGTTACAGCTTCGTTATTATAAAATTGATAATTTCTATCTTCACGATGGACGTTATCTAATAGTAATTTTGAATTTGAAGTCCATTTATACAATTTCATACCTCCTGCCTGAAACATTTGGAGTAGCTGATTTTGCAGTTGTACAGCCTTTTCTAAATCTTGCTCACCTGAAACAACATCATCCATGTACCTATCATTCATCACCACTGATGACGCTTCCGGAAACCTCTTAAATCCATCTAACGCCAATTGCCTCAAAGTTCTGGTTGCCAAGAAAGGCACCGAAACGGTTCGGTATGTAAGTGTTTAACCTGTATACTTTCATTTCGCCTTGCATGTTTTCCTTCCAAACGATTCTTTGTAGATTTCTCTGGTCCGGATGAATAAGAATTTGCCTGAACATTTTCTCTATATCGGCAATGAATGCAATTTTATGGGTACGAAACCTGAGTATTATCGAAAATAGCTCATCTTGCAAAACACCTCCATTTAAAAGCAAGGAATTTAATGAACAACCTGTAGTTGTCGGTATGGAGGCATTAAATACCACTCTTAGCTTAGTGGTTTTCGCCAAAAGCTTATAAACGCTGTGGTGAGGAACATAATAACATGTATCCGGTTCGTTTGATTCCTCGACCTCCTTCATATGACCCAAGATTTCGTATTCTTTCATAAATTCTTTATAAAGTGATAACATTTCGAGTGTTAACACTAGTCATTTGTGTAATGAATTTAATTTTCGGACCGCTAATTCTTTCGATTGTCCTAACTGGGTTGCGTAATCTTGCTTATTCGGCATCTTGACTGCATATCTACCTGTTTCTCTTCGGAAATCTGTCTCTTTAAAATGGTTATGACAATAAGATTCGATTTTCCTCGAGTGGAGTTGCTTTCTTTGCATTCTTCGATTTCCCAAAAATCCTTCATAATCGCTCCAAGATCCTCTGCGTGATCTTGATCTTTTGCAAGTCCACAATAGACTTTATTTACCGATCCCCCCTTATCCAAACTTCCTGCTACTATAAATACAACTAATTTTCTTAACGTTATACGTCCGTTATCTAAGTAAATTTGTTTCGAGTCGATTATATCGTAAAAATACTGCGCTCCGATAATTATATCTATCTTCGAAGGTTTAAAAAACTCTGGATCAACCAAGTTGATTCCATGCGGCAGAGATATGTTTGAAATATCCAAATAACTAGACGGGCTTGCATAACTTATTTTCGACACAACTAATAGTTCCACAGTTTTTTCATAACTGTTATCTTTATTCGCAATTGTAGTGTATACCTTCAATTTTACCTTTAATTCTGCGTTTTGCAAACCATAAACTGAAACATTAGTATAATGCGGTTTTAGATTTAAAATATTAATGCAATGAATTGCTGCATAACAGGACTGCGACCCGACGTCAAGAATACATCTAAAGGGTAAATACTTTCCATAACCATCCTTTACATAAATAATTGCTGTCGAAAGAAGTTTATTTTCCCGTGAAAATAAACTAATACTATACTCTCTCTCTTGCTTTTTCATATTAATTGAATAATCACTAGAACTATCTTTGAATTTATTTATTTTTCCTTTATTTTGAATGTCTAGTGAATGTCTAGTAAATGTCTAGTGAATTTACCTCCGCACCGTTAGCTTTCCTGAAATGCAGCGAGCTGTGATGGCTCATTCTACACTGAACACATCTGGAATTGCTTATACAAAAGTTCGTTTCGTGTTTGTTACTTAAACAGTTTGTACACAATCTGTTCCGTGTTACATATTCAAATCGTTTTTGAACTCCCATAGTTTGATACGGAAGGACATTTGTATAAAGGGTGGGAATACCTTTTGCATAATTTACACAAATTGGAACTTTCGTTCATTAAGAAGATATTCTATTTTGAAGCAATTATTCTTTCCTTACCTTGAAGCCCAGAATCCCTGTGGATATTTTCTAAAATTTGTAATCACTTTTGTAAGAAGTTTATAAAGGCATCCCGATCTGGTAAATCCTTCGAAGTAATGGACATTTCATACATTTTCCTCGTTTCGGGATCTAATTTCGGAACGATTATATTGATCAACATCAATTTAAAAAAAATTATTTTGTTTTAATTCTAGCTGGTTTAAAGCTCTTAAGTTTTTTAATAAACTATCAATTAATGTTTGAAGTTCTTTGCTTGACTCAGCTTTTAGTTAATTAAAATTTAATAGTGCATGGATATGAACGTTCACTATAAGCCTTCTGTTCGCTTTCTGTTTTTAAGCGTTCGACTAATGCTTTTCATAATGACTGATACGAGTCTTCTAAGCTTTCTATTTGTTTAGCATTGCCTACTAAGGCTGATTGTAAATAATAAAATTTTTGTTGATAAGTTAACTCATGATTTTCGTCTATTAACGTTTTGAATTGAGATTTAAAAAATAATCATTCGGTGTATGAACCTGAGTATCTCGGAAGGGGAATTTCCGGCAGTTTAACATTCGTATGTTTAACTATATTATCATGTTTAACTGTAGCTACAAAATTTAATAATCGTTTAAGGCTCACCTTGGAATTTAATAATCATTTGAAGCTCGCCTTGATATCTTGAATGCTGTCGTCAATTTCCGCAAATTCGTTTTCATGCTCCTCAAGTTGTTCGTCTTGTAGGATTTTAGAATACTCCACTCTCAATTCGTCGAATTTTGTTTCTAATTTTAGAATCAATTCTAGCTTACCGTTAAGCTTTATTTCATCCGCGTTCGCTGCTTCTGCGGGTAGATATGTGATCAATCGCGTAATTTGGGCTTTAATATTGCCTCTTTGCCGAATTTATACTGTTGTATCCATCAGTCACTGTTCTAAAATTGTTCCTTTTTCTCACTTGTATTGAACATTTTGTATAATCCAAGGCGTTGGTTTTATCCCGGGTCGCTAAGGATCAAATATGGAGCTGCAAATAACTTAAAAGGTTAATCAACCTGAATGGAATGGACTGTAGAAATTTCAAAGAACGACGCAATTCCCGTTAATTATATTTTTTTCTTCGAATAGCGAAGCGGCCGTCTGCCATTGCTGAGTTCCATCATCAACTGGCCGTTGCTACACCAAGGTTAAGTAATACAGATTACAAATAAAAGTTACAAATATTGAAAACGATATTTGAATGACGTCACAAATCGTAAACAAGATGTTTCGAGTATTAGTACGCATCATAGTCCAAACATAGCAATGAAATGCTGAAATATATATTGTTCGTGGAAGAACGTTCGTCACCTAAAAGATAAACATTTTTGCAGCATTTTCCTATCATACGGATGCTTCTGCATCAAAATGATGAATCACGGGTAAAACAAATATAAGTTGGTTTCTTATTCTATTCTCTGCATTTATTGCCGTACACGATCTTCCATTAATGATTCATAATAATAATCTAGGCATGGCTAGCAATTAAAATTTTCCGCTAAATCTTGCATGCCTAGTTATAGATTCAAACATTACAATTTAGCCAAAAATATCAATATTTTGCAAAGATCATTTTTATCTAGATCTTAGTTTAAACCATGCAGATTTCATTCCACCATCAAATGCAATTGCTTACTTCAATATGAAATAGATGTGTGACAATCTAGATTAAAAACATAAAAATTTTGGTGACCATCATGGCTAGCGTAAGGTATTCAAACATTCAATGTTGTCCGAAACCTCCCAAGAAAAGTTGGGACAACAAACCAGCAATTTTCATAATTACTCTGTACCGGTCACATTTTCTTTTATTTATAAGGAGTTTGTAGCATTTTTTCCATTTAAGGAACCTTTATGTAATGATCCCCATACATTTTTTAAAGCACGAAGTTTTTAAATTGTTTTTAAAAAAAATTAAATTTACAGCTTAATACACGTTTATTTTTTGGTACAATTATTATGAATAAATTATTATAAACCCCAAAGACATGTTATTTAGATAAATTTTCACAAGCACAAAAGGAAATGAAAATTATGAAATTGTGTAATTACTTTGGCAAAAATGCTAAAGTAATTGCAATGGTTCATATTTTTTATATTCCTTTTAGGAAAAGTATCAAAATTATATGTCTTAGGGATTTACAAAAGTTTTGTTCATAAAACTTATAACCACTTTAATATAAAAAAGCATACTTTTGAAGGTTATTATATGGTAGAAAATATTTACAGTATTTTTACTCTAACTCAAAAATCCTGAAGACAGTTTATTAAATAATTTAAAGGGATCGCTGCTCATAGCATACCTTACAGGGAACATAAACTGCATTATTTTAAATATAATAAATTATGAAACATTCCCTTCCGTAGCAAACTGACTTAAATTACAAATGAATATCATGTTGGATAAACATAAGATAATAGAAATATTGTATCCTGAAGCATAATTATCAAAGAAATATGCGATTTACCTTATTTAATTCTAAAAGCTATAAGGTACCGTTTAAGCCGAGAAAATAATAAAGTACTTATGTTTTTTGGAATCCTATGTCCCAAACTTTCTTTTACTACAGAAATGAATATATAAGTTTGAATATTACATACATAATTATACAAATGTTTTAGAAAGAAACACATCAGATATAGTCCCATAATTGCCCCCAGATAGTTTATTTTTCTTGTATTTAAAGGTTTCGTATTATTAAGTATACTGTATTGAATTCTCTTGTGTTTAAATAAATTGATACAATCATGAAATGAATGAAATTCTTAAAAAAAGTATTTCGTTTCATCTCAAATGACAAAAACAATGTATTTATACGTAAAAATCAATTTATTACATTAATCTACGAAGTATACTTTTTCCGCGTCTCGCTAAACTTGAAATCAATACATTTCCATTTTCTAACATTCGATCTTACCTGTTATTCATTGTGATTGTCTCAAACTGAGATTTAAGAAACGTCGTTTATCGGGTTCTCAAAGTAGAGAGCAAAAGCATTACCGTAAAAGGAAAATGGGTAGTTATATCTTTGAAGGACCGAAAAGGAGCAGATACAGAAAATGAAAACCGAGTCATATTTTTCTTCATAATGCGTTTCTCTGTTTCAGCATATAAGAAAATGCATTTACCTTTGACAGGACAAAAATATTAATCCCGAATTTGATATCAAGGTTTTAAACAGCGATGGAAAACTTTCCTCTGCAAATAAGTTATTTCAGAAATAACGGCATTTCGTTTGGTTATTCGCTTATCATAAGTTGTGATTAATTTAGCTAATGTCGATAATGGAGAGAAATGCTGCTAATAAGTTATTTTTTAAAATAATAGCATTTCCGTGGGTCATTTGTTTGTGATACGTTGTGATTAATTTACGCTAATATCGATAATGAAAAAAGAAGAAAAGGGGCAAATAAGTTAATTTAAAAATAATGGTATTTCTTTGGGCTATTTGCTTATCATAGTTTGTGATTAATTTACGCTAATAACGATAGTGAAAAAAAGATAAAAGGTCTATTTATACTTTTCATGTCGATATTACAAAACAAAAAGTAGGTGTTGTGTTTCAAATAACACCATTTATTTGGGTCATTCGTTTATCATAGGTTGTGATTAATTTAGCTAATGTCGAAAATGCAGAGAAAACTTGATAATAAGTTTTGAAAATAACGGCATTTCGTTGGGCCATTCGCTTATCATAATTTGGGATTAATTTACGCTAGGTCGATAATTAAAAAAAAAGAAAAAGTGCAAATAAGGTATTTTAAAAATAAAGGTATTTCGTTGGGATTGTCGCTTATCATAAGTTGTGATTAATTTAGCTAACGTCGATAATGGAGAGAAATGCTGTTAATAAGTTATTTTTAAAATAATGGCATTTAGTTGGGTTATTTGTTTATGATAGGTTGTGATTAATTTACGCTAATGTTTATAATACAAAAAAAAAGAGAATCTGAGAATAAGTGAATTTCAAATAATGGTATTTCGTCGCGATCTTTGCTTATTATAGGTTGTGATAAATTTACGCTAATATCGATAATGAAAAAAAAAGAAAAGATTCATTTACACTTTTCATGTCGATATAAAAAGTAGGTGTTGTGTTTCAAATAACGCCATTTCTTTGGGTCATTCGCTTATCATAGGTTGTGATTAATTTAGCTAATGTCGATAATGCAGAGAAATGCTGATAATAAGTTATTTTGAAAATAACGGCATTTCGTAGGATCATAATTTGGGATTAATTTACGCTAATGTCGATAATTAAAAAAAAGGATAAGGTCCGAATCAGGTATTTTAAATATAATGGTATTTCGTTCGGATTGTCGCTTATCATAGGTTGTGATTCATTTAGCTAATGCCGATAATGGAGAGAATGCTGCTAATAAATTATTTTTAAAATTAGGCATTTCGTTGGGTTATTTAAAATAAGGATTCTTCAGATCTCAAATGACAAAAACAATGAATTTATACATAAAATAAATTTATTACATTAATCTACAAAGTATACTTTTTTATGATAAGTTGTGATTAATGTATGCTAATGTCTATAATAAAAAAAAGATGCGAATAAGTTAATTTAAAAATTAATGGTATTTTGTTGGGATATTTGCTTATCATAGGTTGTGATAAATTTACTAGGTTGTGCTAATATTGTAATTTAAAAAAGGAAAAGATTCATTTACATTTTTCATGTCGCTATTACAAAGATAAAAAAAAATAGGTGTTGAGTTTCAATTAACGCCTTTTCATTGGGTCATTCGCTTATCATAGGTTGTGATTAATTTAGCCAATTCAATAATGCAGAGAAATGCTGATAATAAGTTATTTTGAAAATAACGGCATTTCTTTCGGTCATTCGCTTATCATTAAGTTGTGATTAATTTACGCTAATGTCGATAATGAAAAATTAATTAAAAGATACAAATAAGGTATTTGAAAATAATGGCATTTCGTTGGGTTAGTCGCTTATCATAGGTTATGATTCATTTACGCTAATGTCGCTAATGTAAACAAATGAGTTTATTTTTGATGATTTATCAAAGTAATTTCAATCTATTCATAAGTTAACAACCGGACTCAATTTATTAGCTCTTATTAGCTAGAAAAGAGAGTTGTCTGAACTCACAAAAGTTAAATGACCATGGAAAAGGAAACAATAATAAAAAATAGTGAAAAAAATCATAAAGAATTACATAAAACTATATAATATTCAATGTTACCAATCGTTAGAGGCAAGGGCGTGCCACATTGAAAAAAAATCTTTGTTGCTAGGTTCATAGAGAAATTCAGAAATCAATTGGACATTTAAGATGTTTAAAAATAATCAGCGCTTTTATGAAAATTGTAGGTGTACCATGTTTGTAAAACTGTCAAACAATTTTTTTTATAATCGACTTAGGGTTGTACATCAGAACTATCACCCTTTTTTCTGAAAGTAAAATGATTTGGATAAAATACAAAATTTCTCTTCTAACCGAGAGATGGCAACAGCAAAGTTCAAAACCAACTCACTATTTAATTATTGATATATTAATTTACCTAGAGTTATAAAATGGCAACAGCCGCCAACATCGTGTACTGTTAATCGTTACGAGCTTCCGCGGAATGGGCTCGGATTCGGATTCCACCTAAGCCACGTATGTCCTTTAATAAAGAGTGGTGCTTGTCCCCCTACATAGTTCTCCTACAATGAAGAAATTAACATATTTACGGTGTTCATTTGGCGAAAATCGAGGAGACAAGGGCCTTCACCGTAAGAAAAAAAAAAAATAAATTTAAGACACAACTGATCCCATTGGCTATCGTTCATGTTTCGATCACATAAATCGCTCACTCCTTTTAACAAAGTCATATCTCAAAAATCGGCGATTTTTAGCTATGCCTATTTTCAGAATGCTCTGAAAGAGTATTACATCCCTGCTGCAAGATTGTCATATCTCACAGCTCAATGTTTAGCCACTAGCGAGCAGAATTAACATTTATTTTTAATACATGTTATTCTGCTTTTAAACATTAAAATCATTCTCCTGAAAAATCACGTTTTTTTAGATATGACGTTGTTGAAAGGAGTGAGTAAGTGTGGCCATACACGTGCAATAAATCCTTAAGGAAAAAGCCTGTGGGATTTCCTTGCGGATTTACTCAACTGAAACCTCATGCACACATCCACAATACACGCACATACACGTGAAATGTTTTCCAATAGGGATTTTGGGCACTGTACAGTGCCCCACCGGTCTGAAGGAATTCCCTGCACACGACTGGGAAATCTTCAAGATTACGCTCAGTCAAAACCTCAAGGATTTCCTCTGCGTGTATGAATATCTTAAGGTTGTCGGTTTCTTGCTAAATCTCAGAATCTTTCAACATTCATTTATTTTATGGGATAGTAATAAATAACATTTCTTTATCCGGCATTTGATAAAAACATTGGAAACGTAAAATGTAAAGCTAAATATCGGGGAAATAGTTGCAGTTTAGTTTAGTGGTGAGCAAACTGTGAGTCGCGAAAATGATTAGAGGAGTCAGGGACAGTTTGAAAAAAAATAGTTATATAAAATACAAATATTAATATTTAAATGTGAAGTTCTAGTCACATGAGGTTTGCCAAAACCAGGTACAAAAGGTAAGCAAGGATATTTCTTATAGCTATTATGTTGTTTCAACCCTGGTGTAGGAAAGCCTACACCAAGTCCAAAGGATCTAGGTCCTCAAATTCTGGGTCCTTGGCGAAGGGTAGCAAGTAGCTTCACTTTAAGGCGAGGTACAGAAGAAGTCTTACTTCACCTCGAAGAACATCGGTCCCGTAATTTTGAACCGAGTCAAGTGACGAGACCGGAGAACTTGACCCCGCACCTCCAGAAGTAAATTTGAGAACTTGGAGGACATTGATGTCACGACCTATTTTACTTACCCCGGCCACCATTAGTGAACACGGCGGTGGATTTGCAACCAGGGACGTTCAGATCACTGCCCCGCTTCTCTTGCCAAATGGGCCACCGCGCTTCCAATAGTTATTATGAAATGTAAATATATACCCTAACACTACAGTTCATTGGTTTTTAAAACAGTTTGCCAAAATATTTTTGTCTTTTTAAAAAAATTATTTGTTAACATTTTTCTAATTTAAAAAAATGCGACAAAAATGTTTTGTAGAGTGATATTATTTAATTTAAATAAAGTGGGTCGCGGTAGAAAAATTTTGTTTACTTTAACGTTTGATTATAAAATTTCACTAAATTCATGTATTCCATATTTTATTCCATACACAATAAAGATAGCTTTTTCGAATGATATAATTAATTGAAACTACGGTAGGAATGAAATTTAATTCTTTTAAAAACAGAAATCCGGTTTTTATCATACATGTTACCCTGTATTTTTCTTATCATATACGTTATATATTTCATTTATCATATATGTTGTCATATATGTTATTTATATGTTAAAATCAGTTTAAGACCTTGGTTTATAAAATATCCTTTTTCCGTGTCTCGCTTAAATTGAAATCAATACATTTCCATTTTCCAACATTCCAGCTTACCTGTTATTCATTGTGATAGTCCTAAACTGAGATTTAAGAAATACCGTTTATCGGGTTCGCAAAGTAGGAAGCGAAAGCAATACCGTAAAGCGGAGAGTGGGTAGTTATGTCTTTCAGAGACCGAAAAGGAGCAGATATAGAAAATGAAAGCAGAATCATATTTTTTCTTGATAATGCGTTTCTTTGTTTCAGCATAAAATGAAATGCGTTTCCTTTCACTATGCAAGATGCCAATTCTGAATTTTTTATTCTGCCACTGCACGTTTGTGTAAAAACCATTCTTTATTGATATATATATATTTTTTTCTAGAAATTTCCTGACTCGCTATACCATCTACTTGTCCCAGTTCTTGAAAATTTCTCTTTTATGTCAATATTGATCAGACATAATCGTTTAATGTGATAATTTAACAAAATAATTTGAGTATGTTTGTCTCAGTGATAAGTCGGGAACCGCAATTAAGTAATCATCTCTAATAGTAACCATTTCTTACTATTTTGATAACCAAACTGCAAGAGTTCTTTGGAGCAGTATAAGCATTAATATATATATATATATGCACAATAAAGATCGTATATATGCACGATACGAGAGTATATATATGCACAGGTATAGTGCAAAATAATAGGAACACCTGTGAAATAATGCAAATATTTTATTTCTAGGTTGTTGAGCCACACTTCGCCTAATTACAGATTGCATTCGCAGTGGGATTGATGGATAAAGGTCGTGCACAAAGTTCAAGGGAATTCCCACCTATTCTTCGTGCAGAAAGGTCTCGAGCTCAGGTAGTGTGCGTGGAAGAAGAAACCGAGCACGGACTTTGTTCTCTAAAAACCCCACAAGGGCTCAATAATGTTGCGATCAGGGGACAAAGGACACCTCGTGATATGTACCCCTTCATCACCATGCTCATGTAACCATGTTTGAACACAATGAGTCGTGTGAACAGGGGTGCTGTCATGTTGGAACACAGTATGTTCTCTAGGAAATAGACTCTGATGCGTTCGGTGCACATGATCTGTGACAATACTACGATAATGCTCGCCTGGATCCCCCTTGGCGTGGCACCAAGCCACGCTTCGATATAGAGCCATACACTATCACATTGCCCCCTCCATGCTTCATGGTAAGAACCGGATAGTCAACATGAAATGCTTCTGCCTGTGTTCGCCAGACAAACAGACGTCGGGTGGTCTGAAATAAAGTAAATGATGATTCGTCAGACCGAATGACCTGTTTCCATTTCTGTTGTGTTCAGTTTTGGGGGTCTCGGTACCACTGTCATCGCTTTATAGTATTCCGCGAAGACACTAACGGCTTCGGAATAGCCAACCCTCCATGAATGGTCGCACCATGCGGCCCCCGTTGAATAGTTTTGGTGGATACGGGATTCTGGAAATGGGTGTTCATATCGGGGGATATATGCCTCAGTGATGTCTAGCGTTTTTGGGCGACTATCCTCTTCAACACTCGTATATCCCAGTCGGTCAACTTTCGCCCACTGTTCTGCTTCTCAAATGACACCTTTCCCAGGTTTTTGTAGGCTGTCATAACCTTTGACAAAGAGGTCCTTGAAACACCCACAAAATTGGCTGTTCTGAACACGGACGCTCTAGCGAGGCGAGATCCAATTATCATGCCTGTTCACCCGTCGGACAGGTCGGACATACTGGCGCTTTGCTGGGAACATAATTTTCTCATACAATAGTCACACCAGCAAATGCTCGACTGATACCCTCCTTTCGCCGCCACTAGAGGGCATACTGTTGTGACACGTTGCGGGGTTATATTGGACGGTTGAAGTACGACACTTTTCGAAATGGGTGTTCAGAAAAAGAACATAGAATGCATAGAAAAAGAATAGACCCTTTGTTATGTTCATAAGTTATTCATTGCACTGAATAACATTGCCGGTTGCCGGTTTCCTATGATGAAATATTATTATACACGTTTTATGGTTTTTTTTTCTCGGCTTTTAACTGAACATTATTTTTTTAAAAGTAAACTACGCTAGTCGTAAATTAAAGTCACCTTTTCTAATTTGCTGATGGCAGCCGGAAAATTCGAAACCATCTAAGCATTACTCTAATTTTCATGGTGATTATTCTAATAATTATAGGTAAAATGGTTTCAGTCTCAATCACTTATCTTTCGTCTTTTAATATTTTAGTATTTTTTTATGGTGGAGTGGGATGGGATGGTGGAGTTCCTTTTTAAATCCAGAATCATTTGTTATTGATTACTTCTTTTCTAACGATGATTGATAAATGGCTTTTTTAGTCAGGTGTTTACTTAAAATAACGTAAACTTAATATTCATCAAATGACTAATGTCACAAAAACTTTAAAAATCCGGGTTATTTAGATATCCTTACGCCTTTTTTTTATCTATCTTAAGAAACACTTTTACTCTTTTCTGTTGTACCGTTTTCTCATACTATACTGTTAAACACAATTTATGTACTTTTAAATTGAAAAAAAAAACAATCCAATAGTATAGTACAAAGCGGAACACTTTTACGTTAAGTGTACTGGTTAATTACTGTTTTATCCCCTCTTGAAGCTTCCAAAACATTGTAATTTTGAGATAATTTTGATTAACATCTTATTTCATTTTAGTATCCCAGAATTCAGGAAATAGGGGTAATTTAAAAAATTATTTTGAGCAGTCGCATGTAAAACATCTTTTGGGTAATATATTTGATATTTTCAAAGTAGTCTTTCATCGTGATAATTTATGAAGCACATTTCTGATGCCATGCAGTTTTATTGTAATTGAGATAGTTTTGAAATTAATAAATCCCTTTTTTTTTTTAAGCCAGCTTCATTGAAATCGCAAACAAACCTATATTTCGTGTTAGTATAAATCTTAATAATAACTTCATGAAATATGATAAAACATGATAATAATTCCGAATAGGATCCATTTACGCTTTAAGCAATATATAAGGGAATATCTCACCAAATTTTGCTGACATCGAAAGAAACACAGACATTTACACAGAGCATTTGTTAAAATCTAGGAGTACCATGCTCTAACCAATATGGCTGTATTATGCTCCAATTTTGCCGTACAAATAATCTCAGAGTTTTAGTGTTATGTACATTTAATTTCAAAAATGGCATTTCTGTGGATAATTTTTAAATGAATCGTATGATAAGAAAATAGTAATTAATCTTCCATTTCCCAATCCTATGAATTTCTCGTTAGAGAGTTAATTTTAAACCATTATCACTTGTTACTCCACATAACTAAGGCATTTAAACTTTTGCTATTGATAGAGCTAATATAGCTTTCGAACTCTCAATCTAAAAGTCAAGATTTCAATCTAATTTGGAATGCCTTCACAATGAATAAACTCCACATAACTAAGGCATCTAAACTTTTGCTATTGATAGAGCTAATATAGCTTTCGAACTCTCGATCTAAAAGTCAAGATTTCTATCTAAATTGGAATGCATGGGGTGCCCTGGTACACCCCTTTTATACCAATGTTATGTTTTCAGTTAAAAGAGGACAGCAGCTCTCACATATATTCCGTATAACTTAGACATTGAATGCGTACATAGACTTGTATCGTCAAAACAAAGACACGAATTTATGAATTAGGTTCTTTATTTGTTGTTACGAGCATCGTATGTAAATAAAATTTTGAAAATAAACAAACAAATTAATTAGTTAATTTAACGAGTAAAAAATATATCAATGAAAAAAACTCTTAAAAATAAAATGATTTTTATACTTAGCTCATCCAGAAAGTAAGTACCGTTTGCGCATATCTCCCGCGCATCTGACAGCACGAAGGTCGCGCATGCGTAGTTACATACTTCAACTCGAGAACGAATTAGTCTAGCCATTTTATTTGATTAAGTTAACGTTCGAAGTCATTGTTTGTTGGTAATCGTGTTTAAAACAATCGACCTGCCCGCCAGCTGTGAAACAAGAGCCGTTATGAAGTTTTTGAATGCGAGAAATGTTCGACCTTGTGAAACTGATCGTCTTACCTAGAAAAATCATGTGCACCGTCTTTTGGGACTGGCAAGGAATTTGTTAGTTTACTGAATAGAACGAAGAACAAAAGCTTACTGTGTGACATTGAAGAAGTTACGTCGCACGATACAGAACAAAAGGATTGGTCTACTGACTTCTAGTATTGTGTTCGTGCATGATAACGGGCGACCGCATACCGCACGCGTAACGACGACGCTGGTTGATTCATTTCGATGGGAGCAATTCTGTCACCCTCCTTATAGTCCGGACCTAGTTCCACCCGACTTCCATTTGTTTTCTCATCTCAAGAAATTTCTTGCCGGCCAGCACTTTGCAAGTGATAATGAGATCAAGGTAAACGTCCAGAACTGGTTCAGGACGCAGGCTGCCGAATTCTACGAAGCGTGTATGTTTCAATTAGTGCCAAGATATGACACATGCCTTAATTCGTATGGTGAATATGTCGAAAAGTAGATTAACTTGTGTAGATTTTTATGTAATAAAATACAAATCAAAACAAATTGCTAATCCTTTTTAATACCCAAATGGTACTTACTTTCTAGATGAGCTAAGTATTATAGTAAATAGAAATAAAATTCAAGTGATAAACGCGTATCAGACCACATAAGAAAAGTTTTTGGCTGCAGCTTGGGAACTCGGAAACTCTTCATTCGACTGAGTATGACCCCGAAATCTGTGGCTAAAGCGTGTAATCACATCGGCTGAACATCATATAAATGTCAACGAGACTGTTGCTTATGACCTTATACACGTGGAAAGGGGCAGATTGTGTCCCAACTGGAAACTAAGCTGTATATGATGAAAGTAAGCACTATCTGACCCCAAATGGAGGTAATCTTACAAGATGTGTTCAGAAAAAAATGCCTTTTCAAGAGAAAAATTGCATGCCAATTTGTAATTAAGGGGTATATGAAGACTTCAATGTAACCGGTATGACTACAAAAGAGGGTAATCTTACATAACATCGCAAAATGAAAGGGCCGTATGAGTAAAATTCATGACCATCACCGTGGGTAATGCATTGGATTTACAATATATCCCTTTCCGGCACAGTGTTACCAGTCTGGTGACACCTAAAGAGTTCCCTTTTTAAACGCTGAAAATAAACTGTAAAAAAAATGAAAATTGGATAAAATGTTTCTTTTAACTTTCCTTATCAACACTAGGCAGTACCACAACAACCAATCCATAATTTTCCTCTTAGTCAAATTTTTAAAAACCCTTATTTTTCAAAAAAAAATTTCAGGTTTTTTTTTAGATAGAATTTTTTAGAAAAATTTTCTGGAAAAAAATTTCCTATGTTATTTTTTTGGTTGAATATCTTTACTTTGTATTATTTTTTAATTATTACATTGGAAGCTTGTCTAAAATCGAGCTATGAATTCAAGGTGTTACCGAACCGACAACATTGAGTCACTAGGGCGGATCATCTCATATTTCACCTGAGAAAGGTACACAAAGTTCTATTGCGAGGGGGGTCTTCTTCCCAGAAGTAACGATTGCTTCTTTCTAGAAGTAAACAGAAGGGTCTTTGTACCTAGTCTGTTGGGGCACTAAAAGGCAACATAATTTACAAAGGGTTGTCCGCCCCTTGGGAATTCCACGTGAGGAATGTCGAAGTCAACACATGGTCAAGGATAATTTTATCAGTTCGCTCTTGGATTTACACCTTGCAGATGTATTCTTTCCTCTTGCTTTTATAGAAATGTGCAATGTTGCTTAGTATTTCTTCAAAGGGGGTGTTACATGCTTCGAGAAGTATCACGAAAAGAAAAAATACCTCATATAGCAAAGTGTTTTTTTCCGGGTGGTAGTGGGGTGGGGGGTGGGGGTGTAAAGTAGCAGGCCTCCACGTGGTGCACCCTGGGTAACTCCAAATCTGCTGTAGAGATCCGAATGTAGCTTTTTTTAAATAAAACCAAAACTTTTACTCTATTGCGTGCATCACAGCAATGCTCTCATTTTCTAAGCTCATGTGATTCACTGTTGCCGCTCTGGTAACACCCACAAAATTAAAACGATAAGTGCAATCTTTATGAAATTACATGTGTATACTCCTCTAGGACTAAATATACAACATACAAATTTTTTTGTTGAAATTCCAACTTTAAAAGGTAGTGTGCCGGAAAGGGATATACAGCAAAAAATTCTGAAAATAGAACACGTTGTACTATTAGGTTAGTTAATTACTTGGTTGGCACCCTAATGGTAACTTTATTCAACACCACGGCTAAATTGATCGGACTTCATTTTAAAGAATTCCCTGTGTAATCAGAGAAAGGCTATATATCGTACCAGTTTCAGAGATTCCTTTGTTTTATTTCTATATTAATTACTAGCTGAAAACCCGTACTTCGCTTCGGAGTACATTCAAATTGAATACAACGGTCAATGTATGCAATTAATGCCAAAAACATGTTTAAATACATTTCTAATAAATACAACGATCAATGTATGCAATTGATGTAAAAAAAAAGAAAAATATATTTATGAAAAAATCGTAACGGATATTTGTATAGACAAAATAATGTAGAAGAAAATTTTCAAATTAAATCTAATAGAACGTTCTAAAGAATATAGTACAGTTAATATACTAGTACAGTTTGAGGAACATATCTTTTACTGTATTTTAATATTTCTTTTGGTATGTCCAATCGCCTGCCGCATTAGCAAGAAAAATAATATTTTTTGTCTATTTCGTTGCTATGAACGTGACGATAAATTAATTTAAAGTACCAGATAAAAATCACGTGATCAGCATTTAATAAATTAAATTCTAAAAATTGATCTTTAAAAATTTACCAAAAATCAGAAAATGGAGGTAAAGATTTGAAAAAGATTTCATTTTAAAGGAATTATTTTTATCTTTCTCGTGATATAAATTTCATAACCCTCAAATTATTATTTTAAATGCTAACTTAAAAAAAATTACAACAGCTTAAAAATTTAATTTTAAAAAATCAAAAAGATTTTTCAAAAATCTTTCTTAGCGCACCCCTACACTATAAGAATAATCGCCATGCAAAATTTCAGACCTTTAGGTCCAGTGGTTTTGCCTGTGCGTTGTATGTCAGTCAGTGAGTCAATCAGTTACGGAACTGTTTTATATATAGAGATTATTATTACTGTCATTATATTTCTATGAATTTAGTTTTTTTATTAATTATTAAATTTTTTATCTAAAATTAGAATTTTTATTTATCAATTTTCAGTGATTGGGCAACCTATAAAAAGTAACTCAGGTGAAATACTGTTGAAATACTGTACTAAGTTGAAATATTGTGGAACGCTTAAAAACGCGTACACGAAATATATAAATTTATATATATTTGATAACATTTTAAAAGACAGGATGATTTTTTTTCCTCATTCTAATCCCAACGTCATTCAATGTAAAATTTGTATATATTTTTTTCTTTACATTTTATCAGTTAATATTTCATAATTTCAGACCGAAATTTGTAATAAAAGTATGATAGATTCTTAAGAAACTTCGTATTTTGTAAATTGAAATTTGCTATTCCTGTCCCTAAATATTCTATCTTATCTGGCTACATTTAAAAGATGGATTTATTTTCTTCAATCTATAAGCAATTACTATAGATAATTACTTTACTTTAGAAGAAAATTGCTTTTATACATGGATCTTTGATTCACACAATTTTTCGTGCATCTACTAGACTGAAATTGTGCTCTCAGTTTGCAAAATTAATGTTTCATTTCAAACGAAGGTAATCATTTTCAAATTCCTTTTCTTTCGAATGTCTTATTACATACTAGTATATTGAATATCTATATTCATGACGTTTTTTCGTTCCGTTTTCATAAACTTTCATAATGTTTTTCTATTACTGGTACAATTTGTTTGTGTTTTTATAAGTATGTAATTAATGGATTCAAATTTTCAATTTCAATAAAGATTTTGACTATTTTTTTCGTTTCTATAAGTAAAATAAAACATTTTTTAAGGTATGTGTCTACCTTTTGGGTACTTAAATAAAAAAATAGGGAATTTTTATGAAACATAAGGGTTTTTAGTTAAAACAGGGAGCAAAACTATACATTAAAAATTAATAGAATTTTAATTAACTTTTCATATTTAGGCAATATTTAGTGAAATTTTACTAAGAATTAACGTTTATGCCAAATCTTCTAAAACAAAATCCAAGAAATAAGTTAATTTTTTTTAAACAATATATTAGTAAATCTCTTACCTGTGTTATGTAGCAAAGTATTTACAATACCTCTTAAAATTGCTAACATAGACCAAATTTTGTGTACACAATCTAATTAAAAAAATTATATATTTTTCAATAAAAATAGCTCTTAAATTAATAAATACATACTTAAAAGTTTTATTTCAAAATTTTATTTCAATATCTTAAAAACCTTTGTAAAAAATGTAAAAAATGAAAAATGCAGTTTTCCTGAAAACGCAAATAAACAGTTTAATGTAGCACAAAAAAAATATATAAATTTTACAACCTCAAAATTCGTAATATTTGTAGGTCAAGCCTTCCTTGACTTCATTTTCAGCTAATTTTGATGTTATTTTTGACTTTTGTAGTTGGCAATATATGTCGCCTCAATTTCCTTATTCGCTCGACGTTATTTACTTGTATTTTTTTTAACATTTCTGGTTCAATTTTAATTTCTAAATAATTAAAAACAGGTACGAGGCCAATAAAACCTGAATTAAATAGTTTCAATTTAGTATTATTGCAATAGAAACACCTAATAATAATGTTTGCTGTGGAAAAAAATTCTTTAGGCACAATATTTCACAAAACATTGTTAAACGATCTTTCTTGTATTAAGTCATGCCATGAAAATATTTTTTGTAATATATGATCACAAAGTTCAAGGTCAATTCTAAGTAAAGAAGCAGCTGTTTCAATACATTTTTTACATATATGTGGCTCCTTTAAAAGGTTACTTCCGGTTATAGAAAGTTCAGTTCCAGTTTATAATTTGGGCTAGAACTTTGCGTCTAATTATCACTGAACCGAAAGTAAAGCATTTTTGGAATCAGAAATGTTTGAACTTTAATTTAAAATAATTGAAAAAATCGGAAATTATCGCAAAACCAGAGATTTGAGGGTAGGCACATACCAGTATGTCTTACGTAAGTACGTTCTCAGATTGCCAATACAAAAAGCACTAATTCCACTGCTGTTATCTGAAGAGATGGTATACGTTTAAGAGTAAATAAATAGAAATAATTTATAGTGAAAATAGAGATAGACAGAAAGGGAAACATGTAGTAGAAAGCTAATATAATTGATTAATTAAAAAAAGAAAAGTAATCGAAAAGTAAGGTAATGAACGATGGATAACAGGGAAAATAATTTATATAACGATATGAATCTGAATAAAACGTGAAAAAGTAAATTCATGAAAGTGAATCCAATCCGGTCATATGTTTTCTTTGAGCAAAGGGCATTTTAACCTCAAACTAAAATATTTTGCCTAAGATTACTCTCGAAGGAGAATGACGCTAACAATGAAATTCCTTTTCATCTAAAAAAAAGCATGATGCAGTGTACTGCAAATAAAAGTTGTTCTTGTGGCTGCTAATGCCTCCAGGTTGGAGGTTCTATTCACCAGGTCCTAATAGGCTATTGGGCTGAAAGGGACGGCTATTGTTTTGAATTAGCACCACTAGGGTCGAAGTCCGACTTGGCTAAATGACCGGTCCCGAAATTTTGAACCAAGTCGTGTGACGAGGCCGGAACACTTGACCCCGCACCTCCAGAGGTAAATTTGAGAACTTAGAAGATATTGCAGCCACGACCTATTTTACGTGCCCTAGCCACTATTAGTGAACACGGCGGCGGATTTTGTAGTGACATGCGTCGAACCAGGGTCGTTTAGATCACTGGCCCGCTGCTCTTAGCAACTGGGCCACCACGCCCTGCAAATGCCAATGATTCCTAGATTTATGTTTTATCTCTTTTGAAGGCCGTTTCGCACAAATTCTCACAACCTTTAGAATTTTTTATTTTCTTTGACCCGAGACTGTTCAATACGGCATCTTTCCATCAGCCATTCAAGAAAAGTTAGCACAAATATATATAAAAAAAATGTTTCAACTGATGAACGGCTATGGAGAGATGAGGCTTTACAGATAGATATCTGTATTTTTGTAACCGCAGTGGCAACTCCTTGACACCTCAGCCTTGGACATACTCCTTAACAGTATTTTAGGATCCTCAAAGGCATTGCCTAGTGGTTGTAAAAGCGTGCTCCCTGGCTTCCTCACATCTTATTTATAGGGGCACTTCGAAGTATTACAAACATTTACAATTATTACAAATATTTACAAACATTGATGTCGAGAAGGAAACGGGGGTAGCTGTGCCCAGTTTGATACCAAGATTTGAGAAAATGTGCAGTGCTCAGCAGGTTAATCACTAATTATAGTCAGTCGAATTTGTTGAATTCCATGTTTTTTTTGTTATCTTAAATTACTGTTTTATTTATTTTCCTTAACTCTAATTAAAAAAAAATATTCGCTACTTCGGAAAGCGTACTTAATTTTGACATAGGGCAGGGCGCTTTGAGGGAACCTGGATTCAGCAAGGGCGCCGAGAATAAAAAATGTTTGGTAACCTCTGGTTTAACCAATATTTTTTCAGGCGAAAAAAATAAACATAAATCTTTGTACAAATGTTTAATGGGGACTCAGTTCATTTAATTCTTTTGGAAACAGAGAGCAACATTTTTTTGTTTATTTATTTAAAATTATTGCAGCACTTATCATAGTTCAAACATATAAGGAATTTCTTTAAAGATAGAGAAAAAAAGGCGTTACGACTGCAAGTAACAAATTGAGAATGATCTAAACGGAAAACTGGGATATTTTAATAAATATTAATAGTAATATATTTAACACCTCCCTTCTCGCTCCCGTCCTTATTACGGGGTGAGGTTTCTCCTTCTATTTCTCATGTCCGTGATATTTTCAGGCTGAAGTGTTTAAAAGTAACGCACCAAAAAGATTAAAACAATCCATTTCATTTACACTGCAAAACTTTTATTTCTTATTTTACATACCAGATGGCAGCATCAGATTATTTTTAATGTAATTGGGAATGGTTTTTTTAACTAGATGTGGCAGATCGAGAAATAAATGGAATCCGTCTTAAAAAAATAGGCACTATTATTACCGTTTTCTTGAAAATTATGCGATCGTTAAGGGGTTAAAGAAACCTGATACCCAAATTTTAAAAAAACTCATAGTTTCCCTATAAGTAATTTAACGAATATTAGAGTTTCACAGGGATGGTATGACTGATAGCAGCCACGCCGTCTAAAACAGATCCATCTAAGTTGCAAAGATTACACTGATGCCTTCCTACTCTCTAGATAACATGAGTTTTTGGTGGGATTTCGAGAAAAGGAGCTGTCTGTCTCACATTGCTAGATATACCTGGGTATCCACAGCCAACAAATATACTGAGCTTGGGAAAATGCCTGGAAATTGACTAAAAATATAATTTAGTAATTATTAATCCTTCTCAGGATTTCATTCAAGAATTATTTTTCAATATAAATGACATTTTTATAAAAACATGTTAATTTACAACTTAATAAGAGGGAAATTTAACAATTAAATTAAGTTATAACAAACATTTTAAAATTTTATTCCTAATTCCATTGATATACTACTTAAAATAGAATTTTTTATATGTTTTATAACTAGAACTTTTTTTATTACCTTGACGCCATAATACACACAAGATGCTCTGCCACCTATATTTTCAGAACGAAGGAGGTCTAGCATCTCAGGAAGTTTTTAAAACGGTAAGGCCTTAATTTTATGATTACCGTCACTCGTTATCAGAAAATTCCTCTTATACAGTTTTTCAATTAAAATAATGGAGAAATATTTTCAGAAGCATGTGCCAAAGCGTTTGTACAAAATTTCGCATACACCTCTTAAATTTTACTGCTGAAGATATATAACGATATTTCAGTGTGTCTGTGAGTGAGAGATTAATTTTTTATATTATAACTATGTATAAAGTGACAACCATGCATCATGCAATGCACCTTATAATAAAAAAGCAGAAAGTAAAAATCTTATTTATTACTATAAAAAATCACATTTCACAAACTTTCCTACATTTTACATATTTTAAACTCGAAATTCATTTAAGAATTTCGAGTAATTTGAATTGAGTAGACATGCTTTTTAAAGCGACATCTCTTTTACTCTAAATTCAACATTTTTACTAAACACTACGATAGGAAAAACTTGAACTATGCAACAGAAACAAGAAAGAGGAGCAGTGTATTAATTAATTGATGCATCGAAAGGAGGTAACGCATTCCTTAGATTATTCTTTCAGATAAAAAGTACAAGTGGAAATCCTTTGAATACTTTCGACAGGAAAAAACACATAAAAACCTCAAATATTCCTAAGAGATAACAAGAAAATTAAAATACATATGTTCAAGATCTTCTGAAGATAAAAACACGTCAAGAATATTTTTACCACTTGATTTTCAATACTTACAAGCATAAAACTTGTGTTTTGAAATATTTTTTGATTTTTAATTTTAAGTAAAATTCTGCACTTATTTACTCAGAAAGAATGCAGTGAAAAATTATAATTTTTTTGAGGACAAAAGAAAACATTGATATTATAAGATGAATATCAATACATATTAAAAGATAAATTAACAAAAAAAATATTTAGTCATTATTAATTATTCTTAGTAAGATTTGCATCCAAAATGTTTTTTCTAATGCAAATGACATTTTAATAAAAGCATGGTACTTCTTTACAACTTAATAAGAGTGAAATTTAAGAAGTAAATCCAAATTCTATTAAATATTTTTTATTTTATTCGTAACTGCATTTATATACTTCGTAATATATATATATATATATATATATATATATATATATATATATATATATATAGGGTGGGTGTCCCAAATATCGCCCCTGTGCCTAATATCGCCTACTCGTGTTTAAAAAGTACGATTTGCGCTATGTATAAGAAAATGCAGTGACTTCTTAGCTCTGGGTTTGTACTAACAGCGGCACTACCGACCACGCTCTTATCACTGACAATATAAATTATATAACGCCTGAAGTTGTTTTGTAGAAGTTGTTTTTTTTGCAGTTATTTTGGCTGTTGTCTTCGTAAATTTTGGCTCCCAAAGAATCCAGTGAATGACCAGGTAGGTGCATCCAAATTCTAATTTTGCTTTTACCATTTGAAAGTGCATTAAACAGAGAACCCAGAGGTGCTATTATGTTTGAAAAATAATCTGCCTTTTAAACTTCGTTCTCAGCATGTTTGTGTTGACTGTGTTGTGTTCCTAATATCGCCTACCAAGTTGATTCTAATTATGCCTACCAGGCGATATTTGGAACAGCTACTTTAATTAAAATCTAAGTATTGCATTCTTTTTTCATTTTTAATTTTAGATATTTTATTACACTTTCCGGTATTTTTTTTTTGTTGGAAGCTTCTTGTCTAAGATGCCAATGGAAATTAAAAATACAAGTCACTCCCCGTGAGTGATTCGCTGCGAGCAGACGTGTTTTTCCCACCCTGCGATGGCGGATGTTTCTTCCTCTCCGGAGGATTATATGGAGCTACAACAAGATGAAGGGCCGCCAAACCCATTCTCTGCACCTACTACAATACCTGTTCCAGATGTCGATAGACTTTCTGAGAAGGATAAAGAAGTTCTTCAAGGACTAATCGAAAACTCAATTCCTCCCTTCCTCCATGAAAGCATCGAAAAAATAAATCCGATGGCCTATGAATTTTACAGAATCGGTAAGCATGGGAACCATCTTAATGAGTACTACACTCAACTAACTAAAAACAATAACACTACTAACTTTCCAGCTATTCCTAATCCTAGAAAGAAGACTAAAACTAACAATTCAGCTATTCCCGCTCCAAAGAAACCAGTAGCCCAGTCAGCGACTAATAACGACCAGTTCATAATCCCTGCAGCCAGGTTAACGGCCAAAGCGCCAATCAACTTCGGTCATATCCCTCCGCCAGCTACTACGTCAAATAGATATAGTGCGCTACCAGAAGCTAATCTAAACGCTCCAAGCACCAGTAATCCTCGGATTACTGTTGCAACTAGTAAAATTAAGCACTTAACCATAGTTAAAACCGAAAATTATAGAGAGATACTAGCCATTCTAGCCGGAGAGGGTGACAAAAGGAAATTCCATGCCAAAATTGGACCTGAATTCATTAGAATTGACCCAGCAACGGCAGAAGATCACATGCAAATAACGAAATGCCTAACGGAAAATAACATTAAAGGATTTATCCTCCCTCTGGGAGTTATTAGACCAATTAAAATAGTTATCAGAGGCCTCCCTAAAGAATTCACCCCCGAAGAAATTAAAGAAAAACTTCCCTGAAAGAAAAAATTAGATTTCCCTGTAATGAAAGTTGCTCAATTGCAGCGTAAAGATATGTCTAAACTCCCACTCTACCAAGTTCAACTCACCCCCACAGATAAAGCTAAGACAATATTTGAACTAACCTCCCTATTTTATATTAGAATCAGCGTAGAATATTATAAATCCCCTTTTAAATCTAACCAATGTTTTAAACGCCAACATTTTCACCATCATAGCAAGAACTGTTATATGGATCCTAGGTGAGTGAAATGCGCAGGTGATCATCACACCCACGAATGCCCGGATGGCAAAAAAGCAGTCAAAATCAAATGCTGCAATTGCAATGGTGATCACCCGGCCAACTACAGGGGTTGCCCAAAATTTCCCCACAACATCATAGCTAAAAAACAAGCCGAAAAAGAAGCTAAAGTACTTGAACGTCAAGCTACCAAACTAGTTAACCCAAATTTAACTTTTGCTCAAATGGCTAGTGCCAACATCAATAATTCAATAAATACAAATACCTCAGAAATTAATCAGGAAAATCCCCCAATTAATCAAACCCCCATGAAAAATCCTAATAACAGTTTTCTTCTCATCAAACAATATCAGGAAGTAACAGCCATAATTAATGAAATAATCGAAGATCTAGGTATTTCGGACTTCTCCGAAATTCTAACAAACCTCAGAGCCACCAGAGCTAATATTAAAAATTCTGTAACCGCTGAAGATAAAACTTTTAGCTTCTTCAACGGTTTGAATAATGCGTTCCCTAAAACTGGTT
Organism: Dolomedes plantarius; assembly: GCA_907164885.2. Taxonomy (NCBI): domain Eukaryota; kingdom Metazoa; phylum Arthropoda; class Arachnida; order Araneae; family Dolomedidae; genus Dolomedes; species Dolomedes plantarius. The sequence goes on from OU015490.1 coordinate 11,772,209, forward strand.
AATGGCCCCTTCTCTCTCCGTTTTGGCATGGAACTCCAATGGTATCAGCGCTCGTATCCTTGAGTTCAAAGATTTTATACAAGAGCATAGTCCTGACATAATTCTTCTACAAGAGACACATCTCAGACCTGGGGATAACCTCCGTATTTTTAATTATACAACGTATAGAAATGACCACATTAATCCTTTACATTCCATGAGAGGCACTGCCATTCTTATCAAAAATTCCCTTCCACACCATGAAATTATTCTCCCACCTCTTAAAGCCATTAATGCTACTGCGGTTAATGTTAAATTCCATAACCTCCCCCATTACACCATCATTTCAACTTACATCCCGCCAGGTTTTAAAAATGCTGACATTAAAAATTACCTTAATCTTCTTGACACTCTTAATATTAATACTCTCATCTTCGGAGATCTTAATGCACAACATAAACTCTGGAATTGTACAACACATAATTATTATGGTAACATTATCTATGACTTCACCAGTAAAACTAATTTTGATATTATAGCTCCTCCCCTCCCCACTCACTTTAGTAACAATAGCAGTAGCATCATTGACTTTGCACTCGTTAAGGGCTTCCCCCACGATCTCACTATCAACACCCTTTGCGAACTCTCTTCTGATCATAACCCTGTTGAAATTAAAATCCCACTTGACCGCAACCCCTTAATCATAAATTATACTAAACAAATTAACTGGAAAAAATTTACTAGTGATCTTGATAAAATCCCTTACATTCCCCCCATTGTCAATAATGTTAATGATCTTGAAAACCTTGTCGCCAGTATCACCGCGGATATCAATAATTGTATTAAAACCAGCACCAAAATTATCCCTCCTAAAGTTAAAACCCATCAAGATCATCATCTCAAAATCTTAATTAACAATAAAAACAGAGCGCGTAAAAACTGGCAGATTAATAGAACTCCCCAAAACAAAACTAATATGAACAAAGCCCAGGAAGACCTTAAATATTACCTCAGAGACCAATCCAACAAAAACTGGCAAAATTATTTAGAATCTCTTGATACTACGGATAACTCCATTTGGCGAGCCACAAAACGTTTCAAAAACCAATATCGTACCATTCCCCCTTTAAAAGACCCTGAACACAACTCGAAAGCCCTTACTGAAGCTGATAAATGTAATCTTATTGGCAAAAACTTCGCTAAAAACTTCACCCCCAATCCTATCATTAACTCAAGCACTGAAAATATTGTCAATAATAGTTTAAACCTCTTCCTTAACACTCCTCATGATAGCCCTACTCCTTACATTGTCCCAAATGACGTTCGAGAAATCATTAAAAAACTTCCTAAACGTAAATCCCCTGGAGAGGACAATATCAACAACAAAGTTCTAAAAAATCTCCCCTATAAATACATTTTCAAAATTACTATTGTCATTATCTCTGTTTTCAAATTTGAACACTTTCCACATAGCTGGAAAAACTCTATCATAGTCCCCATTCTTAAACCGAACAAACCACCCTCTTCCCCCACTAGTTATCGGCCCATTAGTCTTCTTAATTCCATCAGCAAAATTACTGAAAAATTTATTGCTAAATACATTAACGAACACCTCGAAAATAATCATATCCTCATCCCTTACCAATTCGGCTTTAGAAAATCCCTTTCTGCCCCTCATCAAGTCTACCGCCTCACCGAACACTTAACTAAAGCAAAGAAAAATAAACAATCCACTGCTGACCTGTTCCTTGATGTTGCACTTGCTTTCGATAAAGTTTGGATTGACGGCTTAATTCATAAACTTATTAATTATAACTTTCCCCCTCAAATCATCAAAATTTTAATTTCATATCTCAACAATCGCACCTTCCAAGTCAAAATTAACGGACAACTTTCTGAAAAATTCCAAATTCATAGTGGCTTACCACAAGGCAGCGTTCTGGCACCAATTCTCTTTAACATTTTCGTAAACGATATTCCCCAACACACTAATGTAAATTTAGCTATCTTCGCTGATGACACAGCCCTGTACTCCACTTGCAAAAATTTTAAATATGCCGTTAAAAATGTTAATAAACACATGACCACCATTCAACACTGGCTCGACAAATGGAGAATTAAAATTAACTCTGAAAAATGTGTAGCTGTGCTTTTCACTTCTAAACGTAAAAAGACCTTTCAAAATCATCAAATTCAAATAGGCAATACAAAAATCCCCTGGTCTGACACTGCTAGATACCTCGGCGTTATTCTTGACAAAAATATCACTTGGAAACAACATATTACACATATTAGGGACAAGTTTCGAGCAGCTCGCAGGTTAATCTACCCCTTAATTTCTCGAAACAGCAAATTAAGTATTAGTAACAAATTGCTCTTGTATAATTCTTACCTTCGACCTATTATTACGTATGGTGGGCCAGCATGGTCATACTGTGCAAAAACGCACATTAAAAAATTAGCTACCGCTCAAAGCAGCACCATTAGGCAAATCGTTAACGCCCCTTGGTACTTTAGAAATGCTGACATCTATAGGGAGATTGGACTCCCAGCTATTCGAAATTATCTTCAAAAATTAGCTCTTAACTTTCACAAGTCTATTGACAATGATTTATTACTAGAATTTGCAAATTATGATCATGCTGATCCCCAAAACAGGAAAAGGCGTAGAGCCATCTATGGTATAGGGTCGGTATATAGGCCGGAGGATAAAGATATAACAAAGAATGATCGTACAAAAAAACGTCGAATTATACTAACCCTGATACCAACAATAACCCAAGGCAGTTCGTCATCTAGCTAGAAGGAAAAAGGGCGAGAAAACCTGGGACTTCATTCCCATAATAAGTGACACTACAAGTGAATGAGATGGTTAAAAAAGGAGAGTTTATTATGCGTTAATTAGGGCTATGGAATGGACACGTGGTCGATTCAAAGAAGTTAAAAAAGCTAAAGGAACAACGTTAAACATGGGGAATTAAATTAAGAAGTTAAACCAGGAGACATATTAATTTAGTTAGAGGAGAGAGAGACGGAATACGAATGGACTAGAAGAAATCTTGTCGACTTGTAGCTTGACATGCAGCGCCTAAACCAGGTGCTGACGACGGGTCACCACCATACTGGACGTAGCGGGTAGAAGTGCCGTATTTCGCTTCAGAACTCAACCTGTCAGGCTGGGCTGCGCAGAGCCTCGTAAACACGTTCGCCGCGCAGGCTCTCTCCTTACTCCAGTTACGGTCAGCGCGACAACGAAATCACCGCTGTTACTACGCACGTGTGACCAGGGAGCGTTCAGAGTAGAATAAGGTGCTTGCTGAAGTTGACTTAATGCGTTCTTGCAAATCTCACACCGGGTGCGAGCATAATTCGCACATCCCATATCACATCTCTCTCGTGGGACAGAAAAAAAAAGAGAAAAAAAAATTCACTATGTTACGGGGAGTCTTTGAATTGACCACTTACCATAAATACATGGGGGAACAAAAATCAGGTTCACCAATACCTGTGCAAATCAAAAATTATTTACTCAACACACATTAACAGTAGCCGCAATACATCACTCTAACTCTTGAACAGAATTCAATATTGACACTATACAATTTTACAAAAACAATCTTGCAATGGACCATTCTCTCAAAAAAAAGTTTTTTTAGTTACATACATTGTTTTGTGCTTATCCATCATCTAATGAATCAGAAAGTCGAGCAACTTACAACACATTCCCATTAAACAGTCGAAATGGAGCAGTTGTCATATTAGACTGACAATCAGACCTTACATATCAAAAGTTCCTACCTAATCAGGTAAGTCTGCAAACCTACATTCTGGATTCATTAGATTTATCTTCATTCAATAACATTGCATAATGTCTGACAATTATGCACCAGCATAATTCTTATTAACACATCAATTCATATCTCATTCCAACGAATCATGACTTACACAACTTCTTAATAACAAAAGCACAATTCAAATTATTTACACGCATTTTCAAAAACAAAGGCTTACTTAAAACCACAGACATATTCAAATCAAAAAGCCTATTCAAAACAAAGAAATGCATATTCAAAACTAAAGGTGTATTCAACACACAATGTATATACAAAACAAAAAGGTCTATTCAACACAAAAGGTATATTCAACACAAAGGATCCTTTTTAAATTTCACCTTTTGTCACATCACTTCATCTTATATTAGGTCAGCTGACTCAAATTTCAAAAAAAAAACTTCATATCTTCCACTCAATATTTTACACAAAAAAATTAAATCAAGTCAAATCACGTCAATTTTTCTTTTTATGGTATACCAACATTTGTCATAATTAAGTGCGCGCATGAGACTAGTTAATTGCATACTCAAGCCACTAGCTAATTGTTTACTTGTTAATTGTTCACTTGTTAACAGTTTACATATTAATTGTCTACTTAGGATACTAGTTAATTATTCCCTTGTTAACTGTCCACTTATGACACTAGTTAATTGTACACTTGGCCAAGATTTAAAAGTTACTATTACATTTATGCAAGAACAAGAACCAAAAAAAAAATAGTGACACAATAATGAGTACACATGACTCTAGTTCAAATTGACATATTCGGGATACAAGCATACACACAACCAAGAGGTAAGGCTCAATAGTAGAGATTTAAAATTTATGAACTTCATACCAAGTTTTACTCTTGCAACCACAAATTATTTAAGTTAAATTCAATGTAACTACTATTATTTACCACTTATCTTACTGATTATTACTGTAGGAGAAATATAGCTTATCTAATTACAAAGCAAGGGATAATTTGGAATAATGAGCATCTTAAGGTGTAACATAACATATCCATCAAGTTACATGTAAATAAACTCAATACCCTAGGAATATCAAGATTTACAATGCACACACAAAGAGAGTTGATCAGGCTATCTCTGTTGATGTTTACATTATATACACAAAGTAGAAAAACAAAGCATAATATTAATCTTTTTAAAAAAAGCACTGCATACTCTAGGTACGACTTCTCAAGTTATACCTAGGAGCAACAGGTGAAGCGGGCAAATTTTGATTAGGAAGGTTTAAGTAAGATGCTCTGGGCGGAAGCAAAAGCAACCTATTTACATGGACTATGAACTCTTTTGCAGACGCATTTTCCGCAAGACGAATGAGATAGTCTACATCAGAGACACATTTTACTACAACAAAGGGACCGTCATACTTAGGCTTATATTTCTCCTTGCCTTTCAAATAGACTAAATCACCAGTTTTAAATTTTCTAAGTTTTGATTTCTCTAACTGCCTCGCCTTTTGTGTTACCTGGTGTGTTTGGAGCTTGTCATACACAAAGTCATACATTTTAGTAACACTTTTAAACATGTCCTCAATGTATGAAGACTTATCTAGTTGATTCAAAGTTACATCAGCATGGAACGTATCAAACAGTAAAGATAGAGCTCTCCCAAATTGTATTGCATTAGGTGACAAATTAGTTGTACTGTGCACAGAAGCATTGTACACAGCCTTATGAAGAAGAACAGCATATTTAAATTCAATGCCACTCTCAGTTAAAGATTTTATAGAAGTTTTAATTGATAAATTTACTCTTTCTGACACAGAATTAGCTTCAGGATGTCCCGAGCTAGTATGAATTAATTTTATCCCTAAAAGTTCATTAAATTTCTCAAAACATTCTGCAGTAAACTGGGTGCCTAAATCTGTCAAGATCAACGAAGGACGCCCATAGGTTGTGATGTACCATAAGAGGTTGTCAACCACCCCTTTAGACATGAGATTCTGTAAAATACTCATCTCTAAGTGCCTAGAGAAGTGATCAACAAAAGTAAGAATGTGCACACCATTGCTAAAAGGACCAACAATATCCATCGATATAAATTGGCCAGGAGCATAAGGAATTACAGTTGATTGGAAAGGAGCAGGTTTAACTGAATGAGGCTTATTTTTAAAACATATTGTGCATGAATTAATGAAATTTATGGTGTCAGTATACATTCCAGACCAATAATACTTATTGCATAAAAAATTATAGGTTTTACATATTCCTAAATGAGAAAAATATGCAATACTTAAAATTTTAGCTTTTAAATTTTGGGGAACAATAATTTTCGCATCATTCATATATTCACTATTGTCCTTCAAAAACATTAATAATTTAGTTTCAGGATGAATAAAATATTTAGTATTATCATCAATAGAAATTGGATTTTCAGTAATACCGTTATAGATTTTACCAATTTTCTTATCATTTAACTGTTCTTTTAGTAGAGTTGCAGTAGAAACTTCATTTACACCATCATTGTCATTAACATTTACACTCATATTATTGCAGTTATAATTTATATGCATATCAGCATCATTACTATTACTTATATTAACATCACTGTTCAAAATATTATCATTATTTACACAATTTTCACTACTATTGCATGCATACCTGTCATCAATTATTATATCACTTAAATCAGTATTAGTATATGAGTCAGTGTTATTATCATCATGCACAGACAGATCATAGTTACCTCCACTGTTGTTATAATTATCACCTTGAGCCATCACATGCTGACAGAACTCCTCATCATCGTTGTTAATGATTTCAGTGGGCAATACAGCATTTTCTTCCACAAGTAAAGGATTTTTGTCGAGTGACTCGCTATTCCTGTTGAAGTTCTCCCTAGATAGATAGTCAGCCAGGACATTTTCTTTCCCAGGAATATGCTGAAACACAAAACTGTACTCGCTCAGCTCATTGAGCCATCGAGTTGTTATATCTGCTGGTGACTTTGTGCGTTTATAAAATTCTAACGGCTTGCTGTCTGACAGAATTACAAATTCCCTGTTATAAAGATAGAATTTAAATGCTAAAATACCTTTTACAATTGCCATGAGTTCTAATTTCAGGGCTGAATACCTTTGTTCGGTTTTAGATAGAGCCTTACTGAAATAAGCCACAGGATACCTTTCTCCATTATGCACCTGCATAAGAGTTGCAGCAATTGCTACCTTGGAGGCATCAGTGTTTAGAACAAAAGGCAGTTCGAAATTTGGCTGCTTAACAAAAGGTTTCGAAAAGAAGGTGTCTTGCAATTTTTTAAATGCAGACTGCTGATTTTGTGTCCATATGAATGCAGTTCTAGGTGACGTTAATTTTAGGAGGGGATTAATTAGGTTGGCAAAGTCATTAATTAAATGCCTATAAAAGGAGCATAAACCAATAAATCTTTTAAGCTGCTTAGGATTAGAGGGAGTTGGAAAAGAAGTAATTTTATAAACATTAGAAGTTATAGGCTGGACCGTATTCTCAGAAATTTTGAAACCAAGATAATTGATGGTAGAGGTATGGAATAAACATTTTGAAGCCGAAAGAGTAAGATTGTATTTTTTAAATACATTAAAGATACTATTGAGTTTATCTACCATCTCATTAAATGAATTAGCACCAACTATCATATCATCCTGATAAGCAAAACATCCAGAAACACCAATTTCCTCTATTAAAGTATCCATTAAGGATTGAAAAGTGGATGCAGCAGTTTTTAAACCAAACACTAAGCGCTTATAACAGTAAGTACCCCAGGGAGTTGTAAAAGATAACTTATCCTGCAGTTCTTTTGGTAGATGTATCTGGTGATACGCATTAGACAAATCGAGTGTAGAAAAAAATTTGTACTTTGCTACATTAGCAATAATTGTCTGAATCTTAGGTAAAGGATACGAGGAAGGTAATATCAACTGATTCAGTAATCTTAAATCCAAGGCAAGCCGAAATTTTTGTTTTCCTGAACCATCATCCTTCTTTTTGACTAAAATCATGGGACAGGCCCAAGCAGAAATATTGCGTTTTATTATATTCGCTTCTTGTAATTGAGCAAGCTGTTCTTGAGCTTCATTCTGAAGACTCTGAGGAACAGGGAATGGCAAAGTTTTAACTGGGAAATTAGATTGAAAATTAATTTGCGGTTCTACTAGATCAGTATGACCTAATGTAGATAGTGACTTTGAAAAAATTGTATCATGATTGGCCAAAAGTTTCTGTAATTTAAGTTTTTCCTCAACACGTAGATGTTTTAAATTAAAGTCATTTAAACAAAATTCAGCTTTCCTTTTACTTAAAGTTTCCTTAGAGGCTTGAATTAAATTTACTTGTTCACTATTATCACAACTACTACATGGGGATTGGGAACTACACTCACTCTGCATATCAGAAATCTCAGACAAAGTACCAATTAACATATCTTTGTTTAAATGAACCACATGATTTGAATTATTTACTATTGGAATGAAAAATTTACTATTGCATTTATTATGTTTAATGTCACTATTGAAAACAGACTCACTTATGTGAATATCAGCTTTAGTAACCTTTGGTTCAAATAGAAAACATGTGTCATCAGGACACTCACCACAAGTTACGCTTGCATAACAAGATGCTTTAGGAGGAATCTTACATTTTTGTAACAAATATACAGAATACTCATTACAGGAATTTTTATCATCTCTGCTATTGCTATTAGAATCATTTACCACAGTTACATTAACACTTTCAGGTCTATTACTAACATTAATTTTCTTTTTCCTTTTCTTACGTTTACTCTTATTCTTATTTACTTCAACATGACTATTGTGATTGCTAGATTCATTACCGTTAAGAGGAAGCACATATTTATCATACTTAAGACAGTTACCTGAAATATCTAAAATTAAATTATACTTCTTAATGAAGTCATACCCAATGATCCCTTCGAAAGAGGAAGTTTCATCCAGACTTATGGTGTAAAACACATGATTAAAAAAATGTTTATTAATCTTGAAGGTAAATTTTATACAATTAAAGAATTTTACAGTTGAATTCACTGTTGTGATGGTTACATTATTTGCAATGTTCTTATAAGTTATATGTTCTTTAATTTCTCTAAACTTATCATCCGAGATAAGGGAAATTGACGATCCTATGTCTACCAGACATGTTACAGTTTCTTTTCCACACTGTATGTTCAAATGTGGAAGAGAGGACTTTACTTTTAACACGTTGCATATAACCTGATAATCAATATCACAAGTCTGAGTGCTATTATCTATACAGTTACTATTGTCACAATTTACATTATTAGGTATGTAGTTATAAAAATCACCTTCACAATTATATACATTATTTTCTGGACACAAAGACAGTTGTTGATTAGCAGTACCTACATCACTGCCACATGCAGTACTGGACATTAGTTTCCCGACACATTGTTATATCTTGGAGTGAAGGTACTAGCATTCCGATTCAGATTACTATCCATTCCACGGTGATAATTACCACCTCTGCTACGACGTGAAATCTGCTGACTACCCCTATTCATGCGATTCCGCTTAAGAAAACACCTCGCCTCGACATGCCCTACCTTGCGGCAGAAAAAGCATCTTACTCGGCTAGGTCTACTCCGAAAAGTGCGGCGCTCAGAATTTCTAGGGTTATCTGCAGGAGTGCGTGAACGCTCGTCGCTTAAGGCAAGATTCGTATCACGTTCAGTGAAATTAATAGATTCTACTCTCTCGCTTTGCAGATTTTCTAACTTCAACTCCAATTTATTCAATTTCTCTAGAATTGCATTGTCAGACATATTGTTCGTACTACCTACTGCAAATTTTGAAGAGCTAGCCAATGTGTAACAATTATTTAACTTCTCAGCACATTTTAGATTTTCATCAAAACAGTTACTCTTCAGCTCATACAGTTTAACCTTAATTTCGTATGGCATAGCATCAATGAATTTTACTATCTTAATCTGCTCTAGGGCAGTTTCGTCTTTTACATTTGAGTACATTTTCCTCGTGGCTACATCAAGTCTGTGAGCAAATGACACAATTGACTCATCAGCTTCGAGTTTTAGCGAATTATAGTCATAACTTAAATTTATACAATTTTTAGTGAAAAAGGAGCAAAATTTCTTCTTAATTACACTGAATTCAGGGTTCTTTTTTAATTCCGGTGACTGAATATACAACCGTAATGCAGCACCCGATAATTTAGATTTTAAGAATAACACCGCCTGATCGTTTGACCAGCGATTGACGGAGATTAAGTCCTCTATTTGTTCAAAAAAAAACTCGACCAGCTCTGAGTCTCCATCGAAATTTGGAACATGAATATTTAGAATATTATTTGATGCTTGTGCGGACATTTGCGTCGAATGCACAGCATTTGAACTTACAGATCTTCTACTCATATTACTACACAATTTATAAACACAATTTCACTAAATTTACAGCAATACACTATGACATACACTCAAGTAATTAAAAAAAATATACCAAAACAATATCACTCACCCATTTGATGAACACATGAAACAAAATAATCAAAATCATAAATTAAGCAACAGAAAAAACGAAAGAAAAAAATAACACGTGCTGATTGCAAATATTAAAATAAAAAAACCAAGTCTCTCGCTCCTTAAAGCTAGAAGGCAGTTCAAAATCAACATCCTGGTCACGGCACCAAGTTATGGTATAGGGTCGGTATATAGGCCGGAGGATAAAGATATAACAAAGAATGATCGTACAAAAAAACGTCGAATTATACTAACCCTGATACCAACAATAACCCAAGGCAGTTCGTCATCTAGCTAGAAGGAAAAAGGGCGAGAAAACCTGGGACTTCATTCCCATAATAAGTGACACTACAAGTGAATGAGATGGTTAAAAAAGGAGAGTTTATTATGCGTTAATTAGGGCTATGGAATGGACACGTGGTCGATTCAAAGAAGTTAAAAAAGCTAAAGGAACAACGTTAAACATGGGGAATTAAATTAAGAAGTTAAACCAGGAGACATATTAATTTAGTTAGAGTAGAGAGAGACGGAATACGAATGGACTAGAAGAAATCTTGTCGACTTGTAGCTTGACATGCAGCGCCTAAACCAGGTGCTGACGACGGGTCACCACCATACTGGACGTAGCGGGTAGAAGTGCCGTATTTCGCTTCAGAACTCAACCTGTCAGGCTGGGCTGCGCAGAGCCTCGTAAACACGTTCGCCGCGCAGGCTCTCTCCTTACTCCAGTTACGGTCAGCGCGACAACGAAATCACCGCTGTTACTACGCACGTGTGACCAGGGAGCGTTCAGAGTAGAATAAGGTGCTTGCTGAAGTTGACTTAATGCGTTCTTGCAAATCTCACACCGGGTGCGAGCATAATTCGCACATCCCATATCACACCATCCTTTCTCTTTCTTAAATTTGTCCCTTGTCTGATTATCTTAAAAAATGAAAAATAATACTTAGCTTTGCTAAGGCAACAAAAAATAAATAAATAATAAAAACTTCAAAACAAAATAAATATTATGTGTTGCTATCCTTAAACTTCCTCCTCTTCATATTTTTACTGTAGCTAAGCCATTTTCTCTCCCATTTCCGGGAAGATTTCTACAGTATCTTATTTCTTTCCTACTGGCTTGCCCGATGCCGGATCACTTCGGTGATTCCAGCTGAAGGCATTGAACTCGAAGATCCTGAGCGCTCCAATCACTTTTCTTCTTTCTCTACTTTCTGTCCTATCATGGTTCCCCGCTGCTTACTTTCTGAAAGCCTGCACTTGAGGGCGTGGCCCAGGCAGTGCAGTTAGACCATTCTTCCTGTGGTCCTGTGGAAATTAAAAATAGACAGACAATGTGTACGTCTTTTCTGCAGGCTGTATGTCAGGCAGTTTTGAAAAAAAGAAACGGGAACGTTAAAGGCTTCCAAACAGTTTGACATTCCAAGATCTACGATTCGTGAGTACATTAAAAATGATGTGAATGAGAAAAACGATGGAACTGCGGAGGTTAGAATAGTGGTGAGAAAAGAAACTTGGGAGAAAACTTGCACTGACGGATGATTTAGAAAAGGACCAAGTTAACTACTGCAAGGAAATAGAATCCAATTTGCTTGGTTTGACTCGGAACGATGTTAAGCAGATGGTCTACCAATTTGCCTTGAGAAATATTCTTCCCCACCCCTTCTCTGAAAAAACAAACTCAACTGATCTAAAGTGACTGAATTCGTTTGTGAAAAGGAAGGCTTCCCAATTGACAATCAGAACTCCACAGTCATTGTCAAGAACCACAATCCTAGGGTTCACTGAAGAAAACGTGAAATCCTTCTTCACAATTCTTCAAGCAGAATTTGAGAAAATTAAGTTCCACCCTACCAGAACTTTTAATATTGATGAAACGGGCATTAGAACTGTCTTAAGTAAAAATGTACGGGTGATTTGCTCGAAATGAAAATCAGCTGTATACGAAATGTTATCGGCAGAGAGGGGGAAGCTGTGGTCAGGAGTGGTTCATGAGTACATCCTGCTTTCAGTGGAACCAGGGCCCGATTTAGAAAATTCTGGACTATAGGCACAAATTGAGAAGGGGGCCCCCTAACACTGATGTGGGCATAAAATTTCCAAAATTGACACACAAAAAAAATAATGTGAAAGTACCATTTTACCAAGAATTGGCTATTTGAAGCGTAGAAGCCTAGAACGTTATCATATAACAAAAAGCAATAGAACATATTAACTTCACCATTATAACACCAATACAATGAAACCAGAAAAACTTATTAATCCCTTATATACACTATAACATATATATGATGCACTATACATATAACTGTAGATATGATGAACCAATCAATCAAATTTGAAAGGAAATTTTAAAAAAAAATCGTTTTGAGAAAAGGTAATATAAAAAAAAAATTTGAATTGGGAATTTTTTCTTTTAAAATAAAAATTTTGGGGGGCCCCTAGGCCCGGGCCTACTGGGCCTAATGGAAAATCAGGGCCTGAGTGGAACTACAAATATTGTGATGCAGCCAATAGAGAGCGCAGGAAATATATATGTTTCTTCTTTTTGAATGATTAAGTGGCCAAAATAGGTTTAAATTATTGGTATTACTTCTGTTTAACTTTTTCCAAAATAAATTTTCTGTTCTTTGTTCTGTTTTTCTCCTTCTCTCTCCCCTCTTCTCTCATGCAACTCCAGCATTCAATCTTGCTGAGAAGGGCTTTGCTAGCAACGCCTTTTAACAGGTGCTCCTAATTTCGACTGGTAGGCGCTAATAGGAACAGAGGTAGGCGATATCAGGAACCGCTCTGGGATTCACTGGAAATTAAAATTTTTCCAGTGAAGTTACATGACTTAAAATTGGAACTGGTTTGGGAGCTGGTTGATCTCAGGATACAGAAGGAAATAGTTCTTAGGGATGTTCTTTGAGTTTCCAGCCTAATCAGAAACTAAGAAGTGGATGAAATGTCGAAAAAAAGTTAGGGTAGGCGATATTTGGGACACTTACCTTAAATATATAGGTGGTTATGAAAATAATGGAAACAACATGAAAACCTTTATTAATACGGTGCAGGATAACTTTTGTCCTGTAATACAACCTTATACTCCTTAGAATAGGATTATACAAGTCATGAATAGTGGTTAAGAATATACACTCATGGACAAAAAAATTAGCGCACCAAGAAGGAGTCGTCAAAATGAAACGAAATTTTATATACGTAATGACTACTTTGATATAAATGAATGATAAGAAAATCAAAGAAAAAGGATAATTTATTTCAGAGAAAAAGGCAAAAGAACGGAGGAGTTAATACTCCGTTGGACCCCTCTCTAGCGCGAATGCACGGTGCGATACGATCGGGCATTGAGTCATACAAGTTCTGTATGATGTCTTGAGACATTTCATTCCATATTTGATGTAACCTTGCCTCTAGTTCGTTCAAACTCGTGGGATGCCCAACTCGTCGTCCCAAATGATCCCAGATATGCTCGATTGGAGACAAATCTGAGGATCGGGCAGGCCAAGGAAGGGTAGTAACAGTGCGGAGACAGTCTTGTGACACCCTTGCCGTATAAGCCGGAGCATTGTCTTGTTGAAAAATGGCTCCTGGGAGCCGTTGCATGAGTGGCAACACATGTGGTTGCAGGATTTCATAAACATACCGCTGGGCTGTCATGGTGTCACGGAACAATACTAGGGGTGCCCGTGTATTGTAGGCAATGACACCCCATACCATCAGACTAGCTGTGGGAGCAATGGCAGGATTGAAGCGTTCACCACGGGCTCTCCACACACGAACACGATTATCATCACTGCCGAGATTGAATCTGGATTCGTCGCTAAAGACGACCTGGTTCCATTCCGCTGCAGTCCAGTTTCCTCGTGCGCGGCAAAACTCCAAACGAAGGCGTCGATGGGTGGGCGTCAAGGGCAGCACACGTAATGGGCGCCGCGATACCAACTGTCCTTCAGCCAAGCGCCTTCGTATGGTTCGAGAAGACACAGAGGCCCCTAGTGAAGGTGCTACCTGTGCCTGGATGGCGGCCGATGAAGCAGTTGGCTGTACGCGTGCATTTCTTACGATGTGGCGGTCTTCTCGACGACTGGTCTGTCGAGGGCGTCCTGAGCCTGGTCTTCGTGTACATGACATCTCTCGGGTCCACTGGTCCCAACACCTCCTCACAACACAATCAGAGCGGCCTAATTGACGAGCTACTCGCCTAGCTGACCACCCAGCTTCCATCATCCCGACGATTCTCCCCCTCTCAAACTGCGACAACTGCTTATATTGTCTTCGAATACGGCGTAATGGCATGTCTATCTCAGTTCTTCCTTTGTAAATGATTCAGCACACTCAAACAAGCTTTGGTTACCTGTTTTATACTCCACAGAGTACGATGTTCAATGCCCTCTACCGGCTATACGTAATGCGCAATCACGCTGCATGTCTAATCATTTGCATATCTCCCCGACATGTACCTTCATTGCAAGTTTCGTTACGATCCCGCAATTATTTCTTGTTGCGCTAATTTGTTTGTCCATGAGTGTATTATAGCATTCTTCAGGGAAAAATAATGAAAGTTCCTGTAGAGATGCTGTGGTGGATATCGATACCTGTCTCTATCCTCTTACACAAATCACGGTGGTTGGATGATATATAGTCGGGGGGATTCTACAGGGCAAGATAAGATATTTGATTTCTTTTTCATGCTATTCTAACCAATATTTCATAGATTTAGCTGTATGCATAGGGGGTTTATCATGTCACAATCCGCTTCAATACCTCGTCCGTATCTTTCACTCAGCTCTTCCTTTCATCCACTATTCTGTTTGGTAAAGGATGTTTTTCCATGCACTGTATGCTATCGTGATTTTCTATACCATATCAAAAACACGCATTAGCCTGGGGGTTGCAGTAGCAGATACTCCAATTTAAACACGCTCCAACAATTCGAAGTTTTACAATGATATTTTACGTTGTAAAATTTGACATTTTACGACGTTCCCCCCAAAAACAGTATGTCCCTAGCTTCATTACTGCTACCTGATAATAGAATAATACATACACTATATTATATAAAAATACTGGTGGCCAGACTCGTTTTTTAAGGAATACGAATTACATTCATAAACACCACTAATATTGATAGGCGTTTCCATTATTTTGATAACCACCTGTATATATATATATATATATATATATATATATATATATATATATATATATATATATATATATATATTTATATATATATATATATATATATATATATATATAGAGAGAGAGAGAGAGAGAGAAAGAGATAAGGAGAGAGACAGTTACAGTGAAACTTCTTTAACCTTCCTACCTTTAATAGGTCGAATCGACCCATTTTCATAATTTAATTCATCATAGCTCCCATGGATTTTAATTATGACAGCTTATTTTTTGAGAATTCCTCAAATAGATAAATTTGTTTAGTTTATAACTTTTTCACACTTGGAGAATTTTTTTTTTTAACAACAAAAAAAAAGTGACATTTTACCTGAATAGGTCTAAAAATAATCGAATAATCATTAACAGATGGTGCTACGATACTGATATACACATAACGTTCTACTTGTTTGACGTGTTTTGCCACTTTATTTTATAATATGGCCCCTAGTAAGCGTGGTCTTACTGAAGAAGTGATCATAAAGCTTTTGCAAGAGCTCATTGATCAATCTGATGAAGGAAGTGGTAATTATTTGAATGAAACTGATCACTGATCCATCGAAGAGGATAATGAGAAAACGGATATTTCCGATACAGAAGAAGAAACTGTGCGGTCATCATCTTCCTTCGTTAGTCGTAACAAATCCGAATGGTGTAAATTCCCTCCAACTACATAAAAAAACGGTATATACTAGCACATAATTCCAATTTATTATTATTTGATATTTATTTTATTTTATTTATTCTTATTTATTTTACTATATTTGAAATTTTCTGACTTATGTTCTGATTTTACAGACAGCATAACATTATGAAATTAACCCCTGGTCCTACACGATTTGGAATTCAGCAGATAACTGAACACCCCGTGTCAGCAAGCAATGTTTTCTTGACAAATGACATCATGAATTTAATTCTTTTTTTTTTGGCTAATGTCCCTGGGGGATGACGACATTACACCCCAGTCCGGTGTACATATGAACACAAGACATAAAAACAGACAAATGACACAATCACAGAAGAATTTTATTGATAATCGATGACACCGGCGATGGACGATAGGTTGAAGCTCCCCTTTCTAGACGGGGCTCCATTTGCAGGCGGAAGACTGACCTGTTCCCCAGAATAGAGCCAAGTCTTATGCGGGAATCGAACCCGCAACCCCGGCGTGGCAGGCTGATGCCTTTAACCACTTCGATTCGAAATTCATTTTTTTTTCATTTTTGAGTTATTTTCATTCATTTTTTGACAGGTTTGCAAATTTTAGCTGGAGTCCATAAGTCAGCAGGAGAATCTCTGAAAGAGTTATGGAGCTAACAAGATGGTCGGGATATTTTTCGTGCAACTATGTCTGCAACGTTTTGAAATTATTAGACAGTGTCTTAGAGTTGATGACAAAGAAAGTAGAGCAAATCGACGTCGTGTAGATAAGCTAGCTGCAATAAGAACAATATTTGACATGTTTATTGTACAATTGCCAAAGATGTTCGTTCCTTACGAAAATGTAACAATTGACGGACAGCTTGTGGCTTTCTGTGGTAAATGTCCATTTCGACAATATTTACCATCAAAGCGAAAAGGGAAATACGGAATTAAATTGTGGTTGATGTCTGATGTTAAAACAGCTGCATAAAATAGATTTCAGCATTGTGTCGTGATGATTGTTCTATTTGTCGAATAACGACTTTTCCTTTTTTTCATCACCTTATAAGTTTTACTAACTAAACCAAATAATAGTAATGGCATAGTAATTAATCATCATCTCACTTCATAGCTAACTCAGTATTAATTAATAGTTGCACTACTGAAACCTATACTTGAAAGCCTTCTTATGGTGAGAGAGACAAAAATCAAGGAAGAAATGTTGTATTGCGCCTAGCAAATTCGATTGAGGGTACGACTCGAAATATTACAGTTGATAATTTCTTCACAGATTATAGTCTTGCTAAAGAATTCTTGAAAAAATTAACTATCGTCGGAACCCTCTCAAAAAAACAAGTTATTTATTCCGTCTGAATTTCAATCATCATGTGATAGAGAAACATTTTCCTCATTATTTGGTTTTCAACCGGATATGACTCTTGTTTCATATGTGCCGAAAAGAAATAAATCGGTAATCCTCCTTTCAACTATGCACCATGAGGCCGAAGTTTCACACAAGAAAGAAAAGAAACCAGAAATAATTTTATGTCACAATGAAACTAAAGGGGGAGTAGATACTACTGATAAATTAGCTGCTACGTATACATGCAAAAGGGGAACTAGGAGATTGCCTGTGTGTTTATTATACAATATAATTGACCTTGCTGCAATAAATGCATTTGTTGTTTTTATGCATGTAAATCCTTCTTACAATCAAAACAAGTTATACAAAAGGCGCCTTTTTCTTAAGGAACTTGGTAATCAGCTGACCGAACCTTACAGAAAAGTTAGGATAAAAAATATTCCAGTTACAATAAAGAAGAAATTGGCAATTGCAGCAGGTGAAAAACAAGAAAATAGCAGTACACTGAAACGAGGAAGATGCAAAGAATGCGGTCCAAAGAGAGATCGAGAAACGTAAACGAGGTATGCTTCATGCTTAAGTTTTCTTTGCCAAGAGCATATAAATGTGTACTGTAAATCTTGTTTGTCTTAAAAAAATGTATCAAGAAAAATGTAAGTGAAGCATAATATATATGTAAAATTTCTATTATTTCCCAAGTTTTTAAACCCTTAACAACGCTCATACAAACAAGAGGTTGCAACGGACGGGGGTGGGGCTACAAAAATGAAGTGGGGTGGGGTTATAAAAGAAATAAAATGTGTTATTTCTATTAATAAACACAAAATATATAAAATAAAGCTATATAAAAATATTTTGTATGACCTAGAATAAATTTAAACCAAACTGGGTCGAATCGACCCATACAGGCAAAACGTAACGTTTTTCAACAGGGTAGGAAGGTTAACCGGCCACCCTATTCGACAGCCATATTTTATCCCCAAGAGATTACAGACGCCAGAGACCCAATGGTATGGAAGATAGATACTTCTCTCCGACGGCCACCCTTCAGAACGGCCACTTCCGGCCCAAAAGAATAAATTGCGGTATATGGACATTTTAAATTACAATGCAAATGCATCATAATGCTTGAATTTTTAAAACAGGCAGTTACACTCTGATATTAACAACCCGTTAGTAAAGGCTGGTTCACGCTACATTCGGGGCGGTGCATTTTGTTACTGTTGTGACGATTTTTATTTGCTTTATACATATTTGTAAATGCCTTTCAGTCCCTCTGCCCGCCCATGGCTCCAGATTCTTGGAATGGTTGTTCTGTTGTCTTTATCACAGTGTGTGTGGTTACCAGAAGGCAATCCTCCGCCACCTGTCTCGAACATTTGCTACCGTACTGGGGGTACTGGCCATCATTATTTTTTCTTGACGTACCCCACTTGTGGACGGGGGCTTTGGGGGACATTCTGCTATCTTGGCGAGGCCAGCATTTCCGGTTCTTATATTTGAGTTACTAGGGGTATTAGGTGTTGGCCTCCTACCCGTAGTTTTTAACAAGCATTATTTTGGCGTTTTTTCTCGAGACACCCTTTTTCTGGCAACCGTTACTTTTAACGGTTCGTTACTTCCTTATATTATATTATCTGCGTGCGGTAACCGCAAGGTTTTACTAATCCTGATAAACCGGACCACGTTTGCCTTTTAAAACGGGCTATTTATGGCCTACGTCAAAGTGGTCGTGAATGGTATTTTACAATTCAAAGTACTTTTGAAAGCCTTAATTTTCGTACATTAGATTGAGTTAACTGTTTCTACAATTATGAAAATAACGCCGTTTTGTTATTGTATGTGGACGACATTATACTATTTGGAAGAACTAAAGACTACATTACTCATGTAACTGAAAAACTTAAACTTAAATTCGAATTAAAAGTGTTAGGGAAAACCAGGAAGTTGTTAGGTGTTAAATTTGAAGAACATGAAGGCAAGCTGTAGATTGTATTATATTTACCAAACAAGTTACATTGAGAAGGTGTGTAAATCTTATGAAAAATACCATAATTCCGTAACATCTTTACCTATGGCTCAAAGCACAATTTTATCTAAAATGCAAGTACCCGATACTGAGCATGAAATTTCTGAAATGACAAATTTGCCTTATCGTAATCTACTCGGTTCCTTAGCATTTTTAGCTAGCCGAACGAGACCAGATATAATCTATACAATGAATGTATTATCGCAATTCCAATCTAATCCAGGTATGTACCATCTGAAGCGCCTGGGATATGTCAGTCACACCAGAGATATCAAGTTAGATTTGTCACAAGGCAAAAGAATTAGTGTGGGTAATTAGAATATTAGAAGAGTGCATTAAAACATATATTATTGGAAGTAAACCATGTGGAAATGTTTTATGTTATGGCAACATGGCAGCTAAAAACGGTTCTAATTCCCCAATTGAAAATTCACGCTCTAAACATATTCATGTAAAATATGTCTTTTTGAGAATCTTAATTTATGACAAATTATTTAAACTAAAATATGTCAACAGCAAAAGCAATTTTGGTGATATATTTACTAAAGCATTACCCAAGGCTGGACTGAAAAGCTTTGTGGATAAAGTTTTTACCTAATATAACATTGGGTACAAGTTTTTAAACTAAATTTTTACATGTTATATTATGTTATTACTATGTATTGTATATGGTTTTTTGGGGGTTATATATGTTGCAACATATATATAACAAGCATAATTTTATAAGCACTGTCAGATGGTATATAAACAGCGCAGTATAATATGTAAAGAATTTATTATTAACATTTAAATGTATTCTAAATATGTATAGAATTTGTTACAAATTGTGAAATCTTATGCTTGTAAGTGTATATATATGTCTATCACAGTTTTTCGTTTAAAAGAAATCGAATTTCTGAGAATGTCAAGTATTTTTTGTAGTGAAAGAAATTTAATGTTATTTCTGTAAAAGACTTTTTTGTGTATTTTGTCTGCAGAAATTTTTTTGTGTACCGAAATTTGTGTATTTGTGGTACATTATTAAATGATTATGCAACTTTGTCATGATCAAGTAGAGGAATGTATATATTTTTAAGTTTGTTCATGATGCAAGTAGATTCAAAACTTGTTTTACATGAAACTATAATATACTTGTAAAGTTGGTACAACTTTTTGTAAGATGTGAGAATTGTAAGATGTGAGATTTCTAAGAACATAGAGGATGTAATAAAGTCTTTCTATGTTTTAATTTTTGATAGGGGAATAACGTTTCCTTCTGTTCAGGAACACTAAAAATTCAATGCAACGTAATAATAGCATGCCGAAATTAACCGAAAAATTAGAACATGACTTTTGCGTAGTTCAGTAAAAAAATGTCGACTGTTGTCGACAGATACATTTAAAAAATTTCATCTTATTTTAGAAAACTTCATTTTTTTTAAAAAAAAGAAGGTTAAATTTATAATAATTCGTGACGTATGAAGTTACCCATGATTTTTTGTACGATTATAAAAGAAGGAAATTTTATAAAGGAACTACCTAAAAAGGCTGTAATAAAAACCTGATGCATATTTGCTTAAGATAAAGCTTCTTCCGTATAATTGAGTTAGTGCTTACGAGTACATAACATAAACTTGTTATAACAAGATTGAGTCTAAAAGACATGTTAGAAAAAATCTGTAATGTAATTTTATTACTGTTTACAAACAAAAAACATTTGCAGGCCGTTTGTTTAATCTCTTTTATGATAATTTGGTAACTTAAAACAAAAAAGATTTATTTTGCGAAAAAGAAAGGAAAAATAGCAATTAAATAATATGTAAAAACTAAATAGCATCCTAATTCAAATTAGTTATCTGTATTTTTAAGAGAAATGGATTTCTCTTTATTGTATTTGCCGTTAATACACATTTTCTCCTTTTTACGGATTCTCACATTCCGATTTTTAATTAAAATTAGCAAATCAGTGCATTTAAGAAAGTAAAGTGATATCTTCCGAATTCAAAAGAATTTGTTTGGTCAGGAAAGAAATTAACTGTTGAAAACAAATATCCATTTCCATTTGAAAATATCTCTTATTTTCAAAAATATTTCAGATTATTTTTTTCATTTAATTTCTCAGAGTGTCCTTTTAAAAAGAATTTAATTGCTATTTTAATTCAGGAATTTTCTTTTAAACAATGTTTTTTTTTTACTTACTATTGTTTTTTATTTTAAGTTCTGGAAATCTCCGGGAAAATTTTAAGAAAAATTTCTTATGGTTTTAAATTGCACAGTTAATTGTATCTGAATAACTGTCGTAAAGAATACTTTCTTAATGTATATGTTAATTATAAATGATTAAATCTACATTAGCATACCATATACATTGCTTTTTTTACCTTTTTATTATTCAAAAAAGTATAGTACTCTTTATGATGAAAGAAAAAATTCACCTACTTAACCCATTAAGCGCCGCTATATGAACCGCATCGTCTAAATAGAATGTAACGTATTTTTTAAGTACATTACTTGCCTCAATTGATGTGTGGTTTACATTTTTTAAAATTTGCATTCGTATAGAATGTGCAATAGAATTTGAATATAAACATCCAAGCCGTATGTTACAATAAATTCACTGAATTAAGCATTTAAAACCTCCTGAAACGAGTATTCTATAGTATTTGTGGAAATAAATATACATGTTTAAAATATCATTGTAATTTAAAGAATTATATAAAGATTTCCTGAGGCAGAACGTAATACTCACTAAATAGAATGATTCCGGTAAATTTCTGTATGTCCATTTCAAATAATTAAAATGCATTGTTATTATTTTGTGGAGCATATCTTAAAGTTTCTTCGCTAACATGTTTCATGATCTCCGAGTCAAATTACATTTGGAAAATTTCATACGGAGATTTCATTCCTAATGAGGCCCGGGACTATTCAAGTGTTGCCATTTCTTCGAATTCAACAGCCACCATTTGATTTTCTTTTTTCCAAGTTGATAATTTCTTTTTGGCTTTCTTTTCTTTCAATTTGTCTCCTTCCAAACTTATATCGTCATCTGAAGTATCATTTGTAATGGGTCTTTTTTTTCTTCTTACGTTTTATTATCTTGTTCGCAAGGTTTCTACTTTCCCGGTCTTTGACTTTTAGTTCAACTTGTCTAGAAACATCCACTGGAATCATTTAACCTAAATCATTATGTGGCAATATTTCCACTAACAGTTACCTGATCAGGATAGGGGAGCAAACAGATAATGCCACTTTCATTTGAGTATTCATCAGAGTTCAAAGATTGTATATATACAGTCATAATCTAAAGCTTCTTGAATTGCCAAAATTTTTTGCTATTTTTTAGTATTAAAAAATTTGTTTTAAATAAACCTCTCTTCATGAAAATGTGTCTGGGTACCACCTGATATCTTATTCTTCACAGAAATAGATATAAAGATAATGAATCAGTAGTAACAAACCTGTGTTCCATATGGTAGACAGGAAGTGAAATACAGTAAGGCCGTCTGCACACGGAGCAACTCAAAAGAAACTGATAACTGACTCAAATCATAAACCAGTCCGTGATGAGTCGCAACCTATGTAATTGAATGGAGCCACGCACACGGCGCAACTGGTTACAAACCCGTCCCCGGACGGGTTTGTAACCAGTTTCTTTTGAGTTGCCCAGTGTGCAGACGGCCTTAGTCAGAAGTAGAGTTGCCAACTGTCCCGGATTGGCTGGGATTGTCCCGGAATTGAAATCGCTGTCTCTGATCCCGGATGAATGCTGAATTGTCCCGGAATGCAGCGGAAACTATTCCATTTTTTTTATAATTGAAATTGACATCTTGTAAATCCGTTGAACGTTGTGACGTCGTAGTAATCCGACAGGTAGCGTGAACGTCACACTCTAAAATTAAAGTTTCCGTGATATTTATTTACAAGATCAATTTATATACAGATCAGGAAGTACACGGCGATAGCACAGATGGTGATTGCAATGACAAACTATGGGCAGAGTATTTCAAGAAGCATGAAAAATCGGTCGAGTTGAAGAAAATTTTGACTTTCATTTTGTCCCTCCCTGCGAGTAATGCTTACCCTGAGAGAGTATTTATTCACATGAACAGTGTGTGGACGAAGGCCAGAAATAACACGAATATCGCCTTAGTGAAGGCGGAATTGCAAATACGACTGAATAGTGAATCGTGTGCAGAATTTGCGAACTTTTTAAATGCGGACTCACTTGCAAAAGAAATGGTGATTGCAGCAAAAAGTGAGAGAAAATATTATTGGAAAAACCCATAAAAATATAACGTTAAATTTGTTATTATTATTATTATGAAATGTAATATCTATCTATCTATCTATCTATCTATTTATATATATATATATATATATATATATATATATATATATAAAATTAAGATTCTTTAATAGTTAAAATAAAAATATATAAAAATTGAATTTAAAAAAAAACTGTATTTTAATTTTTTCATACATAAAAGTTTCCTCAGAAAACTAGGTAATGGCTGTCTGATAATAATGAGGATGTTCAGTTTTGAGCTATTTGTCACGAAATCGTCACAGAAAAAGTTGGCAACCCTGGCCAGAAGGCGCCAAGTATCCCATTTTGGGACCTTTCAAAATAAGTACTCAGAAATCAGTGTTAAAAAATTTCATTTGATTTCCGCTTTAAATGCAAGATTCACGGTGTTATTGCTATTCATTTTTCATAAAAAGCAAGTCACTCGCATATATATATATTTTTTTTTTCTGAATTTTTTACTAATTATATCGAATTTGTCAATTTTGCACATATTCACACGACTGTAAAATAAAGAAATATGAAAGTTGTCCTTCTGAAAAAAATTCTCAGCATACTTTGTACCTTTGAGATACAAATATAAAAAATGGTTTGTATATATCTTAATATCACGCTAAGAAAAAATTATAATTGTTGGTTCCCAAAATGGGAAACTTGGCGCGTAATGGGTTAACATCCGATTATAGGCAGAAAATCAGTTTTTTCAACAATTGTATTAACAGAACACATAGAGAAAATTACTTGAAGATTGATAAAACTATACTTATTAGCTGTCAATTACATTTAGAACGCTTCAAGGCCGTAACTGAAAGGGTATGGCAAATATCCACATGGTAAAATAAAAAAAAAGGTTATCAGCGTTACCGAAAATATACCGAACACAGTGAAATCGACTTTCAGATTGATCAAACAATATTTATCAGCTGCCAATTAAATTTAGAACACTTGAAAGCCGTCAGTGAAAGGGTATAGCAAAATATTACCATGGAAAGATAAAAAAAGGTTATCAGCGTTACCAAAAATATAACAAACATAGAGAAAACAATTTTCAGATTGATCACACTACACTTATAAGTTGCCAATTTCCTTAAAACGGTATAAGGTCGTCAGTGAAATGATATAGCAAAACATCACCAAAGAAAAAAAAGATAACCAGCATTATCAAAAATAAATATATTTAAATTTATGCAGCCATTAATAAGTGACTTCGATATTTAAAAGAGAAGGAAAATATATATGAAAAATTCATTAGAAATGGAGATTACTAGCATTGTAGGGGTAGTTTAGTTGGGAGAATAACAGTCTCTACGTTTGCAAACCCGAGTTCACACTTTTCTATTTGGCATATGCTAGTTTTCATGTCCTGTCAGAATGTTTTATTTCATGTATAGGTTGGATCAAGAATCGATCTCAAAATGGGTAAAAATCCTATGCGTTATAAGAAACTTCGCACTAAATCCAGACAAATAACTTGGCTGAATGTGATAACGATAATTAATTCACTCTAATAACCGAATCAAAAGGCTCCGATTTGTATTTCTAAAGCAAATCTAGCCATTCCCTATATAAGTAATCTAAAACAAAAACGACTCAACAGTAAGCCAAGAAAGCTACATAGCGAAAATTTGATGATTTTGCCTTAAAAATTGGAATAGAGCTCTCTTTTGTTGCAAATTTCGGGGAATTAATTCAGGATATTGTATTCCTTTATCATATAGTATAGTGATAAAGTATCCTATAGTATAGTAATTAGTGATATTCCTATTAATTAATGCTACTTATTCCCTAATTAGCGTACCAAAGATTTTATAGAGAAGTAGTTCTTGACCTTTTGGTTATTAGGGATCAATTGTAAAAAAAAAGAAAAAAAATGGGGGCCATCTCAAAACTAACCCCTTTGGAGGAAAAAATGGGTTTAATTTTCTGAATAAACAAGTTATTTTTGGTTAATAACTTTAATAAAAAGTTCCAGATAAACTTAAATAACAATAACGAATTTTACGAAGCAAACATAAAGTCTACGAAAACATAAAAATTAAAGAGATTTTTTAACTTTGTTTTACAAGCTGTAACATACTTGGCTTAATATCGCTCAAAGCTATGCGAACAAAAAATTGTGCTCAAAATAAATTTTTTATTCCCGATGGTATAAAATTGTTAACTTTCGGTCGTTTTGAGACAGTGAAACAAATTTTATTTTTTATTTTTTTATAACTGGTGACTTCATGGACTGCTTCTTTGATTCTCACGAGCCACCTGTGGTCCGCGGACCACCAGTTAAGAACTAGTGGTATAGTGGAATACACCAACTCTCTAGATTTAGCTCATAAATAAAAGAGTTAAAAAATAAAATAAAAATAAATAAACGTTATTATATTTTCTTTAGATATTCTTTAATTATATTTCAAGGAAAAAAGATTAGATATCAAGGAACTAAGATAATATATTTATAGCAATAATTAACAGCAGAAAACAAAATAGTTTGTTTTCCTTTATCAATAACTCTGAATCTAATATATCAATGACAGTTAATTCATTTAAGCGCAACTGGGAATCTCAAATCATTGTATAAATGGCGTAGTATCGATTGTTTAATTTGATCCTGGGATTAGACTAAAATTCCATTGTGAGCGTTTATAACTGAGTTCCAGCATTCTGATCATTTGAAAATAGGAGCAATTACGATGTTCCAGCTTCATGATGTAAGTGAGAGTGACATTGCACGTTCATCTTGGGAAGTGTCATTAGTAAATTAAGAACTTCTGTACAAAAATATATTTTTTTGAATCCGTTGTTGATATCGGAAATCTTTTATAAGGGAGATGCAGATTAAGCTTCACTAACCTGCATTTTTAGCTATAACACAGCGTTCAAGTACGAGATAGAGCGACATAAATAGTCTAATATATATATATATATATATATATATATATATATATATATATATATATATATATATATATACAGTGGCGCACCAAGGATTTTTTCTTGGGGAGGGGGGGGTGAGATGGATGGATGAAAATATTTATAATGCATGGGGGGGGGGGCGAGATGAACGAAAAAAAATATTTATAATGCAAAATCAATATTTCTACTTATTTTGGGGGGCCAGGGCCCCCTGTGCCCCTCTGGATGCGCCACTGTATATATATATATATATATATATATATATATATGTCGCGGGGTATATGGTGGCAACATTGTACGAAGTTAAAGAATAATGAAGAAAGATTATAAAGATGGCAAGGAAGATTAAAGAAAGATAAAGAAGAATAAGACGGAGACCGCAAAAAGGGGAGAAATTGATGAGAAAAGGAGATGGCAAACGGAGAGGTAGCCGAATTGAAAAGAATTAGTTAAGAGCAACTATGGAATAAAATGCACGTTGCAAAAAGGGAATACAGATGTGAGGAAATAGTGATTAAGCTCATGACGGATAAAATGAGTGGAACGGTGAATGATGTGAGGACTTTTTCATTAGGCGAGTTTCGTCTACTACTCGTCTTTAAAGGGAGTAGTTAATTAACTGGAGAGAAAAGGCGATAGCCTGAATGTAATACGGTGACGATGGAAAGAAATCGTAATCTACGGGAGTGAGCTACCTTCATAAATGACAAAACACCGACAGTCATAGAGCCAGCGATGGAGCTCGAACGAGAAGATATATTGGAAGTGCTGTGCCCCATCCGAAAGGGACTGATTGATTGCCGACCCCAGATAGTGTAAGCCAGTGAGACCACCCAGCCTGCACCTCACAGCGGATAGAACGATGACATTACTTCATGGAGAGTGCCGATATACAAAAGAACATCGAAAAAGAGGACAGACCGCCCGCCCGCCCAGTGACCATGCGTAAGGAGTTGTGAAAATACTTCAGTGAAGGTATGTGTGACAGTTCCTTTATTGATCACAAAAATAGTATTTGCCTTATTACATCTCATCGTTAATTAATTTAACGGACGTAGTAAATGATAATGTTTTAAAAGTGTCGTATGAAAATGGTTATTAAATGCATTACCTCGTAGTAAGAAAGTTGATAGTGAATAAGTAAACTATATTTGATTTAAAAAATAGGGAGATAAATGTGTAATAAAATAAAGAATCAGATGAATATAATCCTTGTGTTAAACTGCAATTTTCAATGTTATATGTCTTCTATTCCAATAAATGTATCCATTACTGCTCAATCAGATGATTTATAATATATTTAAAACACAACGCAAGATACGGTATTCATTGGTCAAGCAAAGAGGTAGTGCTTGAATGATTATCACTATTGGCAACACACCCAAAATTGACTACCGTGACCATCACAATCTATACGATCACCAGTTATCCCATCAGATTTGGTCCCGTGACCTCCCCTCTCTCCTCACAGTATAAAACCATAATATATATATATATATATATATATATATATATATATATATATATATATATATATATATATATATATATATAAACTAGGGACTTCGCCCCTAGGCTCGCTACGCTCGCTTTTCGTACGGGGCTTTCGGCCCCTAATAAGGCTTACTTGTAAAAAGGCTTAATAGGGAATATTTTACTCGTAAAAGGCCCCTAATAAGGCTTACTCGCAAAAAAAAACATTTGTTATTGCAATGTGATATTAACGTGACTGACTACGTTAAAAACATTCATTTTCGACAATTGGTCGAGTTTTATTTTAAATTTGTGTTTCTTATACTTTTGACCTTCCTCTTTCCAAAACTGTTTTTCTTTTTTCTCTACGTGATTTAGAAGAAATTTTATAGCCATTATAATACATATGTCATGCTTAAACCCTTCACTTAGATGTGAAAAATTCGTGATTAGGAAATTAAGTACCAGAACTTAATAAGCTTGGATATTTGATAGCACATCATTTTTTAGTCATAAATTTTGTTTTGGAGCTTTGAGTTTTTTTTTTTTTACTTTTTAATAAAAGTTTTTTTAGTGGATATCTGTTATTTTTTTGAAATAGGTAAATAACCATTCACAAACTAGGCTTTTGCCGCAAACAATTGCCTGATACCTGGAGTCTCATCATCAGTTACAAATGTTTAGGGGTTTATTTCTTTACCCAGGTACGAGCCCCTTCCCTAAACTGTAACTGGGAATCATGGATCTGAAAGCCCTAACTGACCCACTTGTGGTCTACCACTCTGTCTACAAGAAACTGGCAAAGAAAGTGACTGCAATGGTACTGATAGTTGGCTCTATGCACATTCTAGCAGAGTCACGACAGTCGCTTATGGGCACAGAACAATTTGACCACTCTATCTACAAGAAACTGGCAAAGAGACTGCAATGGCACTGGTAGTTGGCTCTACGCGCATTATAGCAGAGTCATGACAGTCGCTTATGGGCACAGAACAATTTGACCACTCTATCTACAAGAAACTGGCAAAGATACTGCAATGGCACTGGTAGTTGGCTCTACGCGCATTCTAGCAGAGTCACGAAGTCGCTTATGGGCACAGACCAATTTGACCACTCTATCTACAAAAAACTGGAAAAGAAAATGACTGCAATGGCACTACATATATCACTTACAATCACATAGTATCAATTCGACATTACATATCATTTAAAAAAATCCAAAAAATTTTAATTCCTACAATATTTCCTTGTAAACAATATTCCCAACTTTTTTCTCATTCCTGATAAAAACTTTAATTATTTCCCTCGATATACATCTTGACAAAGCAACATACAATTGGCCATCGGAAAATATCGGACGTTCTACGTAAATACATACGCGTTCAAAAGTCTGACCTTGTGACTTGTTAATCATTAGCGCATACGCAAGACGAACATGGAACTGCCTACGATATAACACGAAGGGTAAATGGATATGACCAGTTGATATGTTCAGTTGAATTCTCGGTATATATACCACGGAGCCTTTTCGATCCCCAGTTATAATCTTCACAGTCAAAACCCGAAACCCAATCCGCGTTAGCAAGAGACGTGTACCATTGCAGAGTCCATCGGTTATTGACAAATTCCTAATAAGCATAACGATGCAGCCAACTTTTAATTTAAGCTTGTGAGATGGCATTCCAGATGTCGTGAGAGCATTCAGATACTCGACAGCATACCTGAGAGTTGCTTCCACTTCTCTTGCATCACTCTTGTCAATTCCATAAAGTGTTGTCTTGTCAATACTGTAGCTTACCATTTCTTCTCCAGGAATACTGGACAATATTTTTTCATTTATTCGATTGACTTCATCGTTGTGTGGTGATAAAATTATTCTGGTGAGCAGATCAGTTGAAGCATCAGAAACAACTTCGAAAAATCAATCAGTCATGTCTTCACACTGAAAAGCAGAATTTTCAACCACCAGTTCCTGAAAGTCTCCATTGCCAAATTGCAAAAGCCAGTCTGAGAAGTCTGCTGCTCCTCTGTCGGCTCGCATGTTGATTTTTAAATGATGAATCTCGAATACTGGCCACAAGTAAGAAGATTTAACACACTCATTGACAATTTGATTTCTACTTGCTTTATTCACAACTGGCTCCTCCAAGAATGAATGTCTTTCCACCAAAAGCTATATTGTTGTTCATGGTGTCACGAAGTGTACGATCAATAATCTCAAGAGCTTTTCTGGGTATCATGCTTGCTTCATCCCATATCACAACATCAACCTCTTGTAGATGGAGATTGTCCCGAGTCTTCAAAAAGCAAATTCCTTCCTCATTCAGTTCAATAGGTAAGTTGAAAAAACGATGAGATGTTATTCTACATGGCAATAGTATTGAAGCAATTCCAGTCCAAGCAACACATGCAGTTGTTTTCTTCATCGCAAGTAGTCTGTGATAGATTCCATTGTACAGAAATGTTTTTCCACTGTCAGGCGGACCATCAATAAAAAAACACTTAACAGGATCCTTTGAAGTACCAGAAATGCAATCGATTACTCTTTCATACACTGCGAGCTGGTCAAAATTTAACTTTTCTACAATATTGTTGCATGCTTCTAAATGCTGTTGGACATCTACTTTATGCACTTTAAGGTTCAATAGAGTTGGCTCTGGAAGTCCAAAATCTTTGCATGTCCTATTTTCCATATTTAGCTGTGCTTCAATCTCGCAAAGGGCATCATAGGTGGTAGTATCACGTTCAGCCATATGTTATTTAAACTTTTCCCACAATTGAACAGCATCAGATGGTTCTTCCCCAATAAGGTAATAGATAAAGAATCGTCTAAATTGGGTGGGCATCAATGTGGTTGCGGCTTCCTACAGCACGGCATTTGCTTCTTCACTGCTCTCCGTTATTCCCATTGCAATTGCTGCTTCTCTGTATGTTCTGTAGATGACTCCTTCATGTGTTCTTAGATCCTCATAGCAAGTAGCACCCAAAATCCTGTTGAGAATGAGTTTTAAGAAAAATCTTTCAGAATCTTTCGGCGAAACATTAACAATGCGACCCACAACTTTAGCGGCTTTCTTTCGTGGTATCCACTTTTTGGATGTTACATTCCATGAACAGCTTTCTGGCAGGTTCCTATATTTGATCATCCTGGCTGCTAAATCATGCTTGTTTAGGTTGAACCATCCAAGAAGCATGGTCTTACAGTCTTTATCCAAAGCCTTTTCTTGGTGTCCTTCTTTGAATGTCACATACTGCTGACCATCCAAATGAACGGGAAGCCTTACAACACTGTGGCGCCTGTTGTGTAAGGGGATTGTGTTCAGCCTCCATGCTGCTGCCATTGGGCCAACATAGCGGCTATCGATGTACTTCTCCACATCATCTGTTTCATGATGCTTCATTTCCATCCTCGCACGATCATGTCCTTTGTGTATATACTTGTGAATATAATTCAGAGCCATTTCTGATTAACAGTACTCAACATTAATGTGACAATCAAATTTCTTCAGGAGATAAGGATTATGAGGCACCACCATACTATTATCAACATAGTGGATTTCCGAATTTGGCATGATAGGAATAAAGCTTGTCCACGTTGTCCCGCGTTCTATAGTTAGGAAATCCATCTCTGGTCATCAATCTCTGTTTCATTGCAAAATTCTTTGGAAAATTTCTTGGAACATTCCTGCTTTTCCTTATACCAACACAATAGCCCATCTACATGTGGTCCATGCATCATGTGTCGCAGTTGATAGTAGCGTAAAGATGAATCTTCATCTGATAATTCTGCAGTGATGAATCGATCCACTTTTTCTGGTTCCAGGAGTTTACGGTCCGTTCTAAGCGCTGCTAAGATATGTGCATGGGGAAGGCCACATTTCTGGAACTCAATGGTGTAGACATAATCACCAATTGTCCCTAATACCTGCCTCTCCACCAAATCTTTGATAAGTTCATTTACTTTGGCCTGGAACACATCTGTGACTATCATAGGAATGTCATTGGCAGTGGTGCCTTTACAAAAATACTCTTTCAAGGTCTTGGTTATTTCTGGCCATCTTGGATTACACCTCATAGTGATGAAAAAGTCTGGCCTTCCTACTTAGCGACAAATTACCATTGAATCCTGATACAACTGTTGCAAACACCTTGGAGAACCAATGTATGTAGCAGGAAGAATTACAGCTGTGCCAAGACGGACACGATTTGCTTCATTCAAACTGTTATTCTCCACGTGGTTAACTATCCCTTGGAAACATTCTGTACGCAACGCTCGTTGATTATGTCGAATGAAGTCCAATCGTTGACGTTCAACCATGATGTAACAATTTATAACATACTGCTGCGTTAGTCTTCCTGCATTCAAGAGATGATTGAAAGGCTTACTGGGGCGCAAGGCCAGGCGATGACCGTAATACTTCAAAGGTGTTATCTTCTTACCTTTTTTGGTCACCATGTTGAATGTCCATCCGAGGTCACCATGCAGAAAAAAAAGTGGAAATGTCATTCGGTCAGAATGCTGCGAGGTCTGAGATAATATTGTCGTTTCACGTCCATCCTCCTGCCTGGGATACACTTTGAGCTCTACACTTAGAACACAACCGTCTTTAGAAACGATAATGATAGCCACTTCTGAGGATGTGGGCTTGTTGTAGGTTCGCTTGCCATCAAATTCATATTTAACATAGTTCAGAACAAATTTTTCTCCAGAAATCGTCATCTCATGCAACATTTTGTATTTCTGTGCATAAGTATTAATGTTACGTAACACCTGTTCTAGGCGAAGATTCAGTTCATCGTTCTCCAAATTTATTCGCATCTTTGCTGCTTCCTCCAAGTCATCATATATGTAGATCTGACCATTCCTTGGATTTTTACCGCTCACATTGGCAAGAGAAGTGGTTGCATGATGATAAACGTGTCCTTGGATTTTTATCAGTGGAGGACCTCTTCCCTTGATATCTTCAATATGGGCACCAAAAAAAGCAAATGCAAAGGATGAATTGTAGCCTCGAATATGCTGTCTGAAGTGTTTACCGTCTTCACTATCAGATGTGAACAAATACTGAAGATCAGGTGGATAATTATTTAGGGGAGGAATTATTATCTGTCCATTGTAGCAACAAGTATGGACAGTTCTTCCCTTCTGCTCCCGGAAGCGAACAGCTCCGCAATCAGCACACTCAACATTTAAATCTCCCAATTTATACTTTTCAACGTTTAGATAGCCACCATTTGATATGTCACCTGATAATTACAATGTCTGCTTTGTTTTCTTTTTAATATTGGATTTCTTCTTGAAACACTTAAGATGATCACGATTCTCACCTGTTTTCTACAATTCTAGAAGCGAAGACACAGGCAACAATGCCTCGTAATGACCTTTATCTAAGTTTCCACGAAAAACAATACTGAATACCTTTTTCAGATGTTTCAGATCCGGTTATTTCAGGAGCCTGCTGACAATTGTCTCTGAAATAAACTTCAATAATCATGTTATACATTTTTTAAATTGCAAGAATTTCGATCGGACCCCCGTATGTGCCATGTTTACTCCTTGTATTTTCATAATCTGTTGCTGATATTACCTGTTGGGAAACCTCCTTCAAATACCCACTCATGAATACTTCAAATTCAACCCAATGTGACAACACAAAACTTACAGCATCTTTTCTAATTTTGGCATGTTCATTACTGATCCTATACAAACAAACAGAAATAGCAATAAAAACACGATTACCATCACCTACCACTTCAAAGACACTGAAATTCTTGCCTCCAAATTTAAAAATATTCATTTCCATATTTGGATCAAAATAAATACAAGCACTACCTTTTTCCTCCAATACTTCTTGCTCATTACAGGACTCTTCTACAACATGTAATTTACTTCTCATTGCAGCTTGTTTCACTTTTATTCTTGACATGTTTTCTGTCCTGTCTGATGCACGCTTGTTTTCAAGTCGAATCTCTGACATGTTTTCTGTCCTGTCTGATGCACGCTTGTTTTCAACTCGAATCTCTGACATGTTTTGTGCCCTGTCTGCTGCACGGTTGTTTTCAAGTCGAATCCCTGACATCTTTTCTGTCCTGTCTGATTCACGCTTGTTTTCAAGTTGAATCTCTGACATGTTTTGTGCCCTGTCTGCTGCACGCTTGTTTTCAAGTCGAATCTCTGACATGTTTTCTGTCCTGTCTGAAACACGCTTGTTTTCAACTCGAATTTCTCACATGTTTTGTGCCCTGTCTGCTGCACGCTTGTTTTCAAGTCGAATCTCTGACATGTTTTCTGTCCTGTCTGATGCACGCTTGTTTTCAACTCGATTCTCTGACATGTTTTGTGCCCTGTCTGCTGCACTCTTGTTTTCAAGTCGAATCCCTGACATGTTTTCTGTCCTGTCTGCTGCACGCTTGTTTTCAAGTCGAATCTCTGACATGTTTTCTGTCCTGTCTGATGCACGCTTGTTTTCAACTCGAATCTCTGACATGTTTTCTGTCCTGGCTGATGCACGCTTGTTTTCAAGTCGAATCTCTGACATGTTTTGTGCCCTGTCTGCTGCACGCTTGTTTTCAAGTCGAATCCCTGACATGTTTTCTTCCCTATCTTACATGCATTTTTGTGCAATCGTTGTTCTGACATATTTTCTGATCGGTTGGCAGCACGTTTGCGTTCCAATTTATCTTCTTCAAGTCCTACTGTTTCAAAGTGTTTTTTTAACTGAGGTCCTTCAGTTTCCACTCCATGTCTTGTTGAAACTTCATCTTTACTTTGCTTTTCTCTTCGTTCCCTCTGTGCACCAGTTATACCGTGATTTCTTTTAGGCATTTTTTTTCAATACACGTCATATAGTAGCAAAATTAAAAAATCAATGCTTTAGTAAAAACGTATAAAAGAATATAATATAAGCTGAAAGCAAGAAATACTGAATATAATATAAACTTAATATAATCTCTCTATTCTAACAAAATAATGTTTGAGAGTTTAAAATATGTTGCCAATCTCTGCTTCTCTTGAAAGTAAAAAAAACTTTCAAGAAATCAGTATAAAAATAGCGCTCGCGCATGAAATATTAAAAAAAATAATAAATTGAACAAATGAACTTCTAAAATGAAAATGGCAACAAAGATCGTTTGTTTACAATCGTGAATTTGAGTTTTGGTAGAATTAATTTACTAAATATTGACCAATTTTAATTATTTTAGGCTTTTTTAGACCGCTTATTATTTTTGGATTAATATGCCTAATCGAATTCGGGATAAAAGTGCTATAAACCTTTTATCATCTTTTTGTCTCATATTGATAGTGAGCTCGTCATGAAAATAAGTCCTTCCAGATATTGGCTGCATGTAAGCATGACAAGTATTTATCTATTTCAGGTTAAATTAATTCAATAAAAGGTGCATGTTGCATAACTGGAGTCAGTTGTAATTAATCACCAAATAATAATATGTGAATTTTACCAAACCACCCATTATCCTCACAGACTGTATTAAAAATTTCAGATAGCCTGAGATGAATGTACATTAATGTAATATTAGAAACCATGGATACCTCATCAATTATTACTAAAACAACGTTTTTTAAATCAGTTCTTGAAATTTGCAATACATCATTATTCAAACTTTTATAACGCTGTACACCCCCGTGTTGTAATTGCAATTGAAATAACCAGTGACGGGTTAAACCATTTATATTAAATGCTGCAATTCGTGTCGGTGCACAAACAGCTACCTCTTTGTGTAAAATTTCCGTTACCCATAATTTTAAAATTCTTGCTCGCTATGCTCGCTCCTCTGTTATGGCTAATAGCGAGATACATAGGGGTGATTCTCGGGCAATGTAATAGCTTCCATCCATTTACTGTTGTCACCCTTAATGCGAAGGGCGTTTCAACACTGTTGAATTATCAGCTTTAAAATTCAATTAAAAATCGGAAATTTAAGATATAGACTTGAAATGAGGTTTATATGAATAAGAAAGCTTTCAGCTTCCAGATGATTTAAATATTTTCTTTGTAAGATAAAAACTCGAGGACCATCGATATTATATCCACATAGAGGACGATATTTCTTGAAAAACTGTTTAATTTTTTGATGAAAATATTAGTCTGTTTTAAATTATTTTTAAACAAATGAGATCTTGTTTGAAGGAGAAATGTCTGTAGTCTTAGATTGTAAAAAGATCATAATTCTACGATTAATTTTTGGCGAGTTATCGTAATCTGAACATGAAAAAGTCAATATTTTTCCACAAAACATAAAATTAAAAAAAAACTTAAAGTCCGACGAAGATGAGACTTGTCTTACTTTCTTCCCCGTATTTTTCTGCATCTATTGGCATGGGTCTCGACCCCATACCCCCAGCGGTTTTGGAGGAGATAGCGTGACAAGCTTTTGACAACGGCGGCGGTGGCGGCGCCAGGTACTTTTTTTTAGAATATATGTATATATATATATATATATATATATATATATATATATATATATATATATTTATATATATATAACATAAAAATCCCTTTATTCAATTCAAATTCTAAATTGCCTTGGGCGTTGTCGCAATTGAGCTATTTTCGCTTCTGATTCCAAGAAAAAAGCATGCGCAGCGTCCCTTCAAAAAATATAATTTCTAGCGCATCTTTACGAAATAATAATACGTCACCTCTGACATCAGAATCATAGTTTCAGCCAATGGCTACAGACTTGTGATCACATGGCAAGACGCTCAAAAAGTTTATATAAGTTCCAGCATACCTCGAAGAGCAGATTTTGGCGTGGCACTGTTGCCTAGTAAACCGCCGTCATCGATGTCAATAATTAGATAAATAAACGTATGTGTTAATTGAATCGAATCGTCTTTCTGGTTACGACTACAAGTTTTTGAGGTGTGACATGCCGACTCCGATCTCCATTAATATGGGGCTGGGTCTGTATGTTATATATATATATATATATATATATATATATAATATTTGTGGGTTACAATCATTGGTAATTTTCCCTTTATTCCAATCAAATCAAAATTTCCAAAATAACTAAAAAAATCCGAACGACTATTTCACATTTCCAATGTATATAAAAGGCTTTTTATAAACTAAATGTTATAACATAATTTAAATACAAATACTCCACAATGTTACACTGTTTCCTTTATTTAAAAAAAATTATTAATTTTTTGCACAATTATAATCTTAAAAAAAGTAATAAACGGTATGTCTCTATTAGACGAGGATATTCACAGTGACGTGGAATAAAATTTCCTACGTCTTCTCAACAGTAGTGTAGAAACATCATTTTTAGGTAATTTTTTTGACGTTACTTTATAACGAAATGTTCTCGTCGTACTGTGACATTACTGTATAATGGGTGTAGATAATTTCATTTGAATTAAATAGAAGAACCTGCTCTGAATCGTCGGACATATGATTTTAGACAAGTGATCTCATTTCAAGAATATTTAAATATTGTTTATACATTTCCTTCATAAGTGTTATATGAAGGTAATCTAATAATTGTAATATAATATAATCTAACACGATTGCAATATCATAGTTTTCTACGAGCTGCATAATTTAATTTATGTCTGAGGTAGAAAGTCAGCTTTTTGTAGAAAGTCAGCTTTTTGTATAAAGTCGTTCATGAAAACTCATTAAAATTGTCTTAAACTGTTTAAAGTTCGATTTTCATTTACATCTTATCTATTACGTTTTTCATTGTTGATGAATATTTAACTTGGCGTTTCTAGACATTCACCCGAATGTGAATTAACAGACAGACTTCGCCTTGCAGGCACCAGACCAGTAATGGTCAATATCGAATGCTGACCGCCGCCCTAAATCACACCGCAAGATTGCTTGCCATTCATTTAAGGGCGCACCATATAGGGGGCCAGCACTACCCCTTAATAAAAAGAACTTAGTTTCAACTAATACAAAGGACTTTGTTTCAAGAAAATTGTAGCAATTCCGAAAAACTATTAACACTTGAGATCTTTTCCAGGCATTTAAATAAACTACATTTGTTCACAAAATCCCATACAAATTGTAGGGAAATTTAATCAATAGGTCGTTCTTCTAATGGAAGCACATATATTTAATGGGAAAAATTTCAGTATAATCGAAACGTTGTTGTTGAAAACTTGTTGGTTAACAACTAAAAGTATTTGATTTGTCCTTTTTTGTAGATTGTTCTGTGTTCATATTTGCTAATGGCTTGTTTGAACTAATTAATATTTTTGTCCATCATGCAAATTAAATGAATACCATAACGTTATTTATTGGAAATGAAATATGTACCCCATTTATTTAAGCATTTATAAATGACATTCAAGGAATAGTTACTAAGATTCTGCAAATATTTATATGAGTAATTTTCTCGTCAAAATAGTACTACGACAGTATATGATTATATGTGAATTTTTAGCTCGTTGAAGAACAAGCCAATCTCCAGTCGTAAGAAGGTGAATATACAAAGCTGTGATTTATGATTTGAAATAAATTTACTTAATAGTTATATCAATCTGTAGAAGCACTTGTTTGGAGCTAATGATTTGACTTCTTTATAGTTTTATCAAAGGGTGGAGAATGAATAAATTAGTAAGGAAACCCAAAACTTATTTATTTAAAATGAAAGCGATACAGTCATTGAGCCAAAAACCTTCTTGAAGAACAAACAAATTTCCAGCCATAACAAAGTGAATATACAAAGCTGTGATTTATGTACTAAATTAAATTACGCATTTGTTAGCAACCAATGATCTGATTTTTTAATAGTTGTATCAATCTGTGGAAAACAAACAGATCCTAAATGAAAGCTTAAAGTTTATTTAATAATTAAAACAAAACCTACGGATGGTTATCAAAATAATGGAAACACATACAAATATTAGTGGTGTTTATGAAAGTGCTTCGTATTCCTTAAAAAACAAGTCTAGGGAGCAGTATTTTTTATAGAATATTGTGTATACATTATTCTACTCTAAGGTAGCAGTAATGAAACTATGGGCATCAGGCTCTTTGGGATATAGCGTAAGATGTTAAATCTTGTAAAGCGTGAAGAGAGGTCAAATTGTTGAAGCGCGTCTAATTGGAGTATCTGTTAAAACATCTCCCATTGTTTTGGGTGATTACCGAGCTATGATATCGGAAGTCATAGTGGCATACAGGGTGCATGGAAAGACATCCTCTGTGAAAAAGAATAGTGGACGATAGGGAAAGCTAAGTGAAAGAGACTTACGGGTGTTAAAGCGGATTGTGACATCAAAAAAGGAAGACAACTGCAGCCAAAGCGACCCTAAAGGTTCATCTGAATCTGCAGGCTCCAGTATCAGTCATTACAGGTAAGAGAAAACTTCACAGACAAATCATTTACGGCTGAGTAGTAATTCCCAAGCCACTTGCAACAGATGTGAATACAAATCGTCCTCTACAGTGGTTCCACGAGGACAAATCCTGGTCGAGTGATACATCGAGATATGACATTTGGTTAGACCAATCATTGTTCACTTTGTTTCCCGGAACAGGACGTGCGTATGACTGAATGACACGTACACAAGCGTATGATCATGCTTGTCTCATGCCAGCTGTCAAACATGGGGGGAAATTTCTCAGGGTTTGGGTGGCCATGTCATGATTTTCAAAAGGGATCTATTATAACCCTGAAAGGGAGATTTACTCGGAAGGACTATGTCGAACTTTTAGACGACCAGATCTATCCTATGGTTCAAATGTGGTTTTCTGCAGGAGATGGCACTTTTCATGAAGATAATGCTCCAATCCATACAGCTAGATGTGTCAGGTCATGGTTTGAGGAGCATAAAGACCAAATTAAATATCTTATCTGACTCGCACAGTCCCTAAACCTCAATATCATCGAGCTGCTGTAGTCCGTTTTAGAGAAGAAAGTCAGGAATCGATATTCACAAACAGCATCTCTACATGAACATTGGCGATTTATCCATAAGGAATGGTATAATATCCCCTGTCATGACTTGCATTATTCAATTCCTTAGTGAATTCAGGTGGTTTTAAATGCCATAGATGGACCTATGCTAAATTAATAAAGAATTTTATGTTATTCCTAAATGTTTCCATTTTAAGAATGTTGTTTATAGGGGGAATGTTACAACTTTGGCTGACCTTAAGGACTGCATAATATTCGATTTTCGACAGATTACTGGTGACCGGCTGCGGTCTGCTGTTTAACACGCTATTCCTCGCCTGCACATTTTACATACTAATGAGGAGCCCACATTGAACAATTTTCTTTACATCGCTAGACAGTGTGCAACAAATAAATTAGGCTTGAATTGGAATTTGTAGCTTGTTTAAATTATTTTCATGTAATGCACCACCTAGCGGATTTTTTTTTTTTTTTTTGGGGGGGGGGGGCAAAATCTTTCAGCTCATTCTTTGATTTGTCTATCTTCAAAGTTTCAGCTCAATCCGCCTTTTAGTTACAGCTACAGATGGCTCTGAATAGGCCAAGTTTAATTATGATCACCTGGTAAAGTTATAAAATGACATCACATGAAGCAGATGTAATATGAACGAAATAAAATGGATTTATTCTTAACAATTAACTATTTGGCATCTCTATAGTTCATTTAACAGCAGGTAATGACTAATTAGCTAATAAGCAAATTTCTAAAGATTATTTATTTGAACTACATATTATTTGGTCATTGTGTCAAAAAAAAATATCGTTAGGTAAATATGAGAGATATACTATGTATCTATGTTAGAGAGACATTCCTATCTACACTATAGTACAGATGAATAAAATTAAGAACTGCTGTTAATGTGTACAGTTAATGTGTACAGTTAATGTGTACAGTTAATGTGTGCTACAGTTAATGCGTGCTAATTTTGCCCCAATTTTTAGACATTTTGAGGACATGCTAATCTTTAGCCGTAAGAAGAGAGTGTTGTATAAAACAATGTATTATAATCTCAATAAACTAACACATTTTTAACAAAACTTTTTTGGGTTTCTTTATTGTTATTTAAACTCTGGGGAAGGAAGAAATAATGAAAGAACCCCAGAAGATTGCTTATTTGAAAGAAAAGTTATTGTGTCGTGGAATTTAATGCTACAGTTAATGTGTGCTAATTTTGCCCCAATTTAATCTAGAATTTATTTAATATCAGGAAATACTTTAATTCTGCCATTTTGTCAAGCAATATTTTACGCTAACTGGTGTGTTTCTTAAGCTCTTGCTTTGAATTCAGGGTGGTCTTTCTTAACGACATATTTGCTCATGCATGCACATCTGTCCGTAAATAGAATCAACTCGATATTGTTGAAGAAATCACTACGGTTCTATTTTTCCCAGGCTACGGTTCTCTTGTTGCAAGAATTTCTTTAAACTACGGTTTCCGGTTTACGGGCTAACAAACAGCGCTTAAAAAATATATATATAATATGGGTGGTGTGTTTGTTTGTATTTTAGTTATATATGTATATATGTATATATGAATATACAATTGAAGAGTTTAGAAGATTTGATATAGTCATATACTTTATTTGACAAAATTAGCGATTCATTCATGATGACAACATTTAAAACATGTATGTACATCTTAGTCAGGACTAGGCCTGGGCGATGTATCGATACATCGTGAAAAACCGGTGTGAAGCCGAAATCGTCACACCGGTTTCATAATTTTTAAATCGGCGATATATCGTAACATCGCGATTTCCCGACAAACGGTTCCGATGTTTCTGCGCATGCGTGATGTTACGATGTCGCATCGCTTGGTCCGCGATTTCTCGGTGTTCGATGTTTGTACGCATGCGCGGTTTTACTATATCACATCGCTTAGTTTGAAGGGACGATTTTTCGGTTTCACACCGTCAATACTTAGACGGACTATAATAGACTGACGACTCCTCGAATTCTTTTTGTGCATAAGGGGATTTTCCATCACGTGACTTTCTCTTCGATGTTGTGATAGAGTGTTGTAGTGATAAGAAAGACGAAGCGATAAATTGCAAAGGTCCAGAAAAGCACAAGAGTCCTGCTTTCTGCACATGCGTGTGTGAACTTAGGATTTGTTTCGATTGTCAGTGTGTTTACTGTTAGATTCTTTAGTCGTACTTCTTTTTAGAGTATTCAGCACGGAGTGTTATTACAAGACAGAGAGCTGCATTGCTTCCAAAAATTGCAGAAATGCAGATATTCTTGGCTCAAAATAAAAGATATTTAAATGTTTAATTAGTTTAGTCTATTGCAGGACAACAACCTGGTCTCATTTTTATGTATGAATCTATGTTACTTTTTTTAGGGAGGCACGCTGCCACCTGCTGGCTACGTTCGTGGTTACCAACATCGCGATACATCGTCACATCGCGATGTTAGACTGACGATGTCAGTCTGACGATGTAGTGACGATGTCGCGATGTCAGTCTAACATCGCGATGTGACGATGTATCGCGATGTCAAAAATGTAACATCGCCCAGGCCTAGTCATGACTGTGAAATTAACATCGGAAATAAACTGTTTAATAATTCGCTTATCTTTTAACATATTTATTAATAACTTCTGAGGGCGATTAGCTAACAACGGGCAAAAAATGTATCTCCTAATCGATAAGCAAATCTTGTGTGTATTTCAACTATACTATACATGCTATTTTTTGTTTGTGTGCAGTTTTATTCTCACTCCCCTCCAATTTTTAAAATTTTCCCCTTAGGGAAATTACCTGTTTTCATAAACATTTTTATTTATA
The DNA here is from genome assembly GCA_907164885.2 of Dolomedes plantarius. Taxonomy (NCBI): domain Eukaryota; kingdom Metazoa; phylum Arthropoda; class Arachnida; order Araneae; family Dolomedidae; genus Dolomedes; species Dolomedes plantarius. Next base: position 11,815,125 of record OU015490.1, read on the forward strand.
TATGCCAAAAAGGAAATAAAGCACGAGTGGTCAAACTGCAGGATAATGTTTAAACTAACATAAGACTGACATATTTTTATGTAAGGTACTGGAGTGTTGAGGCATCTCTAGTGATTCTTGCCATATAAAATCGGCAGACATAAAAGTAATAATTTATTTTCTAGATTCGTATTTTGTGTTGATACATGGATGGGTAGAAAATGATTTTGCTATTAAAGATTGATTCTATGCAATAGTTGATGAATTTTATGTTCGTATTTGAAATAATTTATTTTATAAATAATAGAAATTTCTATTTGTGTCAAAAACCAGCTATAATGGAACCATAAAGGGATTGAGTAAATGATTAGTAAATACATAATAAATGATATTAATTTTTTAACTATTCTTTTGAAATTTAAATATTATAATTTTTTACAGTCTTTCATCTATATTTTTATCCAAAAATTTGGTGTTTCGATCATCTACGTTTAAGGTTATCTACGTTAACTTTAAATTTAAAATTTTGATATCTGTATCAATAAACTTTTTTATTATCTGCACTGAGCACAAAAAAGGATATCGTTATTGCATTTTCAAACGCCAAATGGCTAAAGTGTGCAAGAAATTTTAGCCAATATTATTACATATAAACGAAAAATGGAATGACGGAATTGCATTCAAAGTGATATTTGAATAGGGAGAATGGTTCATACGAATAATAAAAAAAGAAATTACGCTCTGAATTTCCTAATTCAAAGGAAATGGGGGAAAAATTACCTTTCTAAATTCCTACAGGTGTTATTTTATGTGCTCCATGGTTTATACATTTGATTAAAATTGCTACCATGTTTAGGTATAGGGCAGTGGCTCATATCATGTCACATCTGAACTCTTGCAGATTTTAGTTCTTGTTTGGCGAGGAGTGGCGCAACATTGCATAATTTAACATGGCGTTAAATGAGCATTCTTACAGCTTGTTGAATAAAATGTTCTCAGATTGCACAAAGTCTTTAGATACGGTATCTAAACAAAGATATATCACTAATTTAAACATTCAGGTACAGCCCGGAAAGGTTTATTCAGTATGTGACCCGTAATTATTGACAGAAGAAGACTGGAGTTACGATACAAGACGCTGGCCCGAAGTAACTTATCCTGATATCTATACATATCTCAACATAATAATAATCATTCTCAACGAAAGAATGATTATATTCTCTTAAACCTTGCAAAATATTAAAAAAAGTGTTAAAATACCTGTCACATACAACTAATATGAAAAATTTTATAAATAAACTTAAATTATTTAACTCAAAATGAAGGTATCGTCCAAAAACACATGCTAACGCGTAGGAACGGCTTCTGTTTTCTGCCACCCGATAATCACGTGATCTATAGTAGACGAAAACCGACGTAGCCAGTGACGGTGCGACGTTTCGCCTTTTATACCAAGTAGAATAAATATCGAGAGATATTAAGCTTAGAATAATGCGCATTTGTAATTTTATTTCAAAACTGTTAGGCAAATGAACCCTAAAAGGGTTATCTAAACTTCAGTTTATAAGACTTAGTTTACTTGTATTACTTTCGGACATTCATGCTATCTTTTTAGACTGAAGTAGCACTTGTAAGGGCCTGTTCACATAGGAGTCTGTTGCGTTGCGTTGCGTTAAGGAAAAGATGACGTTGAGACGAAAATAAACCAATCACAGTCGTTAAAAATTTCATTGCTAATCGTTTGGAGCCTTATGATTGGTTTATTTTCGTCTCAACGTCATCTTTTCCTTAACGCAACGCAACGGACTCCTATGTGAACATGCCCTACCTAACAGCTAATGGCGTGACGGCAACTTTGACGTCATGCATCTGAGCAATGGGGTTTTTCATTTATTTTCCCCATGGTTTATTATTTTTTACTTCCAGTGTAAGTTATGCAAAGATATGTTAATGTTATCTTACTTGCTTGTATAAATACGGCTCGAATTAGATAAAAGGTGCTCCTGGCAGCACACACAGTTGGACTCACGACCTAGTGAGATTCGTGCGTTAGTAGACTGTGTGAGATTATTTTTGTTATACAAATGTTCTAAGTTTATTGCTTTTAATATTTTTAACGTTTATTAACGTTCTGAATAATCTTTATTACCATGTTTTTATTAACTCGCTTTCTTGTTTGTGTGTGTGTTTGTCCAGTACAAATCTTGCAATCGATTTTTAACTAACTTCTCGAATAGCTAGACATTTTAAACTTTTAGAATAGCTCAGAAGACGATGATAATGCATTATTTTATTACTTTTAGCCATCTTTAAGCAGATTTGAATTCATTTTCAGTTAATTTTGTTGTTGTTGTTGTTTCTCGTCCCAATGACCAGCAGAGCTAGATCCGGTCCATAAGCTCGTTCACTCTGAGAATGTCCAGCACCAAAACAACATCTTGAGCCAGGTCCTGCCTGGTGAGCCCCAGACAGGATAAAATATGGTCAGGGGAGGCTTGAGCAGTAGAACACTTAGTGCAGATTTCGAAATGCTTACTACCACCAATAAAACTCATTGATGACAGGTGACCACTGAGGAAGCGAGTAAGTGTGGTTTGATCTCGTCTACTGCTGCCCCGAACCAAAGAGCCGCCTGGGCTCCTACTCTGGTACCATGTGTGTACCGGTGGTACCGTCCAAATGGCCATGTTTTTTGCCTTACATTTAGAAAAAAGCTCCGAATAAGTAAGGGGAGCGACAGTCGTTATGGCCTCTTCAGCACCTGCTTTGGACAAACTGTCCGCAATCTCATTTCCAGCAATATCGACATGGGACGGAATCCACTGAAAGTGGATCCGATGGGAAAGGGAGAGTTGTTTTAGTTTCCTTAGGATGTCTGAACTAGCACTGTCCCTGACACTATGCCAGTCGGCCAGGTGCTGAATGGCACTTCTCTTATCCGAAAGGATCCAGATATCAATAAACCGTGAAAGCGACATGGTGGAGTCCAGACCTTCAAGAATTGCAATGAGCTCGCTTCGGAATACCGAGCAGAAGTCCGGATTTCTTCTCTTGATCTTTAACTCCTGATCCCGAAATTTAATGTAAATGTCACTGCCCGACCTGTCATCATCAAGTTTACTGCCGTCCGTATACAACTGAACAGCGTCCATGGGGACATTATTAATTCTTTCGAGAGCTAACTGTTTCAGGTAGCACGACAGTTCCATTTGTTTGCTAACCCGGACAGGGAGGTTAATATGATAGTGAACCCCTTCGAGACCCTCAGAAGGGTCGATAATTTGTGAGAAGCTGTGATGCTCAATGGAGCTGGCGAAAAGGTTTCCAGAGACAACCTGTCCAAAGGGACTATCCCGTTTGAGCCTCTGGTTACTGCTCCATGATCCCAGGAATTTCGAAGTACGGTTCTGAAAGTCTAGACTGGAGAGCTTACTGTAATACACCAAACAAACATTTCTCCTAAGTCTCAAAGGCTGTAGATTAGCTTCATAAAGTACAATATCATTCGGGCAGGAACTGCGAAGGCCCGTAATGAACCTTGCAGCACTGAGTTGTACACGTTCAAGCCTCTGCAGGTTTGAGTCTGAAGCACTACAAAAGATGGGAAAGCCGTATTCCAAAATGGGTCAAATAAGAGAAACATATGTGTTTCTAAGGGTACTAGCATCTGCACCCCAATCACGACCTGAGATGTTTTTAAGGATATTAACGGGTTTCCTAGCTCTCAGAGAAAGATAATCCACATGACCATTACCCAGAATTTCGGGATCCAAAATGAAGCCCAAATATTTTGGGTGTTTCTCCACTTCTAAGGGCTGACCATGCAACAGGATTCTAGGTCGAAAATTATATAATTTTCTCTTAGTTGTAAAGAAACCCACGGCAGACTTTGAAGGGTTAAAACATAATTTATGGTCTACAGCAAAGCCCCACATGTCAGCCAGAGCCAGATTCACAGTTTCCTCAATCTTTCCAATATCAGAACCGGAACTCCAGAGAACAATGCCATCTGCAAATAATCCAACTTCACAGTTCCCAGGAATGACTTTTTCAATTCCTGCAAAAAAGAGTGTGAACAAGATAGGGGTCAAAACCGAGCCCTGAGGAACACCTTGAGTTAGTTTAAAATCATTTGAGGTCGAACCATTGAACTTCACCCTAATGTGTCTATCTCTCAAAAAATTATAAATCCAAGGCTCTACCTCGTATACCGAAATTATCATACAATTTAGCAATCATCTTCTGAGTCCAAACTCTGTCAAAGGCCCTAGAAAGGTCAAGAAAAGCAGCTATGGTATGATTTGTAGGTTTCTTGTTATGAGCGTCTCTGACTCTTTACCTAAAATAAAGCACCTGGTCAGTTGTGCTGTGTCTTTCTCTAAAACCATATTGTTCCATCGGTAGAAAGTTGTCGGAATTTAAATAAAACGTAAGTCTCTTTAAAATCCTTTAGTTAATTTTGTTTTGTAGACTGGTGCAGCCATCTATCCGCCGGGACGGGAACGAAAAATTAAACGCTTGTTAACTTCCAATTAACTTTATTTTCTTTCAAGTTGATGGGATAATTCATCAAAAAATTTTTAAAAAAGTATTTATTAATACAAAGAATTGTCAAATTTATGATTCAACAGAAAATTTAAAAACATGGTCTATAAAAAGTTATTTTTATCTTGTAATTATTAGACTGAAGTAGCACTTGTTACGTAACAGCTAATGGCGTTACGGCAACTTTGGCGTCATGCATCTGAGAAATGGGTTTTTTCATTTACTTTCCCCATGGTTCATTTTTTTTCCTTTCCGGTGTATTTTATACAAAGATATGTTAATTTTATCGTACTTGTTTGTATAAATACGGCTAGAATTAAAGCAAAGGTGCTCCTGGCAGGACACTAGTTGGACTCACGAGCTAGTCAGATTCGTGCGTTTGTAGACTATGTGAGATTATTTTGGTTATACAAATGTTTTAAGTTTATTGCTTTTAATATTTTTAACGTTTATGATCGTTCTAAATAAACTTTATATTTTAAACTTAAGACTTGCTTATTTACGAACACACCCAATGCCAGACAACTGCAGACTCTGTCATATTGCCACTCTCCGTGGCAAAAACAAATAGAAAATATTTGTGCAAAATTTTAAAAAAGCTCTAATAATTACATTTTACACAGGATATATATAATTAAACAAAAAGTATACTTAAATATCTTAATTAAAAAAAATACAAAAATTTTGAAACATGTAAGGGCACAAAAAATAATTAGGTAGTGTTCCTTTCTCATAATATTTAATGTAAATTAGATTTTCCTGTAATCTGTATTTCAATATAATTCAATAATCAAATAGAAACATTTTATACATTTAAATAAAATTAACGCCTATCCTGAAATTTCTACTTTCCTTTCGATACTCAATAAATTGCTAATTATTATGGTTAATGGGAAATCAATTACAGTAATGGAAACATGGAAGTGTTACAAAATTTTGTAAAGTAACAAAACTTGATATTTCGTTATCGGGAGTTGCATAAAATTATGAAAGAGTCTCACTTCAAAGCCTGCACTCTTAAAATAAAGATAATGCGACCGTGATATTTTGAAATAATGGTCAGATGAACTCTGAACTTCATTTTGCATCACGCTGACTTATCCCTATTATGTAAAGAATCATATTTGCTTTATTTCCCGGTGTAAAAAAAATGACAGAATTAATTTAAAATTTTGTACATTTTAAAATACCTCCCTTCCAGCAAAATATTTAGCTATTCGTTTTCTAAATAAAGTTTGCCATTTACGGAAAGATAGTCTTTAATTTCCACTCAGTTGCAATCGATATTTAATGATTCTGTATTAAATGGATTTAATGGGAAAGCTTCAGAACCATAGAAAGGCATAACATATTGGTCACACAATAACAAGCAAGATTTTTCCTTTAAACATTTTAAGCGCATATCCGATAATGGTTGTCTTTTGGTAAAGTACCTGCTTTCCCTAATGCTTTTAAATAAATATCCCAAGAAAGCATCTAAGTTCAAAACAAAACGTAATGTTTAAACAGGATCTTAAAATAAGGTTCAGATGTACTTAAATAAGCTTTTTGTAAAGTCAGTGCATCTCTTATGATTCTTGGGATAAAAGTTTGGAGGATACTGATAATTTATTTTATCGATTACTATTTTGTACCATGAATCAATGAGGTAATAATAATTTTGGTACTAAAGTTATGTTGTGTGCGGTACGTGATGATAATATATTTCTAATAATTTATTTTTTGAAGAATGATTTTCATTTTTGAGTAATTGGATAAATATAACATACACAATTTTGAAAAAAAAATAATAAAAGTTCCATTTTAAATTTGTAGTATATTATTGAATAAAATATAATGATTTTGTCATCTGGAAGTAAAAAGGCCTGGGATACAAAATTATCCAAAAAATAAATTAATATTTTATATTATTGGGTTAAAACACACCAGAGATTTGTAATCACATAATACAAATCCACGTTCTCAGGATCATTAGTGTGTTAGATACAAAATGATTTTATGTCTAGACGTAACCCGTTTTATATTTTTACATAATATCAGAAATCTCGAAATGTTTAATGATTTTTCATGTTAGAAAGGAAAGCTCTAAAATTCGTTGGCAGGTACCTGTGTGTTTTTTGTATAAGCATTTCTTTGTTCTATTTTCATTGAACTGTTTTCATGAAATTTTAATTAGTGTAAAAATTAAAATACATTCTCATGCATCCCAAATGATATTTACGAACATTACCCTATACATTTTTTCCATCTAAAGTATTTTTAAACCTGAGTGAACAGTATTTTTAAACTCGAATTATGTACAAAAGTGTAAAAATGTTTATCAGCAACGTGAAATTGAAGCAAATTTTCACTTTTGAAGTTTATGTTTTTAAAAGTGTGATACATTTCAAGTATTTTTTATGTACAGCACAATTTACATATGGACACATTTGAGAAGAAAAAAACTAATGCTGAAAAAGGAAATTAAACATCAATAAATATATATATGAATAAAATAGTAAAAAAATACTTCATCGACTCTGTGGTGCCCATTTCTCAATGACCAACAATATTCTTGCATAACATGGACGTAATACCAACTACGGCCAGCTGACAAGTGACGCCATTATTCTACTTGTGAAGTAATAGTCAATTCTTCCCGTGGCCATGACTCATTCCGTGTCTAGACTTTGAGAATTGCCTGATATGCAAAACACTGCATTTAGGTTTCCAGCCTAAATGCAGTTTGCCAGAAGAATGACAAGTCGTCTTGCTCGTAACTTTTAATTGTTTGTCCTGTTCTTTGTTCGCCCAGTGTCTTTTCCCCCCATGTTTTACCTCTACTTGTATTATAGAACCTTTTTGTTTTCCTCATTTTCTATTTTCCTTCCTACTTTCGTTTTTTTATTGATCACTGAAGTTTTATGCATTGCTATATCATCGTACAGTGGAGGGCCCGTCCCATGTACTGTAGTTACCACTACTCTTCCTGAAGCTCCTGAATGACAAGTAGTTCAGCCGAGGCACTCAGCCAGTGCACGGGATAGTTCCGGCTTGAGAGATTTGTACCTCATTATTCGTTAACTATTTAGTTTTTGCATGTGAATGCACTTTAAGTTAAAGGTTAACATTGTGATTGCTCGTGGAAATATTCACGTGCTGATTCTCTTATAGAATAAAAGTTCATTTTTAATCACGGATAACTTCATTTACACCTTTGGCATGCTGAACACCAGAATTATTTAATATGGCTGTACCCTATACCAAGATACAGATAGGTGCACCTTTACAGATAGTACAGATAGAGATAGAAATGTGCAGAGTATACAGATAGGTGCACCTTTGAATTTTAGTAACAAAATGTTCATTTTTATATCTTTCTTAAGACCCTTACGTATGCTGTACCACTTTGGTCGTATGCAGCGGATTCTAACATTAAAATTCTGGCTGTTGCTCAAAACATGACTATTCGGCAAATCATTAACTCCCCATGGTATTTTCGTAATGTTGACATTTATAAGCAGATAAATATCCCCTATATTCAAAATTATCTTCAAAATCCTGCTATTCACTTCTATAAAGATTTACCAAATGATATTATTAAAAATCTTGCCGATTACAACCCTGCTGACCCAGCTAACAAGAAACGGCCCTGTGACATTCTTGCTCGTAACTTTTAATTGTTTGTCCTGTTCTTTGTTCGCTCAGTCTCTTTTTTCACCCATGTTTTAGCTTTACTTGTTCTGTCGAAGCTTTTCGTTTTCCCCACTTTCTATTTTCCTTCCTACTTTCGTTTTTACTGATCACTGAAGTGTTATGCATTGCTATATCATCCTACAGTGGAGGGCCCGGCCCATGTACTGTAGTTACCAATACTATTCCTGAAGCTCCTGAAGATAGGTGTACTTGAACTCTCTTGAGCTATTAAGCATATTTATTTGAGCTAAACCCAATGCACTTACTCAGTTACAGAATATCCTTTTACGGAGTCAGAAAGATGGGGGGGGGGGGGAGGTACGAGCCTTCCAAACGCCGCCCCTGGGGAAGCTCGACATTGATTCCAGGGTTCAAAATACGGTTCAAATATATCTACAGAACAGTCTGAAAAAAAGTGTACTCTCTATTTCTCTGAATAAGGAAAGGGGAAAACAACGGCACGATGCTTTTGCTGTGACAGTGCGAGTTTAAAATCAACTCACATGATGGAAACTATTCTTCGGATTGTTGTTCAACAGTTAAAATAAGAATAAGCACACAAACCAAATTCAGTAAATAACAACCAAATTCAGTAAGTAACAATCTTTTTGCATTTCTTCCACCCTTTTCCATAACGTTCCAAACTTTCAAAAAATTTTAGTGACACCGATAAAACTTCCCTAATTTTTTCTTTTTTATTTTCGAGTGAGAGCTAAAAACTATGGTAATGTCGGGGTGTTCAGTCTTCATAAAAGATTTACTAATTTTATTCTAATTTTTAAATAATTCATTATAATAATTGTTTCGTTTTATACATCATATTGTTTATAATTTGTATTCTAATTGTATTTCTTGTCAATAGATGGCATCGCTATGTAACTTTTTGTTTACTTCAAGCAAAAATGTTTTTTATTCTGTTGTTGTTGCACATTCGATTCTGAGTAATGACAAGTAAAAGGCTAAGAAATTTTTATTCTGTTGTGGTTTATATTCTATTCTAAGCAATGTCATGTAAGAATTCAAAAATCGCTATGTTGGATGCGATTCCATTTATTCTTTTTTGTTAAAGATTCTGAGCAGTTTATTGTTCAAGCTGTTGACGTTTTGAAGTCAATTATTCTTTTTGTAAAACTTAATTCCGAAGGCTTATTCAGTATGTCATAGATTCAACAATTATGTGTTAAAATGAAGTCAATATTAAAATCATATTAAGAATACATGCATTGAAGTAAATTGTTTAGTGTTAACTTATTATTCAAGTATTATTCAGATGATGTTAAAGGTAAGCCATTCCAGTATTACCTTTATTAAAAGAAGTAAGGAGATTGATTTGTTGCACTTAAACAAGAATATTAAATATTTTTGTTCATGGATTCTAATACGGTCACTAAGATATAAAAATTATATTAATAAAATATCTGACCCCACAAGAGGAAAATGAATGTGGTAAAACCACGGGAAGTTTCAGATTTATTATATTCTAGTGCAATAAACCCAAACTTTGGAATGAATATTGCAGTTAAAATGCCTTATTGATATCAATATCTTTCTGGTTGTTTCACATATCTTTTAAAATTTTCATCCTATAAACTGCATTTTTACTGGAATAAAGTTGGAAATATTTGATAAGAAATATAACGTAATAGTATCTATCTCTAATATCAAGCATAAGACTATTCTCTGAATATAAACTGCATTTTTACTCGAATAAAGTTGGAAATATTTGATAAGAAATATAACGTAATAGTATCTATCTCTAATATCAAGCATAAGACTATTCTCTGACTATAAACTGCATTTTTACTCGAATAAAGTTGGAAATATTTGATAAGAAATATAACGTAATAGTATCTATCTCTAATATCAAGCATAAGACTATTCTCTGACTATAAACTGCATTTTTACTCGAATAAAGTTGGAAATATTTGATAAGAAATATAACGTAATAGTATCTATCTCTAATATCAAGCATAAGACTATTCTCTGACATAAATATAGAGCTGAAGTCATGGAAGATGAGACATATATCATATGAATATGAATATTCTTGTAGTTAGCATAAAGGTTTTACATAAATATCATGTAGATTGAACTATAATAAATGTTTAGATCATTATCCTTGGTCAGTCTGTGAAATTTTAGGGCTAAAGAATAGTTCATGAACAAACATGCCAACATTATTATATGAATAATTCAGGTTTAAGGACCTAACCACATGAGAGGAGAGATAATTTGAATTCGGATGCTGCAAAATTTCGCAGAGTTGTCGCTTCGACAACTCTGCGAAATTTCGCAGTAAGGAAAAACTATATTATTTACTGACTGAAGTAAAAAAAGAATACTTTTCAAATTCAAAAGATTTTGACTCGGTTCAAATAGAGAATACTGACTAAAAAATTGCATCTAATTGTCTTTCAGAGGAATTTCTATCAATATGTATGTTTTAGATAGGATCAGTTAGGGTCATTCACATGAAAAATTGTCTTAAAAATTTTAAAAAAATAATTTCAAAATATTTCTCAAAAATTACTGAATAACAAAAATCGGGTAGTTGGGAATGTAATATAATCTATAATGGCTTAACTCGGCAATATTTAAAAAAAAAAGCCAACTATTATAGATTTAGTGTCGAGGATTTAGTT
>OU015490.1:12430965-12590965 GCA_907164885.2 Dolomedes plantarius
AGAATGGTGCATCCATCTATTGACCGGGACGGGAACGAAAAGTTAAACGCAAGTAAACTTCCAATTAACTTCATTTTCTTTCAAGTTCATGGGATAATTCATCAGAAAAAAAATTTAAAAAGTATTTATTAATACATAGAATTGTCCAGTTTATACGATTCAATAGAAAATTTACAAACATGGTATATAAAAAATCTTTTTATCTTGTAATTATTTAATTTTAAGGGATCAGGTACCTTTTAAAAGCTAAAAGTCTCGTCAAACATATCCTTATTTTCAATTATTAGTAGTTATATCAATTATTTATTCAGAAATATAAAATTTTATTGTGAGTTAAACCGTCTTCTTTATTAATATTGCTCTAAATTTTTTCTAGCTTTAAGAGAATTTTTCATTTTTTTTTTATTTCAACCGTTTTTTAAAATTTTATGTCATTGCACGCAGACTTGCATCTGAATATTCATTTATGAATATACACATTTTTTTTCAATTTTAAAATTAATTTATATAATATTTTTTTTAAATGACCAGCTTTGAAATCAAAATTCTTAGTTCAAAGAAAGCAATTTTTTTTATTTAAAATTTTTTTTTATAAATTTAACTGTAATTAAAATTTTTAAGATGAAATGACATAATAGTTCATCATGTTAATCATACATTTTTCTATTGCATGCTTATGAAATTTCATGGTATTCTAGACAACCGTTCTGATGATATCATGTGCCCCAAAAGATAACAATGAAATAAACAATAGATGAAATCTTAAACAATTAAAACATTTCTTTTCAAGGTATAAAAAACTTTGAGCCATATTTATGAAGAAGAAAGAGTATTCAACTCACAGTAAAATTTCCCGATTTATGAATAAATGATTTTCGTACTTATTGATGATTGAAAAAGGGATACGTTAGTCGAGTCGTTTAGCTTACAAATGGTACTTGACCCCTTAAATACATATCTTTGTATTCATGCCGCCCTTATCGAGTCTCTTGAGAACTTCCATATTGTAAGCCTAGGTCGATCCCCAGAAGTTCTTGTGCTGTTCCCTAATAGGGAGTAGTGTTCTTTCACTTGTATGATGTTCCTTTGATAAAGTAGCCATTATATCTGCAGTGTGAATGGGCCAAACTCTTCAGGACAATGTAACTGCTTAGGAAAAAATAATATTTTGCCTCCTTGAGTAGGTTTCACGCAGAAGATTTACTCTAAAAGAATACCGGGTGGTCATAAATAAACTTTGCCGATATATGGACCTCTAGCGGTTGTTACGTTCAACCGATCGAAATGTGATTTCCGATATAGTTATTCAGAGGTATGTGCTCGGGATTCTGTGAACGGCAACAATGAAGCGCTCACTGTTACGGTTATAGGTACAGAAACTCGAAATTTTAAAATAGCAACACCCATTTTTTCCCATCGCAAAATGCTCAGCGCATGCGAAATCCCTAAAGAGCGTTGAAACTGTACGTGTATCACAAAAAACGGATGCATTATGCACGCACAAAAAACAGCTCTGCGAACGGCCTACAAAATGATATATGGACTTCTAGCGGCCGTTCCTTTCAACCTATCGAGGTGAGATTTCAGATATAGTTATTCAGATGTATGAGATCGGGAATCTGAGAACGGCAACACAGTGACGCTCACGGTTACGGTTATAGGTATAGAAACTCGAAATGTTCAAATGGCAACGTCCACTCTCTATAGATTGAACGGAACGGCCGCTACAGGTCCATGTATGAGCAAATTTTCTTTACGACCATCCGGTATTTAAAAAACTGCAGCATAAATACTTTTTTTCGTAAAAATAAGTGAAGTATATGCCCTTAATGTATCGAATATATTCTTCAGTGTGGACCAAGCATTTAGCCCTGGAAGTAAAGAAGTTGCTAATTGTGTTCTTTCAGTAGTTAATACCATTCTGAAGTATTTATTTTGCCTTCGGAGGCAAAAGTTGAATAAAAACCGATGAAAGATTAGAAGCATTTAATAGTGAGATCTGCAAAAAAGAGATATCCATGAGAAAATATTTACGATTGCCAAAACTTTACCGAATTACGACTTTTACGATAAACTATGAAAAATATTCAAGGATTGATGAAAGTACTGAAACTACTCCCCAACTGATTTATACCCGTGAATAAACATCTCGTAAATGATCCTACTATTTGCCACAATCCGCTTTAACGACTGACAAAGGTATTTAAGACCTATACGATTGACTATAAATACAAAATTTTCTATACGTGTCATGGTAGAGTAACGTAAATTGAAACATTAAATGTAAAATTTCTCAAATATTCCCCTTCATATATTTTACCACCTTTAAATTTCGAACTCTTAAGATTTAATTCCAGGGTGATTTTTATGCTATTCTAAACCAGAAATTTTTTATTAATGTTTAGTTGAAATTAGAGAATTTTAGTTGAAATTAGAGGACCAAATAGTCATAAAATTGAAGGCTGGTAATAAAAAGTGATAACAAAGATAATTACAATAGGTTGTCAAAATTGTAGAACTATTGACCATTTCTTCAGAATATTTTAATTATAAACTGTACGCCAAGCTTTGGTAAGCGTAAACTATCAAAACTGCCTGAATTCGACGTGGGCTAAAGCGATAGAATTCCTGTAAACGAGAAATTAGAATTAATTGTGATTCATCCTGCAAATCATGCCTTATTTGTTCCAATGGTGTTGGTGGAGGAGATCAAAACACTAGCACCATACTTGAATATGTAAAACACTTGAAGGGGGTTAGCCAGAATAGATTCGTAGGCTTCTAGTGGTACTGGACGCTGAATAATAACAGTTAAGGCTCCCAAAAGTGAAAAACAACTACCATACACGATACTGGGCACCAAGCATGCCTAATGTTACACTTTAAATAGTGTTCACCACCTTCCGGCACCTTCACATTTTGGATGATTTATTCATCCAAAACTACAGGAAATGAAGACACTGGGATTCCCTTCTTAAAAAAAGCATTTTAATGTGTTAAATCAGTTAATAGATTAAGTTTTTCTCTCCTTTACATAATTGTTAAAAATTTATTTTTCATATTCTCTGGCAGAAAATGTTTAAAATTTTACATGTAGAAACGAGCTTAAACGAGGTATCTTGCAGCTCATTTCCTTCGCTTTTCTGAGTATCTAGTCTTTTTTTCTACCAGCACACTTTGATGGACACTAGCACTTCTTGCAAGTATAGATTCTTGATTTTCAAACTTCTGTGGTATTTCATTCTGTCAATATTTATGTAAAAGGAAAAAATATATATATATACATATATATATATATATATATATATATATATATATATATATATATATATATATATATATATATACAGTGGAACCCCGATTTTACGTTTTTCATGGGACCAGCGGTAAAAAACGTACGAAACGGGAAAACGCAAAATCGGGGTTAAAAAAAATCTACTCATATTGTTTAAAAATTGACATTTACCGGATGATCTATCGGAAAAAATGTGTAATCTTTACTTGTTTTTTGCTTTTAGATATAATTTCAAATACAGCACGTTCAATACTAACAATTTTTCGCAAATTTGCTTCTTGGTTTACATTCGAAACTAAAAATTGTTTCAGAGTTTTTATGCTTTGAGCTGTGGGTACTACAACCTCCGTTGTTTCTTCTTCATCTTCATCACCACTATCATCGGAAGCTTTCATTAAATCAGATATCGAAGGAATTTGTGAAGTGATGAGATGTGCGTCGCAGTCGATATACGCGTCATCGACTTCTGGAAGATTTTCACCTTCAGCCAAGAAATCTTCTTCTTCCGTTTCATTGTAATCTGAAGGTGAAGGGGTAATTTCATCGTTGGATTCCGAGAAGCCCGGTTTGTTTAAACACATTGGTAATGCATTTTTTGTCGACACTGTCCCACGCTGCAAAAATCAAATTCAGAGCTTCTAGAACATTTATCTTTCCTGTAGAAGAATCATGCAGGTCACCGGAACCAATAAAAAGAAGTGATTTTCTAACCAGTTGTTTCCTGTAACGTGATTTAAATGATCGGATAATTCCTAGATCCGAAGGTTGAAGTTGGCTGGTGCAGTTTGCTGGAAAAAATTCTACTCGCACATTTTTCAATTTAAGATCCAAATGAGAGGTGCACTTATCAATAAAAATAATGATTTTTTGCTTCTGTAGTCGAATTTTTTTATCCAGTTTTCGAAGAAAATCTTCAAACAACGATTGAGTCATCCACGCATTTTTATTCGAAGCGTAATCCGTGGGTAAACTTTTCACATTTTTGAAACACCGTGGTTTCTTTGCTCTACCAATCACAAGAGGCGTTAATTTCTCACTTCCGTCGGCATTCGTACATAGTAAAACAGTTACGCGCATTTTGGAGAGCTTTCCCCCGTGGCAATTTTCGCCTTTGACCGTCAATGTTTTGTCGAGTAACAAGTTGAAAAATAGTCCCGTCTCGTCGGCGTAGAATACGTCTCTTGGATTGTACTCCTTTAATAAATTTGGCAAAGTGTTCTCTTTCCACTGCTGCACAATTGCAATATCCACACTATCGGATTCTCCACAGATAGACTTAAAACATAAATTGTTCCTTTTTTTAAATCTGTCGATCCAGCCATTCGATGCAGAGAAGCCCTGGAGTTTAAGCCTTTCAGCAATTTCAAGTGCCTTTTCTTTAACGATGGATCCGTTTATTGGAATTTTTGATGCCCGGGCTTCCTTGAACCATTCCATTAAAATTTTTTCCACATCATCATACGGAGATGTCTTAAGCGTTTTCCGTTTCTTTGCAGATTTTCCGAATTTTTCAGCACTTAACTCTACTGAAGCTTCTTGCTTTAAAATCGTTTGCAAAGTTGAATATGCAATACCCAACGATTTAGCAAGATCAATTTTGGTGCCATGAAATTCTTTAGCTTTTTTGACGATTTCGGCCTTTTCGGCTAGAGAGAAACATTTTCGCTTAGACATCCTTCCTTCAGGTTAAGAACGCTTGACAATGAGAAAAAATGGTTACGATGCTCAAACGAACTTTTACAGACCAGCTGAAACCAGTTCTACCTTTAGATGGTTGCATGGTCTGGTCATAGAATCCCCCCCCCCCTTTCCATGTGAAGTGTGGACATTGGACAATCAAACCAAAAGAGATCCATCACTTCTTTCTCTTTTGTTGACACAGTTATCCAAGAATCGAAAGGCATTGCGGTTATTCTCCCCCACTTGCGGGAGTCCCGTGCATTTCTACTTCCGCCACCCTTCTGATTTTGACACTGCGAGGAAACCCCTCATGCCTACCACACACAAACAAAAGGACAATAAGGTGGAACAGAAAGGATGCTACAACGCTTCAAACTGGTAAGAAACAAGTTTTTCTTGAAAGAAAGAACTCAAAGGTTGTGTGAGCCTTGCAGAGGAAAAATGATTTTGATCTTGTCTTTAGAAAAAACGTATTAAGCGGGATTTTCTGGAAAGGAATAACGTAAAATCCGGGATATTTTAACATTATCGGTATAGGCAATTTTCTCGGACCAGCAGAAAATGACGTAGGAAGCGGGATAACGTACGAAACGGACAACGTAAAATCGGGGTTCTACTGTATATATATATAATATATATATATATATATATATATATATATATATATAAATGCGTCATGTAATTGTCGTAACTAAAACATTTTAATACATAAATTATTCCACTTTATTCCTAATTTCAACCATTTTTTAACTTTATATTTCATATATTATGGTTATATATTAGGCTTTAGTAAACTCTTGATACTCTATTCAATAAACACATTTAGAGATTTCCATGTATTTAAAAATCTTTCGCGAAAAAGATCGTGTCATATGTTTACTGCTCATTGTTTGATTATTTGTTTTGGTCTTTCTCTTATAAAATGTTGTACAAGTGTAAAGTAAATGTCATTTGTAGTGATATTCGTGAAGTATATTGTTAACAAACATAACAGACGTTATTTTGAATTGTGCGTCATCTGCTTTTTGGAAATAAGTATTTTCCTTTGTATCAAGAATTTCTTAACATCGTAAATAAATCAAACTCACAATTCTAAAGTCTGTTTAATGAAGTTGAAAAAGATCAAAGGAGCAACAAAAAGTAAGAAAGCTCTTGTTAACAAATGTTATAAAAAAACGAAAATCTAGAAATGTGTTTTTCTAGTCAGAAAAGTTTTAGCATAAAATAATTGAATATCACTATCACATCTGTGGCAGTGAAAATTAATTTATATTTTAATTGATTGGGGTATTAGATATTAAATATCTACTATTAATGATGCTGATTTTTTGAATTCATTGCTTAAGATTGTGGTTAGTACATTGATTAATTGTTGTGATTCCCAAATGATAGAAACAACTCTGTTTACACTGAAAAATTAATTTATTGATTATTAACACACATAATTAATTCGATACAAGTTACTAAATATTTCCTCCTTCATTTACACATTGTTCACAAGTTCTTTACTACTAAATTAATTCACTACGAGTCATATATTTAATTCATTCAATTATTATGACAATATTTCGTACTTCATCTACACATATTACTCTCAACTTCATTACTACGAAATTAATTCACCACAACACCTATATTTAATTCATTCAATTATTATGACAATCTTTCGTACTTCATCTACACATATTACTCTCAACTTCATTACTACGACACATATATTTAATTCATTCACTTGTTATGATAACATTTTATAAACATAATCCCTCATATATCCATGTTCCATTAATACCAATATTTACTCATATATATAATCATTACATCATATTAAATTGTTTTTTACGAATTATCGGTCATCTCCTTAAACATTTTATACTCAAATAACATCCTCATCGGGCTCTATATTAGTTATTAAGGCTACACACTGAGAAGCAATGACAGTAATATAAAAAGGAAACGAAAAAAGTCGGTACCTCGAAAGATGACTGTTGGATCACTATGATGGGCGGGTGGCACTCGTAATGAAGTACTTCGTTGTATTATCATCGCACGGAACTAGGGCACTTTCTTCGTCTGGTATAAGGCTCCGTCAATCATGGCAGACACTCTACACGGGACACTGGGGCACGCTCATCATCGGTTCTCTGACTCCTTCACTCCTTGCAGACCCTCGGCACGGGACACTGGGCGCTCCACACTACTTCTATCTCCAAACTTCTAACTAACTCTCATCATAGGTTATATGTGTCTTACTATCTTATTTCATATTATTTTATCTTATTAATGCTGACTCTACCTCTTACAATTTCCATTGGTCATATTATTACCATGCCATCGCCATTCGTCCGTGGCTGCCTCTTCTCAATCCCCTTTTCACCAATGCGCATCGAGGACGGGATTTCTAAATTCTCCCTCTAACTTAACATTTTCCAGTACTTCGGCTTCAGGATGGCCTGTTTTATATCTATCATAAATTTAGTGTTCCCTTTCTTCTTTTCTTCTATTCGTGCAACTCACTCCCTTTAAATTTTTATCTTATACTTTTTGCTACAAGCACAATCTATATTTTTTAGTTTCGATATATTGCTGGCTTTCTCCCCTTCTCTTTTTATTGCCCGTCATTTGCCATGTTTCTTTCTTACATTTAGCAATTATTTTACTTCGTCCTGTAATTTTCAATTCTCCTGCCCCTGGCCATTACACTACTGTCATGTCCCTATGACAACATCCGCAAACTTTTGTTAAATAATACTAAAGCTAAACACTGAAAAGTATTCTAAGTATAGTTTCAATTTAACAAGATAGTTAACGTTTACATTTGTGTGACTAAATAATGATGTTCATTGTAGAACAAACTAATTTCAATATTTCTGTCATTTTTGCTCCAAGAACTTAACGCGAGGAGATTGCCTTTAATTAATATTTTTTTCATATCCCTTATACTGTTTTTCTGTCATATATTACAGAACTAAAATCATTTTATTTTACTTTCTATTAATTTTCTCTGATGGACATTGACTATTGCTGTAGGCCGTACTTTGTGCTGTAATATGTGTTCTAGATACTTATTTCCATGTTTCTATTAACTCGCTTTCTTGTTTGTTTGTGTGTTTGTGTGTTTGTCCAGTACAAATCTTGCAATCGAATTTTAACTAACTTTCCGGTAAGCTAGACATTTGAAACTTTTAGAATAGATCAGAAAACGATGACAATGCATTTTTAAAAATACTTTTAGCCATATTTAAGCAGGCTTGAATTCATTTTCAGTTAATTTTGTTTTGTAGACTGGTGGAGACATCTATCGACAGGGACGGGGACAAAAAGTTAAACGCAAGTTAACTTCCAATTAACTTCATTTTCTTTCAAGTTGATGGGATGATACATCAAAAATTTTTTAAAAAGTATTTATTAATACATAGCATTGTTAAGTTTATATGATTCAACAGAAAATTTAAAAACATGGTATATAAAAAGTCTTTTTATCTTGAAATTATTTAAAATTTTGTTTGAGAGATACAGAATTAAACCTGATGGAAATTTTTTATTTCGCGCTGTTGAGTAACTATATTTATTTTTATTGGTTTCAATAGTAATTTCTTAAAGTGTATTTCTCAATTCTTAATATTATGATTTTCAACATTTGGCAATAATGTGTGGAGTGCAATATTTTGTGTGACTTAACCGATTAGATAAGTGATAAAAACATCCAATTTAGTGTTCAAATTTATGTTTTCTACTAAAGAAAAAAAATGAAATAATTGTTTAGTAATACCAAAGTACTTACGTATTTAGAAGTTAGAATGTCACTGACTAATTTACTTTACTTTTTTGGTGATGAAATAACACTAAACGATTGACCGTTATCATCAAGTACATGTTCAGTGTTTGGATTTCAACGATTTACATTGTAGTACGGACTTAACTGGATTGGTTTCTGAAAAAAGTTGCTTAGTATTCGGTGGCCAAAAATAACTTTGCCATTGAGTGGCGTTAATCGTTATTATTGAGAATTTTTTTTTTTTATGAATGTAAAAAGTTCGAAGTCAAGCAAGTGCTTTAACAGTAAAATTTCAAAAATTTCAGAAATTGAATTTAACTTTGTGAATGGCTAATTTAAGACATTGCCCCGTTTTAAAACTCAAAAGTCATGCATTGCGTTGATTGGTAGAAAGAGCTATTTTTAATGAACTATTTTACTTCTTTTCTTTTGTCATATCTTGAGAGTATGGATGGAGTGCATTATTTTTATTGCTTGCATATTATGCATTACACTATTATATCCCCACAAATTTACATTTTTAGACTATATAGATGACGCCCGGTGGCGTAGTGCCACACCACAGGTACAGGGTTCGATCTTGCAACTGGGCAAGGTCGACTCAGACATCCATCCCTCTAGTGGGTCAATAAAATCAGGACCAAGCATGCTAAGGAATTAAACTCTGAGGGTCCACGTCAGGTTTACCACCTGACTGAGACAATGCTGTATGTCACCCCAAGCCCACGGTCAAGAAAGAGGAGATGGGCACCGCCGGCCTTGGTCCACAACGGACTATTGCGCCGTGAGTTTGATTAGTTTTAGAGTATATGGATGATGCATATCCATGTTTGCCAAAAGAGCTAAGTAGAAAGCATTTATGTTATTATTTTTATTATTAACAGCAGGTCACTGTTATGGATCAGCGATGTAACGTACACTTACATCGCTGATTGAACATCGCTGATTGCTTCGTACACAATTTTAATCCAGTGACGCCATTGTAATCCTCACCAGGACATTCGGGTATAAAATTATTATCACTTGTTAGCTATTTTAATCAATATAAAATTTGAAAATTAAGATTTAAAAATCTAAAAGGACTTTTTTTTATTTAAACAAAATCAAAGATTCTGGAATCATTATAATAGTATGTGCATTGGTGACCTAAAGTTTTTATGATGCCATATCGTGGCCTAATAATTTTACATGCTAATTAGTTTGCTTTATTTCTCTCAGTGAAAAATTGCCACCAAAGATCCCCCTTCTTTTGAAATGCCTCTACAATCAGGAAAAAAATCTCAATTCCCGGCTACTGTTCACATGTACAATTTTCGGTTCCTATAAGTACAATAATCCTTCTGAAAAATTATATAGTAATTCTCAAAACATAATCTCTTCGAAAGATCCCCCCCATACAAAAGTCAGATGGGAGGATATTGTGATGTGCCCTTTAGAGATAACTTACAAATTAATGACCTTCACTCTCGCAAGCGAAAGACATTGAATTGTTATTGATATAGTATTGAACACAGTTTGCGTAGCTGTCTATTATCGGTATAGTGCCATTTGATATGAGAGTATAGGACAGGCATACTCAGCCTTTTTATCTCTCGAGCCGCATGCACATGTTGCTAAATTCCGCGGGCCGCAACATAGTATACTATACCTCATACTATATTTATGTAAAAAAAAAATATTCAGGTAGTCTCTTCTAACGAAACTATCGTTGGTTATTAACGTAGGATTACTTATCGTTGATTACCTCTTATGTACGTATATATATATATATATATATATATATATATATATATATATATATATATATATATATATATATCTGTGTGTGTGTGTGTGTGTGTGTGTCAGTCAGTCAAAATTTTGACGCATTTTGGTACTTTTCTGTTTAACTATTTACTGTTTGTCCAAGCGATACAGACTGGGTTTGGCGCTCTGCCAAAATTATAAAGCGTGGAATTTTTCTTTCTGGAGGACCATTATGGAGGAACGTAATCCTACGTTAAAAATAAAACTCGAAACCTAAATGTATTCAAATGTGTATTTTCAAATGAGTAGCATTTTTGGTGTGGAGACAAACTTTTGAATTCTTTAGGCAAATCAAGTTTTTATTTGCTATATGCTACTCTCAATACGTTATGAAGGTATCAAACAGAAAGTTGATTTTTATATGCGTTATTGGCATATTTCATTTTGGAATTGGATCATTCACAAATATATGTCGATGAGCAACATGTGGCACCTTTGTACAGTTTTTATTTTATTTTTCAGGTACTCATTGTTGTCCTTATTTAAGCCTCTAAAGCTTCATCACGGTATTTGTTTCACTAAACATTTTCTCCCAACTTCTAATCTCCGTACAATACGGATTACCTTGAAATCAATGATTGTATGACGTTATAATTAATCCAAATCATGGACAAACCAACTGAGTGTAACCGGTAACACCATACATTTACAGAAGCAATGTAAATGTAAAAAGACACTTTTGAAAATCTTAGATTGCAGATATGTAGCGGTATATATATGTAGCAGTGGTGTATTACGATGGGAGTTAAAGTGTGCCATATATTTTAATATCCTTCATGATATCTGTGGAATTGATTTGTAAGTTATAACTGATTTTAACTTTGTGTTCGTTGAGAATAAAAGTCATTTTTTTTAACCTAAAGTATTAAAATTTCCAGAAACTTCAACGTGCTTTTATTAGATCTACCGATTTTAAGTTTTGTTAACCCGGAAATTTTTAGAAATTCTTGATAACACTCGTTTCCAAAATTATGTTTAGAAAAGCATTTGCCTTATAACGCGTGTGAGATTCTAAGGCCGAACATTTAAGCTTGGTGGGCCGCAGTTGAAGTTCTCCTGTACTAAGAGGAATAGCAACAAATTAATAAGAGTTTTTAACTCGGAGATACTGAAATAAATTTGATGTTAATTTTAAGAGGGGTTTGACTCACAAACGCATAAAAATGTGGGGAAAAAGATCAATTACATGAGATTTTGCGAGGGTTACCTTAAGAGGCTTGGGGCAAGCCTCTTAAGGTAACCCTCGCAAGAAATAATTTTTGAAAAAAAGAAAATGAAATATGGAGTAATAGGAAACATAGACGGGAAAAACAAGATACTCAAAAATTATTTTTTAAATTAATAAACATAATATTGTCACAAAACTATAATTTAAAGAACTACGCAAAAATGAAGGATGTCAGGTCATACAAGTAGAAAGGAAAAATAACTGACATGATATGTGCAAAACGGCAAAAATAAATGTTAGTAAAGTAATTTATTTAGAATCTAGCTTAGGATACACAAAATACTTTCTTTTAGCATAAAATCCTCCTATGAAACTTTTATGTAGAAAATAAGTTTGGCCATATAGAATATGTCTACAATTAGATATATAACCATCAATAATGTTTCTTAAAATTAAGTTAGAAACTACATAGAGCTCCGTGTATAATATTTATTTATATCTTAGATATATTACACATTGTCGGTGTTCTGTAAAACGGGCGAATATGTATGTGAATCTCTATGGGTATTCTCCCTTTTTACAGAACACCGACGACATGTTCGAAAGTATTTTTCTAATATAAAATCCCCCCCCCCACTGCAGGAAATTTTCGAATTTTCCAAACTTGTGAACAATTAGGTTGATTGATTAGTTGTTGGTTTAGAGCACCACGGCCAACTTTTAGATAATCACTCTCAACTAAATAGGATAAATGTACTATAGAATAAGTAAAAACAAACAAAACTTTTAGGATATTTCTTTGAAAATTATTTCCATCTTTAGATGTGACATCTAGCAATCACACGCATGCAATCACACGCACACACAATCACACGCACACACACACACACACTCACACACACACACACATATATATATATATATGTGTATTTCACCGATTCTTATGATTTATATTTTTCTATTTTAGAGAGGAAAAAAACACTGAATATAGTTGATTTATTAAATTATTTAATTAATTAAATATTGACATGCAGTTTTAATTAATTAAATAGTTTGATTGAATTCCGATTAAATAGCACGATAACTTGAAATCAGAATCAATATTTTTTTTATTTCTGAAAATTCTCATTTATTAGGTAAATGGAAAATGGCAGTAACATAAAACTATGAGAATTTTTTCCAAACTTTCTTTTAGAATTATTATAATATTTTCTCGAATTATAAATTAAATGTCTTATAAATGTGTAAAAAAAGTTATTTCTTACTTTATACCCTAAACGCCTAATACAAGTTATTTATCTGCAAAATACACAAAACTTAATATCGGTTAAAAATTATCCAGCAAAATGAATTACTTGGTTAAGTTAATAATTATGCCTCGTTTCATTCCATTATCATTAAAAACAAAAGCTTCTCTGGAGAAACTCTTGTTTTCAGAGGAGAAATTTATTATCTTTATCTGTTTAATAAATTCTTAAAGGTAAAGCTTCATCAATGGATGCGTAAAATAATTAGTGGAGTATTTTATTTTATTTAATATTTTTGAGCAAGGCCTTTAGAGGCTTAAATTTCTTCGATACCATGGATAGTTAGTAAAATTCCTTTTTTATAGATTTTCAGTCTCAAATATTTTTTCCTGATAATTTTTCAACATAAATAAAATTCAAAGATAATTTTTCGAACCATTGTATTACCTGAAAGGAACACATACTAGATATCAATTAATGAAGGGGAAAATAATTTTCTATAAACTGTTTCTAGGATAACAGACTTTCCAGAAACTCAGAAAAGAGACTAAGTTTATTAATAGATAATATTGATTAAATGTTTCTTTTCGATTGATTATATTTAGGAAGTCTACAATAGTAAGGAATTTTAGCGTACATAAAAACTTTTTAGGTGATAACAGTGCTTTGCAACTTTAATGCTTTCATCAAATTTGTCAACGAAATAGCTGGACTAAGAAATTTTATACCGATTTCTCCCACAATAATCCAAAATATGTAACCCATTTCATATCAGTTATTAAAATAGCACAAATATGAAAAAGAAAAATACGATATACATTGAAATAATAAAAAGAAATTCTACAAAAACCAACTGATTTTCCCTTAAAATTTCTCTTCCTGGAAAGTTAAGATTATTAAAATGATATTTCAGATAAGTAGTTACAAATAAGTGTATGAAAATTTTAGAATTGTGGGTGAAAATTATGAATTTTATGTATCACAGGAAATCGGTTTTCACGTAAATGAAATTAACAAAATAAAGGAAATAAAGAGCGAAAGTTTTTAAACTGTATTCATTTTAATTAAACCTCGAATGATTAATTGATTTCATCATTCCGTTCAAGTTACGAATTTATCTGAAATATGTGTGCACTGCTGAAAACAAGGATATATGAACCACTGTCTTCATATAAAATAACCAGACCAAATTCGTACTGATTATCGGTACGATTTGTACTGATAATTCGTACTGTTTTATGTTATTTATTTCAGAGAGCTGCGGGCCTTTGCTTTTCACTTCCTGGATCATTTACACTATAAAAACATTTCAGATAAACTAATTATAAATACAGTGTATAAAAGATTTAAATTATGGGTGAAAATTATGAATTTTATGTACCATAGTAAATCTATTTTTAAGTAAATTAAATTAACAAAATAAATGAAATAAAGAGCAAAAGTTTTTAAACTGTATCCATTTTAATGAAACAGTGAATGATTATTTAATTTCATCATTCCGTTTAACTTGTAAAGTTCTCTGAAATATGTGTGCATTGCTGAAAACAAGGATATATGAACCACTGTCTTCATATAAAATACTCAGAACAAATTTGTACTGATTATCGGTACGATTTGTACTGATTATTCGTACTGTTTTATGTTGCTTATTTTAGAAAGCTTTGTGCCTTTGCTTTTCACTTCCTGGATAGTTAACACTATAAAAATGATATTTTAGTTAAACTAATTAAAAATGCAGTGTAGGAAATATTTAGATTATGGGTGAAAATTATAAATTTTATGTATCACAGGAAATTTGTTTTCAAATAAATGAAATTAACAAAATAAATGAAATAATAAAGAAGGTTTTTAGACTGTATCCATTTTAATTAAACAGCTAATGGTTATTTGATTTCACCATTCCATTTAACTTACAAAGTCCTCTGAAATATGTGTGCAATGCTGAAAACAAGGAGAAATGGACCACTGTCTTCATATAAAACACCCAGAACAAATTCGTACTGATTATCGGCGAAAAAGAAATCTATTTCGGAATGTGAAAAAAAATCAGCTATGTTCTGATCATATTCTGTGAGATCGAAAAACACGGCTTTCCGTTTGTGTTTTTGTTCCTAGGGGAAAATTTTTAGGTTTTACAAGGTTCTTAAATCTCTTCCTGACAACCAGATAAAATCGACTATAGAATGGATTTAGTTTGTTTGATCCAACCACTGTAATTGTGTTTGTGTGAAAGATTTTTCATGCTGGCGAAGAAAAAAAAAATATTTGAAAGAAGTGCATTGTTATTTTCCTTGAAATGATACAAAAGTGTTGCATTGTTCGATATGATTGATGCATGTGTGTGGAAATAGTTCGAAATATTTTAACACATATTGCGCCTTGCTTGATTATATTTTTAAGGCTTCAGATCTTAACAATCATAAATTTTAATACTATTGCAGTAAAATATACAGAAAAACATATTTCCATCTACATGTGGAATCAAAAAAAAATTATGTTAAAATTTTCTGCGCCAAAATTAAATTTGTCAAACATGGAATATCAATAACTTATGTGAGAAATAAAATTTTCCATTTTACTAAGAACTGCAATAATTTCATAATTCTGTGCAATATACATGAATATTTTATTCTGCTATAGCCGTAAAATATGCAACCTGTTTTAAAACATTTTGATTGACATGGCGATTTACAAATAAATCAAAGAAAAATCAGATATGCTGAAGTATAGATAATTTACAATACAGGTGTGGAAGCAATTTAATTTATAATTCATGAAACAAAGAACAAGATAATTTAAAATAACCCCTGTGATTAATATTTAAACTGTCTCATTACGGTTTATATATTCCCACATACAAGTTCTAATTCAGAATGATTAGGATAGCTCAATGTTTGTATTATGCAAAGTATACACAAAAAAGAAAATTATAATAAAATTAGAAATGAAATTTTTATGGAGAAATGATTTTTATTGAGGCAAATTTTATGTTTCAAAAGTGAGTTTATCTTTAAAATATTTAGATGGACTAGAATTCGTAAGTTTAGAGGTGGATTACAAATTTGAAAGTTTTTTGCTGCAAAACTTATAACTTTTAAACAGCTTAGTAAAGCCGATTAAACGATATTTCTGAATGTACTAATATTGAATGAACTAATATATTTTAATGTTCACAGCATATCCATAGCATGCTTATTGGATGGTTATTACAGTGTTTTTCATATTACTATCTACCCAACAAACACAAGACTGACGGCAACTTGACGGGCCGGTGCTGGAGGCGCCGGCAGAACGATAGGCTCGGGGGAAATGATCCGTACCGTTGCCGGGTGACTTACGAATCTCCGACGGGGGATCCCGTATTGTGTACCCTTTTGAGGGCCGGTGACGGTTGGATGGTAATCGACCCGAAATCGCTTTTCCAAAACCGTCCCGGAATTGGTGCTCCGATTCGTAACCAGAAGTAGCAGAAATCTGCATCAGAATTATGGATTTGAAAGGGAAGGCAAAGATTAAATTAAATAGACTTTTCAAAAATATTTATTTCATTGTTGTGAAACTTCTTTTACGCGGAAAATTCCCATAATTTTCCTTGTATGTAAAGATTGTATTATGTGAAAATTCGCATAATACAATTATACAATTATATGTAAAGATTGTATTCTGTGTGTATGTTTTTAACTCCCTAGAAGCTTATAAAAACAGATAAAAATTAGTTTCATTGTTTATTTTTATATATTACTGTAGAAATTAAATATCTACTTAAAAATGGGTCCTTGTTGCACCACTCTTTATTTATAACAGAGGAAATAGTGATAAAATTTGTATTTTTTTAAAATTTCTTTTATAGTATATTAAAATAATAATATATATTTTTGTAGATAAAATATTCAAAATATATTTTTCAGGAAACTTACATATTCTAAGAATTTCTAATTGTTAGATGCCATTATAAAACAACTAATTTTGTAGAACTTTTTCTCGAATTTCATTGTATTAATTTTACAGTAACATATTCTTATAATACACATTTGAATGAAAGAAAAGGAATTTTAAATTAACAGTTAAAATAAACAAATCACACATATTTAGAAAAACATTAATGTAATGTAAATAAAGGAATCACGCCATTATTCAATCCAGTGTTCACCGCAGTTCCATCACATCCAATTGCAGTAATGTTAAGTGTTGGTCGTAAACATATTTGCAATTGCTTAATTTTCAAGCATTTATTTCAAACGGGTTTGATTTTGATTTTTAAACGCGATGCTATACACTATGGCTGTGTTGTGATATAGACAATAGACCGTCTAAGCTCATGAAGTACCTGAGAGAGCTATAGGCTCGGTAAGAAAATTACGGGGCACTCTATTCATTTTGAGATTGATTCAACAAGTATGATAAATAATAAAAAAGGGGAAAAAAAGATGAGACATAGCAAATTTGAAATTGATTGTGTAGGAATTAAGATTAAAGAATAAGGTTAAGATAAATTTTAAAAGATTGTATTTTAAAATTTAAGGCATGAATTATTTAATTTTTTAGAACTTCCTAGAGTTTAATTTATTAAATTACTATGATTAATATAAATAATGTAGTAAAGTTTTAGCTTGAAATTTACGTTAAAAATTAAAAATTCCCTAAAACTTCGGAGAGGGAACCAGAGATCCTGTCATGATGATTTCTAACTTTTTTCACTTCATAAGTATTTTCTAAGTTGACCTAATAATTGTAATATCTTTGTAATTTCTCTTCAATTCACTTAAAAACTTACTCTTCACTTAAAAAAGAGGGGGAGGAAGTCGTCGTCTGTGTTTTTAGCTCCCCAGAAGCTTATGAAAACAGAAAAGAAAATTCTCAGCTACCAAAATATGTTATCACTTCATAAGTATTTTCTAAGTTGACCTAATAATTGTAATATCTTTGTAATTTCTCTTCAATTCACTTAAAAACTTACTCTGTATTCATTAAGTGTCATTCCTAATCTTTTCACATAATTTTCTAATCGTTTGATTATTTTTTTGCGGAACACCCCTTTGTTTTAACCATGAAGTTACAGAGTACTGTAGCTTCATGGTTTTAACTAACTTTGAATTCAAACTGATCGCTCGGCGCCATGATTTTTTTTCGGAGAGGAAAGGCGTGTCGTATAGTTTGAATGGCAGCTCCCTCGACCAATGGGCAACAGATAATACTCTCAGCTGAAATCTGCCTCTCGTATGAGCTTAAAATGCGTGACTGGCGCTATTTTCATAACCCTAAAATTTTAGATTGCACGTGGTAAAGGACAAAACTGGATATATAATATACCCAGAGAAAATTTTCAGGGTAAGTTGAACTTTTATATTTATTTATATAAGTATTTGCTAATTAAATTAATATTTAGAATTGTAATTTGTACGCACTATTTAGATTTTTATATCCTTTAGAAAGTATAAAATACATGACACAAATATCAATTCCAAATCTACATAGGTGAAAAATAAAAATGTATTTTCATTTCCAGTATAATATTTTCCATTTTACTTCTTTAAAGAAATTTGAAAGAAAATTATAATGGATTTTTTTTTAATATGTTAATCCAAATTAAACATTTTTTTACTACTGGATTGATAAATCAGTTACACATGATTCCTCCATAGTAAATTAATGCATAGTATTCAATGGTGAAAAATTGTAAAATATATTTAATAGGAAAATGGACTATGTTCTCATTGCCAGGTCTCAATAGGCAACAAATTATCAATGTCTAAATGTTAAAAGATGGATTCAAGAACATTCCACATTATAAAAGATTCTAAAAATGAACTTGTAAATCATACAAAAGGATCTATTGAATTCCTTATCAAATTGCTTTTTGAGTAATCTTTATAAAATACTGTGCATTTTATACATTATAAAGAAATTAAGAACAAATATTCTTAAAATTTTTGTGTTCATAATTTAATAATTATATATTTTAATTTAAATACTAAACACTAATGGGTATTTTTCATGTATAATCTTAATAGCCTTAAAATATAATTTTTTAAAATTCTATTAATAATGTTCTATGTGTACACTCAATTGCTATATATGTATATGTTATTCCTACTGGGTGAAATTCCTTTATTTTATGTCTATCGAGAGAAAAGATATATTCAAAATTTCAAAACCAGATCAAAATATTGTTTAATCAGTATCCACATGTCAAGTAAATATTGAAACAATAGCAAATATTGGAGCATTTTTTTATTTCGAATATCTCATTAAATAAAAAGCTTATTTAAGGAACATTTTGAATTTCAATTGCTATTAATCAATATTTTGAACTGGCTTTGATATTTAGATTATATTTCTACTCTCTCTGAAGATATAAAATAAATTCAATTTCACTCTTTAGGAATAACATAATGGTGCATACTTTTTGCAACTGAGTGTATATATTCTTGCAATTGAGTGTATATATATTTTGAAGAATTATTAATTTTTGTAGGTATGTAAACTCCATTGTATTCCTGAATTCATTCAAATATGGTCTTCGAACTACAGGTTTATATTTCAGATTTATTTCAAAATTTTGGAAATTTAGATCGTTTTAGAGTTTTAAATTTGTGTCAATATAGATGCCACGTGCATTTAATTTTCTAATTTGTATCGTGCTTGAAATCACTTTTATCAGTGTTATTAGAGATGAGGGCAGTGAAAATTATTCCAAAATAGACTATTTAGATACATAAATTGTTTCTTAAATTATTAATTTGCATTCCATGTTTTTAAATTATATATTTATAAGTATATAGATTTGTAGATTATCAGAATGTGTACATACAAAAAATTGCTTTATTGTAATAGATATTGTACGATAAGAGTTTTTATAAATCTGAGAATGTTCTCAATAACTATCTATAAGCTGTTCATCTCTAATGGTCTTTTGGAAATTATTTTGTTGTCATGCTGTGCAAAATAAATGTGAACTTATTGGCTTAAAGTATATATAAAAAGGGTAAAATTAGTTTCTTTTCCCCTTTTTATATTAGTGATAAGCAAGTTTATAAAGAACTCTACTTTTCAATACTTCTTGGTTTGATAAAACATTAAATTTTTATTATGGCATTATAAGAAAATATTGTTTTTTTTACAGAATTTTGAAACTGGAATCTATTCAGAGCTTCGGGCTTGAAAGACAAATACCACTTGGATCTCATTACCTGTGTAAGTTTTTGATTAACTTCACTGAGCATACCTTTTTTTATTCTTGAGATATACTTTTATTTTCAGCAGTGGACTTGTAGCCAAAATCACTGTCTTTAATATTTTTTTAGATTTATTTTTAACTAATTTAAATTTTTCTATGAAAAAACTATAAAAATATTTATTAAACAACTAAAAATTTCAAATTAGTTTTTTTAACTTAGACGCTAATCTGAACTTTCTCATAAACTTTGGTCTCAATAATTTGTGGATAGAATATTGATTTTCTTTATTTATTCTTTTTTAACTGTGAAGTTTGTTGTTAAGGTTTTAGGTGAGTGAGAAAGTGCAGTCCAGGGATTTCAGTTAACATGACTCTTGAGAAAGTCTTTAACTCTTGCCAAAAAAAGAGATTTATATTATAAAAGTATAAAATGCCAAGGTTTATTTAAAAAATATAAAATCTGTTCATGGACAAAGTTTGTTTATAAAACTGTAGATAAGACATTCATTGTGAGTTGTGGTTTATTATATCAAAATGTGTGTTTGATAAGTGAATGAAATAACCCTTTCTTAATAATGGAATAGAACTCCTGTATAATCAATGAATTCACGGATACAAGATACAGTTCCAAAAAGCAAAAAGCCTGGTTTACAGAGTCTTTTATAATAACAGAAAAATGATATTTATATTATGAAAATGTGAAGTGCCAAGCTTTATTTATTCTTAATGGTTAACATTAAAATTTTAAAAATATTTTTAGAATTTCCTGATAAGTTGTTAGAAGTTCGTTGATAATTCATTACAGAAGTAGTAAAAAGGAAATTGCTTTTAGATGTATTAGATCATTAGTTAATGGGCTAAGTAATTTTAAATTTTGGAAAAATTTAATTTTAAGCATGCCATAAATTTTTCTCTCTGTTAAACATGTTTATTCCATTTTAAGTCTTAATACTTATATAAAGAATTTGGATTAAATGAAAACAGTAATGAGTGATGGTGAAAATGTATTAAATGTGGTAATTGAATTGCTTGATGTTCTAAGACATAAAATTTCTGATCATCAAAATACAATAATTGACTTCTTGACTGAACAACTGACTTTATTATTAAACAATATCCTATTTTGCTACCCCCCCCCCTTGTTTAAGTATATTATATAATCATCCTTCAAATCCTAATAGACCATTATTTTATATTTTTGATCCTGTACACATTCTGAAGTGTGTCAGAAATAATTGGCTGAATCAGAAGAATTATGGTTAGTGTATGTATTTTATTGATTTTAATGATCATAACTTAACTAAACCTGCCTCTTTTAGAACCATTTAAAAGTATCCATTCTTTAGAGGATGGACAGATAGTTAAATATGTGTTTGGATTCTTCAAAAGTACTTACTCCATCTTCTATGGAGAGACAAAATGTAAAACTATGTCTTCAAATTTTCAATGACCATTTTGTTGAAGGGTTGAAAGTGCTTTCTACACATACTGATGAACCTTTTTGTTTAGAAACATCTGAATATATTGCAATCATTATTAAATGGTTGAAGATAATGAATGTGTAAGCTAAGTTAAAAGGGGGTCATAAACGAGATGTGTATTGTGAGCCTTTGTCATCTAATGCATCCAATGAAAAGGTTATGTACCTACAAAAATTCTTAGTTTGGCTTGATACTTGGAATTTTCTTAAATATACTTCTGGCTTTTTAACTAAAACATATACCACACTTTATCACACTACACATGCTATGGAGGAGCATGGTACTTGAAATGTGAACATATTGTTGCAATGAATTGGGGATGGCATATTTCTTAACAGGAAAAATTCAAACCGACATTATTGAAAATAGGTTTGGAAAGTTTCGCCAATTGTCTGGGTCACAATACAACTTCTCGTTGACACAGGTTTTCGAAAATGAATCGAAGCTTAGACTTCAAACCCTAGCCCCTTAATTTTATAATTTGTATCGTGTTTGAAATCACTTTTATCTGTGTTATTAGAGATGAAGGCAGTAAAGAAAAATATCTTTAGTATTTTATCTTAAATATATCTATTATGTGCTTTCTTACATGCACACATTAGCCAGTTAAGACATAACTATGTTTTACTATCTTAAAATTAAGCGTTAGAAACTCAATAAATCTAAACTTTAGTTAAGTGTATGTCTGGGAACTAGTGCCTGTGACAAACTTCTCGTATATGGTATGAATCTCATATATGGTATGGTAAAAATCTCGTATATGGTATGTGAACTGGAATTTTTTCAAAAATTCTGATTAGTACTTTTTTTTCTCCTCATTGATTCTGAACTCTTCAAGTTAAGCATGAGCTTTGGGTTAATGAAAAAAATCATAGACAGCATCTGTTTTATGTTGTTCTTTAAATTGTTGCATTATGCTTAGAATTTCTTTTATTGCCTTGTCAAATATTGGATTGTACTAAATTTTTTAAAATTCCACTGAGCATCTTGTTTAGCTGTTTAAAAAATGGGGGGAAATGCATTGTAAATTGCCTTTACTTTCTCAAAGTTTCATAATTAAATATGTTGATAAAGTTGTGCCTGAAAAATAACTCAACTGATTCTGAACATCAGTTGGAGTTTTATGGAAAGCCAAATTATATGGAAAGTTATACAATAGTTAGTTGAAATTGTTTCTTGGAAGTTTTGTGAGGTAGTAATCTAGTTCATGTATATTAAAGTCTTATTTAAATATTGTGCTAAACATATTCAGCACATTGAAAGTCTGATTTCTTCTCAACTTTTAATCACCAGGCAATTTTTGGTATTAAATTATATGCTCAGTGCATATTCCATTATGTGTAATTTTCACTCAATCTGATTTGAAAATTCATGTGAGGAGAAATTTTTCTGATTATAATTTAACAGCTTGCCTTGTGTTATGATATATTTATTTTTATTCATTTCAGGAAGTCTGTTGGACAGTGTGTAATATTACTGCTAGTAATACACAAGATTCAATCAGTTATTAAAGCTGGAATTATGGAGGATATTATTCTAATACTTGATGAGGTATTTAAAACCTTTTGGTTAATGTAATGTTACTTCAAGTAAATTTACTGCTAAAACTTAATTTTATTCTCTAGTTGAATGCAGTGGCATAGATTATTTTACAAAGTGCAATAAAATACTTTTAACTTTTCAAACCGAACTTCTAACCAGAATTTTAAAAAAAAATTAATAAAACTTTTAAAATTGAAAATATTTTCATGGATCTAAAGAATGGAACATAACACCTGTATGTTCAACTAAGTCATGGATAAAAGATGCAGCCCTAAAAGCAAAAGGCCTGGTTTCTGTATACTTTTATAATAATCATGTTACAACAGTATACAGAAACCAGGCTTTTTGCTTTTAGAACTGAATCGTTTATCCATGAATTTGTTGACTATACGGGTTTTCTATTCCATTGTTAAGATCTGTGAAAATACTCTCATTAGCAAAATATTTTTAAAAAATTTAAATTTGGGTTAGAAGCTTGGTTCAAAAAGTCTAAGTGTTTCTTCACGCTTTATAATATAATCTATGCCATTTCACTCAACATTGACAGCTAGTCAATATTACCCACCTCATTTTTCAAATTAACCTAGACTAATCAAACAATATATCATAACAATTGTTTAGTAATTACTGAATCTAAATAGTATATTTTTAATAATTTCTTACTGTGGTTATCCCTAATAACAGCTGCTCGCAAATAAAAAATATTTTATACACAGATCTCCACCATAATTTGACAATTAAGTAACAAAAGATATACTCTATTAAAATACTATGCAGAAGTTAGTATCCCAAATTACTTTCTACCACATTTTTTGTAAAACCAATTACTGTGAAAGCTACATCATATAATAAATGTTTACTTTATTCATTATTATAGTAATAGATTAGTTGTTAAAGAGTTCACCCTTTT
Source organism: Dolomedes plantarius (assembly GCA_907164885.2). Lineage (NCBI taxonomy): Eukaryota > Metazoa > Arthropoda > Arachnida > Araneae > Dolomedidae > Dolomedes > Dolomedes plantarius. Next base: position 12,455,047 of record OU015490.1, read on the forward strand.
CACTAAATTTCTGAGTACAGTAAGACATTCAATCCTGTCAATTAAATGATTAGTTATTACAGATATAAATAAAATAGATTGGAATGCCTTGATAGAGTACAATAATTGAAAGCTGACTTGTTTAGAATGACAACAAAATTTTCTCTTCACTATCAAGAATCACTCTCACATTGAAAGTAAAGAAACACAAGAATGAAGATTGAATACTAAATAAAATGTTAGCATCTTAAATTTCTAAATCTGACCCAGCATCTGTATTAATGCTCTCTATGGCATGTTGTAATCAAATTTAGAAATTTAAGATTTTGTATGCTAATGTTTTACTTAGCATTCAATCTTTATTCTTGTGTTTCTCTACTTTCAACAGCATTATTGTCAATAGTGAAGAGGAAATTTTGGTGTCATTCTAGACAAGTCTCTGATTCAGCTTTCAGTGTTGAGCTGAAATTATGCTCAACATTAAAAACTTATTATTGTACTCTTATCAAGGCAATCTACTCTATTTTATTTATATCTATAATAACAAATTAATCGACATGGTTGGATTTTCTACTGTACAGAGAGAAATTTAGTGAAAAGGGGAATTCTCTTTAAAAAATATTTTATAACTATTTTCTATTAGTATATTTATTTAATCAAGTAAATATTTATTACATGATGTAGTTTTCACAGTATGTAATTGGTTTTACAAAAAAATGTGGTAGGAATTTACTTCTTGGAAGTAGTTATCAATAAAATGACAACAGATTTAAAACTGCACTCATGTGTTGGGTGCTGTTTTATATCAAGTTTTATTAAACCCCTGTCTCAGAATTTATATTTCCTAATTGGATTTATTTAATTCTACTTTATCAACAATGAATTTTTTCAACTACTTTCAACAATCAACTATTTTTACAACAATAAATTACCCTTTAATGTACAAAACTATGCAAAAAATAATTTTCTTATCTGCAGAGCATTTACTAACTCTACATCAAAAAATAATTTAAATAAATTCTTCTTGAACTGATTTTCTTTCTTTTTTTTTCCCTAGATGCTGTAAAGATGGAGCCAGAGGCACAGAGAAAGGATCCTGTTTCGTAGAACAAATTGTGTAAATGTGCTATGTACTTTCTAAATAAACTATTTTTTACTTTAAACCAGCTCTTTTCTGTATTTAAAAACATGTGTTTCTATAATTATCTTTTGTTTTGCATAGTTTTATGAATTAAAGAGTAATTCATTAAATTCTTATAAGTCATTTTTAAAAAATATTTTCTTTTATATTATATTGGACATTCAATATCCAACACTTGATAGTACTATTTTTGAGAAATATTACTATCATAGTACTATTTTGTATAATAGAAATATTACTATCAACTCTGTAGAAACTATTACTCTGTAGAAATATTACTATCATAGAACTATTTCTCAAAAATAGTACTATCAAGTGTTGGATATTGAATGTCCAATATAATATAAAAGAAAATATTTTTTAAAAATGACTTATAAGAATTTAATGAATTACTCTTTAATTCACAAAACTATGCAAAAAATAATTTTCTTATCTGTAGAGCATTTATTAACTCTACACCAAAAAATAATTTAAATAAATTCTGAGCAAGTTTTCATGAGCTCACAAAGATGGGTTTCATCATACACACTACACATTAGTCAAGTTTTGAAAATTAATGTATCAAATTTGTTTATAAATTTATCAAATTATGTTAATAAATTTTATACTGGGGAAGTACAAATTTTTTGGGTTAATTATTAAAGTAGTACTATTTTACATACTATAATCTCATTCTAAGTTAAAAAAAAAAAAAAAAAAAACGGGAACCTTAGATCGAATGGAAAGATGATTTAGCTTTAATGGTTGGTATTAATGTTATCTTAACTTTCAAATTTGGGTAAATGTATCTTAATACAAAAGGAGGTTTTGTTCTAACAAGTAAACTTGTGATTCAAATGAAAATTTTTAGGTAATAACAAAGATCAGTATTTGGTAATACCTAAAAATACATAAGGCAAAACTGGCAAGAATACTAGAAATATGAAGGCAAAAAAAATAATAAAAGTGAAAGGGTTGATATCAGAGGTTATTCGTCAATGTATTAAATAAAAATAAGCATATAAACGAAAGGGTCCTACGCAAAACTTTAAAAAAATGCCGGCGGTCCGATTCTGGTAGAATGCTGGCATGATGCCCGGACCTACGGCACATTGCTGTTTACGGGATGGGTAGATGACGGTATGTCGACACCAATTATTGCTCCCGTAACCGGCCCGTCAACCTCCGGTTACGATCCGGCTATCTGTCCGCATCGATGGCTTAATCGCGGCTGCCTAACGGTTCGTAGTCGGATGAACGATGGCTCGATTCCTGCCGGAAGCGGCCCAGAAGTCGACGGGGTAGTCGCGGGCGAGAGGACACAGCCGTGACGGAAACGATACTGACCTAATGCGCCGGCCCGGCAGTGGTGAAATCGGCTGGCCGGAATCTTCCGACCCCGGCCCGATGCCTCTGTGTTTGTTGGGTAACTAACGAAGTTCACTTTAAAATTCATCCAATGCTAATTTAAAAGTAAAATGTACTATTCACACCTTCGGGAAAAATAATTTTCGGGTAAAATTAATTCTCATATAAAGATAAAACGGCTTATTAGTATTTGTTTATGATACTACTTTTTCTCAAATGAGCTTTAGAGAAAATAAACTAAACCATTATCTTTTATACATTTAAGCATTATAATTCATAGTTAATGGTGAAAAACCACTATTATTTATCTATTCAATCATTATTTCTTATGAAAAATGGTTAAAAACTATAATATTTATCACTTAGTTCTTATATTATAATATAATTTAGCAGGGAAACTTAATAGGTGATAACATCGAATTTTAAATTTAAAGTTGCGATCAAGTTTGGTAGCAAAATATTTGAACCAAGAAATTTCCTACTTGTTCCTCACACAGTAATCGAAAATGCATAACCCATTTCATGTGAGCGATTGAAAGGGCACAAATACCAAAAAGAGAAATACAGTATACTATGAAACCATAAAAATTACAATAAATAGCCCCTGATATTCCCATAAAAGTACGATAAGGCATTGTATGATGGCATGATAGAAATATTTCTGATTTTTCTGAAGTAGGCGACAGAAAAATTGGGGTCATAAGGAAAAAATAATGCCTTAATCCCTTTAATAGCAGTTTTAAGTAGATATCTTTTACTAAAGCTTCAATGTTTTCCTTCATTCTAAAGTATATCCATTTAATCATGATATCAAATTGGTAATGCCAATATTTTTGAGATGATGTGAATTATTTCTATACATTCTTTACTCCGTAAAAATGACAGAATTCTTTTAGAATACACAAACAGGGCTTGTGGCGGCCCTGTGGTACAGCGCGCTGGTTTTCGGTGCTGAGGGAGCTGGGATCGAATCCCGGCGTCGCGCCACGAAAAATGCTTCTGTTTGTGTGGCCCCTTAATAGGCGGTAATGCTGTCCACTTATATGGTAACCAAATAATAAAATGGACAGTGAAACTGTGGCGTAGTATAGGTGAATGTTTGAGGACAAGTACCTCACAAAACAAAGGTAAGTGCCGACAAGTGCACACACAAAAAAAGAAACAAAAAAAAAGTTATACTATATTTTACTCTCTAAAATGCTAACTACAAATCTAATGCACGTTAAAATTGGGATACTTCGAGGGAATTAACATATAATACATTTAACATTAAAAATTAGTAACGTGAATATTTAACGAATACATTCAAGTTTATATACACTACTGTCCAAAAGAATTGCAAGTTTGAGAAATTTATAATTTTTTCAAGAATAAGCCCCCCCCCCCAAATAATATTTTTTCAAAGCAACTTATATTTTTTAATGTCAATACGTTAAATTAGTTTAAAGAGAAGATATGATTGCGTTATTGAACGAAAATAATTATTTAATTCTATAAAAAATAGCATACAAAAAATTTACAGGTTATCACAAATCGGCACCCATTTTGGCTCCATAGAATAAAATGAAATAAATAAACAATTTCAAGTTCTTCTGAGCAGAAAAGATAATAAATGAGTGCAATTGAACCGAAAACCATTTAATATGCTGTTGGGCCACCTTTTTAAAGGACAAACTCACTAACGCATTTAGTATTATGCGTTTGTGATGAGACAGCCGTACATGTATTTCATTCTCTTTAGGTAAGTTTATCTAGATATTTAAGTAGCTCTCTTCCTCTCTTATTTTGACGGATTGCGATGAGTTTCAGTAACCAATGGCAGAGTAGATAGAATGTCATAATGGTGCACGTCATCTACTGTTGTATTCTCTGAATCTCAATTTGGCTGTCACGTGTTAAGGAACTGTTCTTCCAGTATTTTTTTGTCTATAGTCGATTGCTTGTTAGTAAACCTTGAAACTGTAAAAATCTCCTGAAATATTTTCATTCAGATTGCCCTTCCCCTCTCACCTTTGAATAGAGGTGTCATTTTGTCCCATTCTAGCTCAGTCCTACAAGCCTTATCCAACAGTAGAGGCCACAATTGCTACACTGTTCAAGAGTGTAAAACACTGATGGGGGGGGGAGGTTATTACACCGGATCTGCTTTAAGTGGATCCCTGCGCATTGTGGCTTAACTGGAAATCAGATAGCCGACCGTTTAGTCAAGAAGTGTGAAAAGGTTCTGCAGAAATCTAACAGGCCTTAGACATACCATTCTTCCAAGATTTTTATAAAAATGACATGCAAAAATGATTTTGAATCAAAGTCTAAGGAATGCTCTAGAGCAGGGGTTCTCAACCTTTCAGACTCTGTGCCACCCTTTGAACACTGATGTGAGGTCACGCCTCCCCACCACCGCCACCATATGTGGTCAATACAAGTAGTACAATCGGAATGTGAAATTGAAGTTGGTTATTAAATGAAAATATAGAATACATAATTCCATACACAAAATTTAATATTACTACACATATCTTAATTTGGAACATATTATTATTATAACATATGAAATCAAAGAATTAAATACAGATAAAATATATTTGAGGTAATGAAGGACCTAGGTAAGGTTGGCATGTAATACCAGTCACTTTCCCAACATTAATGAAAGGGCTGGCACTGTTTGTCTTTGAAAAGTTTTTGAATATTAGATTGTAACTGTGACAAAGCCCACCTGAGGTCACTTTCAACGTCCAGACGTGTGACAATTATCGTGTACGACAATTATCGTGTTCGTGTTCGTATATCGAAAATTCGTTATGTTTCATTGTAACCGCAAAATTGAGCACAGTAAATTACAGTTAGTTTTACTTTTTATTTTACTATTTTTTATTAAACTCACGCCTCCCTTGAAATTCTTCTACGCCCCCTAGGTTGAGAACCGCTGCTCTAGAGGAAAGCCCTGGTCTAATCTATGTAAACATCCGTCTTTTGTTCCTGACTCCCTGCGCTATGATGCGGTGGCATGTTTTAGACGTTTGACCAGCCCCGACTGTCTCTAAGCACATCTTCTCCGAATTGGTCTGGCTCATTCGTCCGACTGCGTGTTTTGCCAATCGGGCCAATCTATATATGTTTTACATCTTGACGTGTGCCCTGCCGATTTGAATTTTCAGTCCCTTTTATTGAATTATTGCAGAGCCCGTGGTCTAATGGCTTAGTGGCCAAAGTACAAGCATTTGTAAAATAAAATAAATAAATATTTTCATTCCTGTTTCCTTCATTAAAAATGAGCCATGGTTAGCGAAAGTATCATCGGTATCTCTAATCCACATTCTAGACACTGGACGACTGTGTAATGTTGTTAAATAACCTTACATTCTTCTCCATTGACAGATATTTCGAGTGTTCTCGTTCCTCTGTCAGGCACTCCTGAATCAAAATCATAGTAACCATTTAACAAATGTACCACATATTTAAGAGAGGGAGGAACGTAACATTCTTGTGACCATAAATGAAAATATGACCACTTTTCCTCCACTGATACAACCCTATTTCCCATACACCATAAATTCATATATTTTCTGCCATTACCAACGAACTGTAATGGAGGCAGGTATTGATCTACCCTTTTCCCCGTCATAAAGTGATATTCTTACCATCAAAGTTAACCCTTTTAGGGGCAACAACCTCCCCCATTTGCACAGTGCAAATTTTTTCCCGATTTTTTTAATCTAAAGAATCTTGAAAATTTTTCCAATTAAATGTTGTAAAATGTTTGTACTTCTCTAAACTGATAACAGATGGCAGTACTAACCTATTTTCTGCTCATTTAACTGAAATACATTGAATGTGAGAAAATGACTAGTTTTAGGCATTTGCATTGTGCAAACGGCTCCCCTCAAAGGGTTAAGTACCATGGCAGCGATTTCAACCTTCCACATGTAACATAGAAATTGTAACATACACTTTAAATTTTCCTCTCACTATGATATCAAATATTTTTGGCAGGCACATTCATATAAACAAAAAAATCTTAAGTAGAAAATTCTCGAATTCAATTACCTCATTTCAAAAACGTTTTATTTTTCTCCCCTTAGAGAAAGTCCAAATTAAATGCAATTTATAACTACGATCTAACAAATTGCATTAATAATCACAGTCGAAATTTTTCCGCATGAACAGAAAAAAACATAATTATGACTATATTTCTCTGGCGAAGTTTGGGAAAGTAGAAATAATGCGTTTAATTAGCTTTTAAGCCTCCTGAACCAAGCTTCATTGAATGTCTTTGATATGGTTTCAAGTTGCGTGTGGCGGTATTTAAGTGCTAAGTTTATAATATAAGCAATTTAAGCATCTAGTTTTACCTCGACTTTTCTCTCAGACAGAAGAAGTTTAATATATACTTTAGGTACGAAAATTATTCTTAATGTGTCTGTTAAAAATGGCCAATAAAAATTTTTCTTTTCTTAAAAATTACTTATAAATTTATCACATTAACTTAAGTAGTGTGAAACGTTCTAGATGTAAGTTTTTGAAATTTAACAGTTAATTATGATTTTGATAAAAATTTGTCAAGCGAGCTCATAAATTTTAAATATTTGCCCACAGGAATATATTTCTTTAAGATAAAATTAATTGAAGCGCAGAATAATTATGTGCTTTTCGGAAATAATAGTATTTAAATTATAATTAAACGGGAAGGGCACACATTTAAGTATTCAAATTTTATTGCTCCTGATATGAGATCAAAATCAAATTATGTTTTTTACATTTTAATTTTGTATTTATGGAAATTGAGGCAAAAAGTGACAAAGAATAAGAGTGAAAAGATACTGATGACTTAAGTTATTAAATAATATTCTTGTTAAAAAAATAAATAATGGCAACATGTTTCGGATGAATAGATTTCTCAAAATAGCAACGGTCTACTCACTGCCTGTCAATAAAGCACATATTTCTCAGGCAATTATTAGCCTGTTTACAACGGTTCCCTCAAACTTTACCACAAAGTAAAGAATTACGAGGTTGTTTCAGAAAGTAAGGTAACAAGACTTCTGAGCGAAAATCTTAATTTACGAGTTCAAAGAGGTACACAACGTAGTAAGGCACTGGTAAATATTTCTTCTCCACATAGTCACCATAGTTGTTGAAGCATTTGTTCCATCGGTACACCAACGTATCGAAAGCGGCATAGAATAAATCAAAGTCAAGGTCGTAAAACCACGTCTAAACGAACAACGCAGTCACGATGCCGAACTTCGATGTCGGTTCTGAAATGCCGACCACACAAGTACTCCTTCAACGGTCCGAAGAGATAGAAGTCACTTGGTACGAGGACCAGGATGTTGCGGAGGTGTTTCAATAACTCCTATCGTAAACTCTGTAACAAATCACGCGTAACTGAGGCCACATGCGTCAAAAAACAAACAAACACACACACACACACACACACACACACACACATATATATATATATATATACATATATATATATATATATATATATATATATATATAACGATGATAAACTTCAAACTACACTTTAACTTTAACACACTATATAGAGACATTCAATGGGGCGCCAGAAGACATCGAAGAGAAATTGAAGACGCACAACGTTGTTTTTTCTCATGAGGTACTTAATTCCGAATAACGAAGATATTCAGCAGAACACACACAGAAGATTTAAAACATCAAAGCAGACACATGGCAATACATAATTGAACGAAGTGGCACAATCGGACGACATGGTGAAGACACAAAAAGATGACATAGCGTTTGTAGGAGGGACATTAGAAATGATATCAGATACCGAGAATTTGCCGGGGCACTGAATGCAGAACTTTGCATCGGAGTATTGGGCAGTAGCGGCGCAGCGCGAAGACAGAACAAGAAATAACAAGAGAAGCGAGCAAGCAGAGATGCACAGCACGCGAAAAATCAGTGTCCAAGCTTAAATAACCTTCACGAGGTCCTGTCCCATGACACGTGCAACTTACATTTATTGGCCGACCCCGTTATCTAGGTATAAGAACCCTAGGATTTGTTATGACTTTTTAGGTGTCCACGAGACTGGAGTTAAGGGAAAGTATATCAATTGCCTACTATTGTCTTTAGGTCACTCACAAGAAAACGAAAAACGAAAACGAAATTAACTTGCTTACGTCCAAGTAATTTTAAAGGGAAATTGAAAAGAATTTGGGAATTAGAAAAGGTTTTTGTTTTTGTATGTTATATATATATATATATATATCCGGAATTTTCGGACGTCCACGAGTTATAAAAACGCTGGGACATACGTGATAATATGAAAAAAAGTGATATCGTCACTGTGATCGCAAATAACTGAATTCCGGCCTTAAATTTAAGAGAAGTGAGTTAGACTCCTGTCATAGGGACATGACAGTAGTGTTACGGCCAGGGACAGGAACATTGAAAAGTACAAAATAAAATAAAATAATTGTTAAATGCAAGAAAGAAACAGGGCAATAAAAGAGAAGGGAAGAAAGCCATAGACCGGAACGAAATTTAGAGATTGTGTTTGTAGCAATAAATAGAAGATAAAAGTTGAAGAGAGTGAGTTGCAAGAAGAGAATAAAAGAAAATTTATGATGGCTATAAAACAGCCCACCCTGCTTGAAGCCGAAGCATGGGAAAAAGTTAAATTTGAGGGAGAATTTATAAATCCCGCCCTCGATGCGCATTGGTAAAAGGGGATTGAGGAGAGGCAGCACGGACGAATGGCGATGGCATGATAATTTCCATATAACCAATGGAAATTATAAGAGGCGGAGACATTAGTAAGAAAAGATATGAAATAAAAAATAGTGTGAAGGCAGAGATAACCTAAGAAGTGAGAGTCAGTCAGAAGTTTGTTGAGATGTAGAAGTGGTGTCAAGGCATATAGACGTATGAGGAGAGTGCATTAAAAAGTTAGTGAACCGATGCTGACAGTGCCCAAGTGTCCCGTGCCGAGTGTCTGCAATAAGCGACGGAGCCGTATTCGAGTGCAGTAAAAGTTTGGAGAGAGAAGTTGTCGAGCGCCCAGTGTCCCATGCCGAGTGTCTGCAATGAACGACGGAGCCGTGAATGAATCAAATATAGGTGTCGTAAAGAATTAATTTAGTAGGAATGAAGTTATGAATAATGTGTAAATGCCGGAGGAAACATTGAGTAATTTTGGAGTGTATTATTTATGTGTGTTAATATTCAATAAATTGGATTGTCAATATAACCAGAGTTATTTCCATTATTTGGGAAGCACATCAATGTACTAGCCACAATCATGAACCAATAAGTTACTAAATCAAAATCATAATTAATATAATTAATTAATATAAGAATAATACAATAAACTCTCCTTCCCAATCATTTAAAACAATTTAAACAATCACGGTTACAACTCCAGGTCTAGAAAGACGCTGTAACAATGTCCATAAAGCCCTCTCCAAAAATTAAATCTGTAAATATAATATTAACAGAAGTTCTTATGTCGTTAATGGAAAACATTTCATTAATCAATACTATAGCTGGATTTAGAACTTTAAACTATTTTTTCAAATTTTTATGCATAACACAGGTCAACAGTGGTTTTGGTGCCGGGGAATTTGTAGCTGATTTCTTATTAATTTGATGCCCTGAATTTAAATATGGCATTAGTTTTTGCCTAGGAGCTCAAATGTCTAAGATATAACATTTTAGTGAAATATATGTTGCACTATTTTAAGTTAAATACATGAATCAAATTAAAAAAAACTATACACGTAATTTTTTATTACTCTTATATTTTTTTAAAATGGTAAAGGAACTTAAAAATGATAGAGAATATTGCAGTAGTACTTATCTAATTATAAAGAGCAACAAAGAGGAAAAAGTCATCGATGAAACGAACTAGTCACTGAACACTTCAGAAACTTCTTTTCCGTGACATTTTTGAACGTATTTTGGAATAGTCCCTTTTTAAATTTCAGCAGTAATGTGCCATTATGTGCTTATCCCATCGTTCTTGGTAGCGGTCATCCACAGTTTTAATATCCTGGTGAAATCTTTTACCTTGTTCCTCTGTGGTGTCTCTTAAATTTTCAGGTCTAAGTGGTCTAAAGTGGCTGAGTAAATAGTGCACCTTATGCACCTAATGCTCATGTTACACCCAAGGGATATGAGACTGTTTGAAATCTTGATTACCAGTTCAACATAGTTTTCAGCTTTGCATTTGCCCAGAAAAGTTCTGACAACTGCAACAGATGTAGTCCAGGCTTTCCACTCAGCTTCATTAATGGAATTTACGAAGACAGGATCCTTAATGAGTTGTCTTATTTGTGGTTCGTCAAATATTCCTGCTTTAATTTTTTCCGTACTCAACTTAGGCATTTTCCCCTTATATATGCAAAGCATGAACCGTTCATATCAAGACACTTTACAAACTGCTTCATTAGGCCCAGCTTGATATGCTGTGGAGAAAATATGATTTTCTCTCGTCCAACGAAAGGGTCGTTAATGACATTATTTTCCCAAACGTCCATGTTTTCTCTCTTAGGCCACTCTTTTCTAACACAGTGGTGTATTTTGTGTCTGCTATCCCAAAGGCACACGATGCAAGGCTATTTGGTGTAGTCACTTTTCTGCCCAAAGAGAAAGTTTTTAAGTTACACAACGTTACGCGTTAACATTTTTAAGTCCACACAAATCACCCATTGATATTCATGATACTTTATCTTCTCCAAGACCATAGCTATGGTATCCAAATAATATGGTGTCATAATCTTTCATTTTCATTTCTTTAATTTCATGAGCAATTGGTATTAAACCATATTTGTTCCTATTTTGTAGAAGGACACATTTCAAACTTCGCTTTGAGCTGTCAATAAATAGGCGCCAATCATCTGGAAAATATTCAGTATCACCCATTTTTCCCAGGAGGACAAATCACCCAAACTTGAATGTATTGAATAGAAAAAAAACATTAATAGATAAGTCGATGTACAGTAAAACCTCGTTTATCCGGTTCTCGTTGTTCCGGATCTCCGGATAATCCAGATCAGATTTGTAGACAGTATTTTTATTTAATGTTCACATTAGATAATAATTTTTCACTATGATAGCAAGAACGTCACTACAAGTACGCCAAATATTCGCTTTTTAGTTTGATTAAATTTAAAGTTCCTGCATAGAGTGTACAATAAATTATGATACAAAAAAATTAAAATACTTTTTTGTTGAGTTTAAGAAAGCTTTACTAGACTTACCAATTCTTTGCAAAGAAATGATGTGAAAAGTTATTTTTATATTTTTTAATGTAAACAATAATATGTAATTTTGTGACAAACCAAACTAAGTCTTCTTAGTTGAGGATTTTGTATTGCTTATTACCCAAATTATCCGGATTATCCGGATTTTCAACTGTCTGGATTTCCTATGGTCCCAGTTAGTCCGGATAAATGAGGTTTTACTGTATCTGAAAAAAGTTGAGCTGATAGAGAAAAACCGATTTCATATTTAGATTCAGCCCCCCAAATATAGTCAAAATCAGTTCTAAAATCCGAGGCACCCCAAAAAAATTTTTTTTGTAGCCCTGTGTAATTATACATAGACTAGTGGTAGTAAATCATCAATTACATGCAATATAATTAAAAGATTATTAATTAAACTCGGAATAGCTGTCTCTAACTAGCAATGTATCAAAGAACAGAATGCGATGTTAAAGTAAATAGTTAAATAAACTACATAACGTATAGGTATTACATTTATAGTTTTGTTTTCAATTCATTTTATATGTATGATTGTCAATATATATTGGCCAAACGTTATAACAATATAATAGTTTATTTTAAATCCGCAAACTATTCATATTGATATGTAAAATTCTTTAATTTTTCGAAATCTGAGGAATCGTATTAAATCTTGTAAATTATGAGATTATTTTCTAATTCTGAGGTCGGAAACATATCGTATTTTATTACTAAATAAATTGCTATTAATTTTTAAAATAATTTTACTATAAAACCACCATATATATAATTTATTAGAAAATTATCTTTGTCTATGACTATTATTTTAACACCTTATTTAATTTCAGTTAACAAAAATAAAAATTTCTTTGTTACTTCAAAACATACACTTATTCAAATTTTAAAATGTTGCAAAACTATATTTAGTCCATGAATCCCATTCTTTGATATTCTAAATTTTAACATACATCGAAAGCAAATGTTTCTTTATATTTAAAAAATTGAGACCAATTAAAATTTTACTACACCATTTTTTTACAAAAAATCAAGTTTCATCTGAGCTTTCAATATATTGTAAATTGTTTAGTTTGTTTAAAGTATTGTGAGGTCTTCCTAAACATTTATTTTACTATCTGTAATCAGTTATAGTAAATTTTTATTGACTTTTATCTTCTCGAAACAACTAGCGAGAAATTATCTTTAAAAATAATAGTAAAATACTTCAATCTCTCATCAAAGCAAGACAAAGTCAAGAAAGAAAATATTGAAAATTATATATTCCACCCTTGTTTTTATATTTCTTTTTACAAATTTCATTTCTAGAACATGTAATTTTTAAACCTAATAGAATACCGTTATTTCAGTTAGAATGCATAGAACTAAATATGATTTAAATACAATGTTATATTTCCTTATAATTTTATGAAAATCCAACCATTTCAACTACAACGTCCAAGGACAATGTACAATGATTGAGTGCCCGAATTTTGACTAGTCAACAATGATTTAATATTGACCATAATGCTGTACACGCATTTATTTATAGCCGGTATAATTACAATTTGAAATCCTTTTCAGTTCTGTATAGCACTGTATGTCCGTTTGAATGAAACTATTTTTATAGCTTAAAGAGCAATCTGTTTTTTTTTCTAATGTATGTTAAAGGTCCTCTTTACAGTAATCAAATCAGGAATAAAAAATATATTTCTGATATATTAGCCATATATATAAGGAATTCTTATTGAAGACACTATAACGATATTCGGGAACAGAAGACTGTCGATGACATCTTGAACTGATAAGTTGTAGTCAGGTTGAGCGGCATAAAAATCAACCAATTAGTCCAGTCGATGGGATTAGTGAATTTATTGTTATTTATTTGTTAACATAGATAAGATGTATAAAGAGGAAAGCAAGTTACATTTTTTAACGAAATCAGAAGAGAGTGCTTAGCATTCTGTCTACTCCATACCAAAATACTAAGTGAGTTCGCAGTTCGATTATCAAACTAGAACAAAGATACTCTGCGACATCTCGGCATCACACAGAAACGGAAGTAGTTACATAAGGGGACAGACAATATTAAAGGCAGAGAATTAATAGAATAAAATTAATACCAGTGCAGCGTTATTCTTACTTACACACACACACAGATATACACTCAAGAGCCAAAACATTATGACCACCAGTCAATAACGAGTTGGACCACCTTTGGCGCGCAACACAGCTTCAACCCGCCTTGGCATGGATGCCACAAGTCCTTGGTAGATGGCCGGAGACAGATTGTACCAGATGTTTAAGCAACGGTCACGCAAATCAGAGATATTGCGAATTGGTGGTCTTTGAACTCTGAGCTGCCGTCCCATGACATCCCAAATGTGTTCTATCGGATTGAGATCCGGTGAGTTAGGCGGCCAGGACATTAACTGGAATTCAGCATCATTTTCCTGGAACCACTCCAACACAATTTCAGCCTTGTGACACGGGGCGTTGTCCTGTTGGTACATTCCATTTCCAGCTGGAAAAACAGAGGCAATGTAAGGGTGCAACTGGTCAGCAATGATGTTCAGATACCCTGTAGCATTCATGGTCTGCTCTACCACAACCACGGGTCCCAGAGACGCCCAAGAGAACGTCCCCGAAAGCATAATACCGACACCACCTGCCTGTGTATGACCTACTGTACATTGAGGGAGCAACAGTTCGCCTGGAAGACGACGTATTCTGACACGGCCATCGGCGTGATGAATGACAAACCGTGATTCATCTGACCAGGCAACTCTCTCCCACTGATTCATGGACCAGTCGCGATGTTTCCAGGCCCAGCGCAGGCGCAGTTGGCAATGACGCTTGGTCAGCAAAGGCACACGAGTGGGACGTTTGCTGCGTAGCCCCATATCCAACAGTGTCCACTGAACAGTGTGCTGCGATACTATTCTACTTGGCCCTGCATTGCATTGGGCTGTCATCTGAACCACTGTCTGGCTCCGGTTTTGCTTCACCATGCGAGACACTCTCCGACAACCTTTTTCTTTGATAGCGTGTGGACGTCCAACACCATGTCGTCTACTGCTTGTTTCACCGTCATTCATCCACTTTGCATAAGTACTAACAACTGTAGGTCGCGAACAACCCACGAGTCGTGCAGTTTCGGAAATACTTGTTCCGAGCCTTCGAGCCATTACAATCTGCCCTCTATCAAAGTCGCTTAGATCCTCAGCCTTTCCCATCACACACAGAAGTAAGTGAAATAATGATTCTTCAGACTCTCCAGCAGCAGTTAAATACCAGTTCCACCTGATGACGTGCCTTCCACGTCATCGAGGCGAATTCATTGCAAAATGTAGGGGTGGTCATAATGTTTTGGCTCTTGAGTGTATATATATATATATATATACAGATGCTGTTCGCGCATTTTTTAGACGATTTTGGTAAGCGGTAATAAAAAATCGTTTGCTGCAAAAGAAATAATTGCAATTGTACTATTTTTTAAAAGTCAAAATTATCATCTGCGGCTTGAAAGTTTTGTTTTTATTCAAAATGGCGTTTTTAACAAATCAGTTGTTCGAAGGCTACATTTATGCTCTTTCCGAAGAGAAATATGCATACTCCGTTATCCATAAACGATGTGAGAGTCATGGTTTTGTGATATCTAAAGCATCGATAGGTAATATCGTCAACAAGAAAGGAAAAAAAAAAACGTCAAATTGGAGCCTCAATTGGGACAAAAATTCCAAACATGTATCCAAGGAAAAAACGGACATCTTCGACTATTGCAAAGGTACGTTGTTAAATGTTAAAAGAAAATCCTCCTAGTCAAAGGACAGTTGCAAAATCATTAAAATGCTCGATGTCCACTGTAAACAAAATGATAAACGTTGATTTAAATCTTAAGAAAGCGAACAAACGCAATGTGCATCGTCTTCTTCCAAATCATATCGCTGAACGCAGGACACGCTGCAGAATTCTATATGAGAAACACTTATCCAAAGAAAAATGGAAAACAATTGTCACAATAGATGAATGATGGGTGTATTTAAATGATTGCAACAAAAAAGAGCCATTTATTATCATAAAAGGGGAGAAAAAAAATTTAAGTACAGGGTTCAAAGAATCGAAAGAAAGTTTTTCTAAGGGATTCATGATTGCTGCTGGTTTTTTTTATAATAGCAAGTTAAAAATACAGAGAGTTAAATAATGTCAAGATTAACTTCAAATACTATCAGGAACATATTTTATCGCCAATTTTTCTGAATGAAATACCATCGCTTTACCCACAGTGCCATCAATCTGTGAGACTCCATCAGGACAAAACTAGCAGTCACACATCAAAATCCACTGTAAATTTCCTAAAAGAAATGGAACAAAAAACTGGTATCAAGGCCATACCCTTCACTGATATCCCTACTAAATATCCCGATGTATCACCTATGGATTTTTGTGCTTTCAGACTTTTAAAATCTGCATTATCCAAACGACGTCCCAAAACCCTTACTGGACTCTGGAAAGCTGTTCAGGAGTAATGGGATAGAATACCTCTTCTGACACATCAAAAGGCATTATTATCCTGGAAATTGCGGTGTCGAAAGATAGTTCAGAATAAGGGATATCAAATAGAACATTTAAAACACAAAAATGTTATGTAATTTATATTTGTTATAACAATATACATCGTCTAAAAAATGTGTGAACAGCCTCTGTATATATATATATATATATATATATATATATATATATATATATATATATATATATATATATATATTGTTGAGCAGGGGATTTTTCGCGCTCTCTTCTGTCTCTTCTATAGCCCTTCTGTCTTGTCTCTTCGCGCGTCTCTTCTCTTGACTCTACTCTCCTAACCCTCAACATATATGCAGCTGCAGTCCGATAGTATGTAACAACGTGTGTCACTTCTTCCAATGATTTATTAGTTATGTACCTTTTTTGGTGTCTGCCTTGAAGTATCATTCAGAATAAGACATGCGGAATAAAATACTTCAAAGTATAATGACTCCATATTGTGTGTTTATATTCTCTAGCTATATGTGTGTATCTCTTCTCAGGCTACGTGTATGTGTGTATCTCTTCTCAGTACTACAACGTAGTACGTAAAGATAAAGTATTTACGGAGTGAAAGAGTGAGAGGCGGGGAGGGGAGGTGTCTGATATTGAAGTTCACAAAGCTCTACTATAAATGAAAATAGGAGTAACATTTGTAGCAATTAAGCTTCTGCTACGTGAATTTGCAAATACTTTTAACATCCAATCTTTAATTTATGCATTTAAAATTATATTTGCTTCCATTTTTACTGAGAAAAAGGCAGAATTTTATTTAAAGCACGTCCCTTTGTTTATTAAATGCAGTGCTGAACCATTCATGAATAAATTTCTTCGAGTTCGATATGGGGTGGGACTCAGTAACCATCGTTAAAACGGCATGTATGGATTAAATGGAATCGATTTTCTTTTCTCTCTTCCGCTTTATATTCGGGATCGAAAAAGAAAATACGCGATCTGTAAAAAATCACTAAAAGCATTGCGGCTTCTAAGACATAACATTTAATTTCTCCAAAAAATACCGCGCACGTGAGAGTGTTGTGAATCTGAAAGCAGCAAGTACCAGTTTTCTAATTATCGATATTGTTTCTCTAATTATAATCATTCTCCGAAATACAAATCCTTAAGTTCAAATCTTTTAGCCCATCTGAGTCGTAAATTTAGATCACTTATGGAATTAAGAAAATAAATAACGTGTCCATACTGTTCATCGCAGAGTCATGTCACTTCTACAGTACTCTCTCACGGATAATTTCTGAGAAAAAGTTTCAATCGAATACACCAGTCTGAATATTTTTTCAGCCCGCTTTCAAGATATGTATTAATCAATACATTATTTATGAAAAGTTTCAGCGTGGTTAAAACTGAGTCACAATATTTCTTTTTTCTTTAAAGTATCCGGCAAAATGTTATGTATATATATATATATATATATATATATATATATATATATATATATACAAAACAGATAAGCAATGATAAGTAATCTTACGTTAAAAGCCCGCGGTAGTTCCATACGCGGTAGAAGAGACCACCTGAAATTCTTTGTAATTATCTCTCAGTAACATAAAACACGTTTAGTAAATAAAAATCTCTCTTTCAGTAATATAAAACCCTTTAAATATTTTTTAACAAAGGGTATTCATGAATTACTCATTATAAAGTTACTCAATAAAAAAGAAAATATCTTCAGATATACTTAGAAACTTCAGATATACATCATACTTCAGATATAAGTAGATAAAAACGGCATTCTATAGAATTTTCTTTAAAAATATATATATATATATATATATATATATATATATATATATATATATATATATATATATGCCTGAATTTAACAGTTTTTACATCTTGTTTCATTTAGCTAGGAAAAAATTACAGAGAAAAAAGGTATAACATTCTTCTTTAAAAGCTCAAATTTAATACATAATAAATAGTTCTCCTGCCTCACTAAACAGTTTTAATATGGATTTTAAATCGAAACACAAGAGAGGCGAAGGACACCAAACTTCGTAATTTAAAGTTTTTTTTATGAGAAGAAAACAATCTTACAATAAAGAAATTATTCAATTTTTGAATCAAATGTACTCAACCTTTTCATTTTTCAATATGTTTCTTTTTTTTACCCGACTTTCACAGACAACTTTCTAATGTGCTTCAACAAAGATCTGAAATTCCCCTTATAAAATCCTCGACGTATAAACTTCGCGATCTGATATTTCATGCAATATCTGATCAAAAGATTTTCAATTTCTTTTCTCTGAAGGGTGTAAAAAATGTTTGAAAAGAACTACGAAGGAAGAATAAAATATCGAAACTTTGACACACAGATATCTGGATTTTATATTCTTAGCCTCGTGGACTCAGTTTTGAAAAATGTCGATGTGTTAGGTTATTTAAAAAGAATCCTGTATGAAATTCTGTCCGTTTTTATTGAAAAGTACTTTGGTGTATTGAGTTTATTTTAAATTGTATTTAACGGGAAATAATGTGTTCTATGCTTTTTGGAGATTTTCAAAAGAAAATATTTGTTCAAGGACTGTATATTTTTTAAAGATAACAAAACGGATATTGAGGAAAAAATTTTGGGATCATAAACTGATACTAGTAAATGTAACCATTCAATTTAAAGTAATGAATTTTTCTATAGAGTGGACATTTTATGATTGGATGCTTTTCAATTTAAGGAATCACAATCACATTTTGTGACTGATTATTTTGGACTCTATATTTAGATATAAAACTAAATGTATTATAATACTAAGTCTTTCAGTTCAATTTTTCAGTAGTTCAAACCATCGAACCCATATTAATAAGATAGTTTGAAGAATAGCATTTCTGTTAAATGAATAGATGTAGGGAAAAGTTACTTGTTAGAAACGTCGCCATTTTAAAATGCAGATAAAAGAAGATACTGAAACGTAGGATTTCAATCATCTTTAATTTTGGGAGCATTTCCAGATTTCTTGCCAAATACAAAACTGCCGCCAATATACATTACCGACACTTCTCACACGAATAAAATAGGATTAAAAAAAACTTTCTAGATCAAAAAAAGTATCAAAGCCATACTGTAAATTAAGGTCATTAACTCATTTCATTCAATGTTATTTTCAGTATCCTGGATGCCGAAGTAAAGAGCGATTGTTTTATATATTAATTAACACACAAGAGGTTTGAAGAACAGTATTCAAATTTGCTAAACTTTATTAGCGGTTTGATCATACGGATGCGCATGTATATAAAGGTGCAATCTTATGATTCGCATAAATTAAACCTTTCTGGTGATTTCGCTAAACTCAATGTTTATAACGGTCCAATGATAAAGATACGCCAAAACCCCTGGAAGAGTTCAATGATTCAGATCCATGATCAATTTCTGGAGTAGTCCGGTTATTTGGAAGCACACGCATATCTGGAGTAGTCCAACGTTTCGGATATGAATAGAATTTCTTTAAAGTCCTATGATTCGGATGCGCTCAAAATTTCTGTAAAAGTCCAAAGCTTTGGATGGACATGGAATTTTGGAAATAGCCCGAATTTCTAGATGAGCTCAGAGTATTCGAGAAGATGCTATGATTTGGGATTTCACGGTATTTGTGGAACGGTCCAAGGGTTCATGTACACATAACTCTCAGAAAAATGTGATACTGCATGACAGCTGAAAATTCTTGCCCATGTGAATTGGTTCTCAACAGACACTTTCACCATTGATTAGAGAGATTATCAACTACGATTAGCACTCTGTTCCTTCGTCCTACTCACAGCAATAGCATTTCCTAAACGCCGCCACCAGTAATAAATAGCTTCTACGAACTAGGGCTAGTAAGACAGCTTGGAGCTCTTGATTAATGTATTATTTGCTCTTATATTTAAAACAAATACATAACTTGCTATAAAATTAAAATTCTGATATTTACGGCGTCCGTCGTGAGAATCAAGAATTTTTCCCTTTTTCTATTTTACCCATTTAGGGGCAACACACTCCAACGTTTGCACGGTGGGCATTTTTTTCTGATTTTTTTTAACCTAAAGAATCTTGAAAAATATTCTAATTAAAGGTTGCAAAATGTTTTTACTGTTTTAAACTGATAACAGATGGAAGTACTAACCATTTTTCTGCTCATTTAACTGGAATACATTGAATGCAAATGAATAATTCTAGATTTAGGCGTTTGCACTGTGCAAACGACGCCCCTCAAAGGATTAAACGTTAGAGGCAAAACACGGGAATCCCAACCTGACTTTGTTTAGCTCATCTTGGAGTCACTAGTATCTTCACAAAACTATTCTAAACCTCCCTCGGTCGAGGTGTACTTTCGAATATGAGGAAGTGAATGGGTAACTATATACGCCCTTCAACAACGTAGAATAAAACCCTCATAAAATGGCGACGAGATAAACTGTGTCATTAGGCACCCATCATGGTTATAATAAGACCCATTAGAGCAGTGTTTCCCAAACTTTTGACATATGTGTACCCCTTCTATAATTTTCGTAACGCTGAGTACCCCTAAAAAATGAATGCATTTTAATAGTTGATTGCTACTAGAATCATTACTTTCTTTCGGTGTAGTAGTTCCAGATTTCAACCAGCGATCCATAATCTATGTTAAGGATAAAAATTATATTTTATAAAAATAATCAAAATCAGTGGGACTTACTAAAGCACATAACAAATATTTCCTATAAGAAAAATAGCACATAAGCTAAAAATACACAGGCGCCTGGAGAAGCCACTAACTATTAACGAAGTAAGTTGTTTCTGTAACGAAGTGTGGTATATATCCACCGTGTCACACGGGACCATCTCACGCCTCACAAGACTGTCTTGACTTGACTCATGAGAACGTAGAATTAGGCGTAGCTAAGCACGGTGCAGTACATATCTGCACCAAACTCCGGTGCAACGCGTTCCCCCACCAAACTCTTCCCGTACCCCTGGGGGTACGCGTACCACACTTTGGGAAACACTGCATTAGAGGTTACTAGAGCCTTGGGTCCGATATCCAAGTTCCTCTGGAAGAAATTGAGCTCCTTGATATATGATAAAATTCATGGTACAAATTGTTTCCATATTTCTCATGTCATTTTTATTATCGCACTGAATATCTGTGATTCAGCCCTTTGTAACACACTTGCTGCATATGTATTATGCTAAGAAACAGTATGAAGCTTAACCCTTTCGCGACGGCAGTTCCGATCACGCGCTTTCCTTTGAGGCCGGAAGTTTTTCTCGTGAGCGTACCCTCCAGGCCGGCGGACTTTTAAGAGCTAAGCCTAAAGTTACGAAAAATTCCAAAATAGTAACATTTACAAACAAATCTATTTATTTAAGCTATATATGGGTTACTTACACATTCTTTTATTATTTTTCCACTAAAAAATTTTTGTTATACAGTTTAAAATATTTTTCGCTGGGACATAATGTCGAAATCCTACACTCCCTTTCCACAGTAAGATACTTTCATCAACTGATATATTCCTATCAGGAATATATCCAGAATATGTCAATAATATATCAAGAACTCTGAAAGTTTTGAATGATTAAATCTAAAAAAGGTTTAATTTTTTCAATCTTTTTGGCATTAGTAGAAGTGAAATGAAAGTATCGAAGAATTTCGATGCGTTGGTCCCGACTCATAACCTTACTGAAAAAAGGTTTTGCAATCATTGGATTCGTTGAGTAGTACATCTTAATTTTTGGTTTTTTCAATATACCCATTAAAATTGTCAAAGAAAATTAAACAAACATTTCTTCTTTAGTTACAGGCAAAAATACTTCGAGGATAAACTCTGTTCACTTTCCGGATTTATGAACCTCTCATATGAATTAATTTGGTTAGTATAATATAATACGCATTAATTTAGTTATTAAATCCATTACAGTTTCATCAAAAAAACATCTGAAATAATACAATACATTTGATACAGCATCATCGACTTTTATTCCGCATGCCGCTGTGAATGTTAGTAGAGTTAAATCCCTTACGGGAGAAGACCACAAAGAAGTACCGTCCCGCGATATACTCAGAATAGAAATGTCTGATATATCTTCATAATCACTCTGATCTCCGTGTTCCAAATAAACAGATTCACCCGACGAGATTTTTGTATCACTGTCACTACTTTCATTTTCAGACACATTTCTTATCAATTCAGAAATTTCGTCTTCTGTTAAATATTTTCTCCTTTTCTCCATATTAAATCATCAAAGGAAAGAAATCTCACTGCAACAGAATCTGATTCTGACTCAAAACCCATATACCCAATGCTACAATCCCACCGCAAAAGAAAAATAAACAAAGATATCTCGTAAACAAAGACCACGTGCAAAGTTAAAATGCCCTACCCGCTGACAGCCAAACGCAATACATTCATTCCTCCGTTTGTTTACATAAAACGATAGACCGCATGTGAATCATACTAGTCTTGTTTTCGAATAGAAGGTCCAAACTACGTGTACTCCAAATTTCATAGACATGCGGTGCCATCTTGTGCCCCAAAAATTAACTAATAAAACGTTCCGAACTACTGACACGTATAGGTGACGATCGGCCAGAAACGCGGATAGCTGCTGTCACGTATACGTGACGATCGGCCAGAAACGCGGATAGCTGCTGTCACGTATACGTGACGTTCGTCGCGAAAGGGTTAACCTTATTACATTTTTCATGAAAATATTATGCCATTAATAAAAACCAGTGATGCAGACCATATGAAATTTAGTTTTTCTAAATCTATATAATATAACAAAGAAGTATATAATGAAGGTTAAGCATTATTTCTTGTAAGTTATGAACAAAGGTTACAGAGGAATATATTTTGCACTATTAAAATTCTATTTAGTACTTCATATTTAATATGAAGTACTAAATAGAATTTCACTATTTAGTACTAAGTAGTACAACTAAGTCAATTTCTTTTAGTTGTACACTTCCTACATACAACACTAAAGACAATTACAATGAAGCCTAAACTTTGTGTTAGGCAACGATATATAATTTTGCAAAATAGATTTATTCGTTATTGAAAACCAAATTCTAACATGTCATTTAAGGTAGGGGAAGAAGCAATAAATACAATTGTTAAGTGTCTACTTAGATTCACAGATATGCTAAGTCATAGTTATCGTTACGGATCTTAAATATATTTAAAACAATGCACTAGACTATACAAAAATTGCTAACAATACTTTTTTCTATATTAAATATATTCTATGAAAATGAATGCATCATGCGCATTTCAGTATAATTTCCTATAGGACTGAAAATTTTTCCTTCATTGTCTGAGTAAAAAGATTACTATGGACTGTAGTTTTCCTTCGTAAATGAAATCAGTGAAAAACCTTTAAAAAGTTTTCTTCGAGACAACTACATATCTTACAATATGTTTGATTCAAAACTTCAGGCTTTATCCAAAGTTTTGTTATTTATGCTGACATGAATGGGGAAATTTTGTATCCATAAAACTTTTAGATTAAGTTTTTTCGTTACGTTCAAGTTTATATATATATATATATTTATTTCTTTATATATATATATATATAAATGGTAAAGCAGATCAATAATTTTATTTCGAAAAGCAAGTTATATCGTATAGAACATTTTACTAGCCCCGCTTACTGAAAGATAGAAATAAAACAGTGATTGGCAAGAAAAGGGACAAAGGAATCAAATTAGTTTGAAAACTCACAGCCAAAGACTGAAAATGTTACGAAAATAATTAAAAACACCTCAATTTAGGGATTTGTATGACATGACACTTGATAATTTGACTCGTTAGATTCTATGTATGTATATATATATATATATATATATATATATATATATATATATATATATATATATATATATATATATATATATATATATATATGTGTGTGTGATGATTTCGGCTAACGCGCACGGTAAACTTTAACTTAAACTATGTAGAGGATATGAAACACAAACATGTTGTAGACGTAGCCAGAGGGTCAGGCGATGAAGACCATTTCACGAGAGCTGTTGACACATCGGGGAAGAAACCCACATAGAGATGCAAGGCATTGAAGGGACACACAGAACAGAGATGCGACGCATATTAATTTATTCCGGAT
The DNA here is from genome assembly GCA_907164885.2 of Dolomedes plantarius. NCBI lineage: Eukaryota > Metazoa > Arthropoda > Arachnida > Araneae > Dolomedidae > Dolomedes > Dolomedes plantarius. Next base: position 12,479,390 of record OU015490.1, read on the forward strand.
TCTAATGTAGACACACATTATTCAGAAAGACACAGGTATCTTGACAACTTGAAACAAACAATTGCAACGCCACCGGTCCCTGCCGGGCGCATTCAGAACGCAGATTTTAAATCATATTGGACAGCAGAGGAGCAGCGCGTAAACAGCACAAGACATCGACAGACAGTAAAAAGCACGCCTTAAACTTTTACAGAAGGTTATAAAGTGTAGGGGTACTGACAGCGGGGAAATAATTTTATTGGCTAAAATTGAGCATGTGACTTGATTACATAAGGGTCGCCTGTTGTTCCGAAAAGCGCACCGAGGCGAAAACATCACGTGGTGCTGAATCATGTTTACAACTATTTTTAACGCGCGTGCACTAGGGGGTAATCTGGATGGTTAGTTGGTCAATTCTTAGGTCACAATTAGAAGAAAGAGACTGTACTTTATTGAGAAGAAACGAGGATAATTTAGAATACGCGTTATATAATGGTGGGCCGTTATTATCACAATATCCCCCCCTTCCGGAAAAAGACTTGCGAGAGGGGCCGGGCCCTAGCTCCTCGAGCAAGGATTCCCTTCAGGTGAGAACATTTGACTAAATTTAGAAAAGAAGGTTACAAGTTAAAGGGATGAGTTTATCAAAATCTTGACCTCGCTGTCCGCATACTGTCCTTGGAGCCTTACTTTACATATAAGATAAACAACATTACTTGAAAAACACATTATATAAATTGAGACATAGCTGCTAATACTGTTAATCAATACACAAAATTTAACAAAAAAATACACAACATATCAATTTTTCTCTTAAAAGTCTTTGGAATATATTACACATGAAGCTTCAAACTTTAAGAACATGAAAAAACCATAAAATATTTCCAACTGTAAAGTAATATGAAGAACTTGAATACAAAAATAGAATATTTGATATACAATTAATTCAATATTTTGAAGTGGTAATAATAATACTTCAATATTCAAATTCAAATAACTCTCAAAATGGTAATACAAAATATAATATGTTAATATGAAATACAATATATTAATTCACAAGTTTAATATAGGTATTATAAAAAGTGTAACTTTATTCAAATATGTAGTATTACAACGCAAAATATAGACGAAAATATTTCTATATTGGCGAGGTTCTCTTACACTCAACCGAGACTTCTTCATATTTAAATTAATGGGACGACAGGAAAGTGCTTAGAGAAGGAGAGAATTACGAAAGATTAAAGTATTAGGTTTGACTCATTCATGCTATAATTTAAATTCGGCAGGTGAATTGTAATATCTCAACTTGGATGCATGTACAATTTCAGTAGACCTGTTATTATATTGATTTGGCTTATCTATTTCATAAGTCACTTCAGAACACTGTTTTAAAATTTTGTAAGGGCCAGAATAAGGGGCTGAAAGTTTACGGGTATTTGAATATGAAAATTCTTCGAAGATTACAGCATCACCAGGTTTAAATTTAGAGGGTACAAAGCGAGCATCATACCTAATTTTGTTTTTATTATGATAATCTATTGTCCTTTGTTTTGCTAGTTTTCGAGCTTCGTCCACTGGAGGGTAATTAGTTTGATTTATAGGGGAGTCATAAGGCTGCTTGCCAAAAATTAAGTATGCAGGGGTAAATTTTGTAACTGAATGGGGACTATTGTTATATTCGGTAATGACTTCTTCCAACAAACGTGTCCAAGGAACTTTAGTGGACGAAGAATTGACTTTACATTTTAGCCTACTTACTATTGATTGATTCACTCGCTCCACTTTACCGTTGGTCTGAGGATGATGTGCTGAAGTCAAAAGCTGTTTCACATTATAATTTTGAAGGAATCTCCTGAATCGTGATGAAGTAAAGGCTGCATTTCTATCCGTTAGAATTTTCTCTGGTACCTGAACTTGGAAAATTTGCTTAAGGCAGTTGGCATACGTTTCTGTGGTGACACTTTTAGAAGGAAATGCCCACACATATCTTGTTGCATGGTCTATTGCAATGTGGAGATATTTTTTTGTAGAATTGTAATAGTTAAAACCACCGACAGTATCAACAGAAATACATTCAAAAGGTTTATCTGTTGGAGGTACAATTTGCATAAGTCCAAATTTTTTCAATTTTGATTTCTTGTTAAATTGGCATGTTGCACAGTGTTTGACAAACTTTGCAATATCCTCAGTTATATGAGGCCAATAATACTGAGGGGTAATCAAATTTAGCATTTTTTGTACACCAGGATGACCAAATTGATCGTGACACTTTTGCAACAATTTTAAACGTAGTGACATAGGAACAACAATTTTATGTAGATTTTTTCTTTTTAATATGATTACATCATTTATCTCTTGATACTTTGGATCATGAAGGTTGTCATTTTTCTGTTGTGTTTTAATTTCATCCAAGTCTAATAAATGTACATTATGTTGAAGATGTTGGGAAACAGGATGCCTTGAGAGCATATCAGCTTCGACATTTGTGGAGCCTTTTTGGTATTTGATTTCATAATCAAACATACTGAGTTTTAAGGACCAGCGGAATAACCGACCTCTTAGATTTTTTACATTTTTGAGCCAAACAAGAGCCGCATGGTCAGTATGAATGACAAATTTTTGGCCATGGAGATAATAGTAGAATTTGTCTAAAGCATCCACAATCGACAAACATTCCAATTCCGTGATAGCATAATTTTGTTCATAATTACGTAAAGTCCTTGAATGATATGCAACAGGATGTAATATATTAGAGGCATCAGGCTGTTTCAACACAGCTCCAACTGCATTTTTTGAGGCATCAACATATACATGACATGGTAATTTAGGATCATATAATTGAAGAACAGGTTTAGAAATTAACACATGTTTTAATTTTTCGAATGCACTCTGGCATTCGTCTGTCCAATTCCACTTAACATTTTTTTTTCAAAAGTATATTTAATGGATACCGAATTTGAGCATACTTAGGGATAAACTTATTATATACATTGACAGATCCTAAGAAACGTTGCAACTCCTTTACGTTCTTAGGAGGTTGTAACTTCTGAATACTATCAATGTTGGCATTATTTGGAGTAATTTTTCCTTGTTGAACTTCATAACCAAGAAAATTAATTTTGTCTTTGGCGAACACACATTTAGATAATTTAAGTTTAATGTTTTCTTTCTTACAGATTTCAAAAATTTGTTGTAAGTGTTGCCAATGCTCCTCTTCAGATGAAGAAAAAATAATAATATCATCGAAATAGTTATAAGCAAAGTTAATCTTATATTTAGCCAAAATTCTACGAATGGTTCTGTTAAAGATTCCTGGGGCATTTTTTAAGCCAAAAGGTAGACGAAGCCATTCAAATAATCCGAAACTTGTTGCAAAGGCAAGTTTTTCAATATCCTGAGGGTGAATTGGAATATGCCAGTAGCCTGAAGTTAAATCTAGTGTTGAAAATATTTTAGCTTGACTTAATTTGTCTAGTAGGCAATCTATGCGGGGTAAAGGCTCAGCATCTGTTTTGGTAATTGCATTTAATTTTCTAAAATCTATACATAATCTTGTACGCTTGCCTTCATCACGCTTAAAAGCCAAAGTGACGGGAGACGAGTATGAGCTACTACTTTCTCTTATAATACCTGCTTGTAACAATTTCTCAATTTGGCTTTTTATTTCCTCTTCTTCTTTAGGAGAAGTACGATAAGGTCTTAAGGACACAGGAAGCTCAGACGTAAGTCTAACACGCTGGGGTTCAACCCTAATTAACCCTATATCATACTTGTCTTTAGAAAATATATGCGAATATTTATACAGTAAAGAATTGAGTTCACCATTCTCTCTATTGACAGTCTGGAAATTTTCAGAATTGTTTTCAGAGGTCAGAGGAATGTGAACCAACTCAGTACCTACATTGTTTACATTTTGACTTACATTTGGTTTAAGATTTACATATTTGGACTCATTATTATTAATATGAAATGACATTGGTGTACACACAAACATTTTATTACGTGGAATTATTAGTCCATTTTGATAAATTTGCATAGAATTACAATCATAGTTTAGTTGAAATTGTCCACATTCTGGTAATCCCAGGATTATATAAGGTAAATCATTGTCTATAACGTACATTTTTACCTTTTTAGTAACATTTCCAATACATAAGTTAATTAAACATGATCTCTTTAATTGGAGAAGGCCTTTTGCTTGTTTGACTAAAAGTCTTTCAGACGTCTGTGTTTTTAGTCTATGTTGGGTTGTCAAAGTCGAGGGGATGATAGACAAGGAGCTACCAGTATCTATCACACAAGGAATTGGTCTCTTATTTATGTATCCGGATACGTTTAATTGTCACATCTGATTGTCATCAGTAAGGTTAGGTATCTGACTCTCAGTGTTTTCCACTACTTGAGGAGCCATCGGATTACTAATTGCATTTCTAAAGGGGCACGTCTGCACCCAATGATATGCATTCAGTATACCTCTCCCTGTACATTCTCTACATGGAGCTGGAGGCAGTTGAGTTTGGGAATGGATATTATTATAGTGAGTTCTTGGTGGTTGAAATCTTGGGTATGAGTTATTGAAATTATTTGAATTGCGACTGTTGAAATTTCGATAATATGGTGGTCGTTGAAATCCAGGTCTAAAATTAAATCTGTCATTTTGTGGAGTTCTGGGACTGAAATTATTTGCTTGTGGAGGTCTGGGACTGTTAGTTTCAGCATGTGTCTCTTGACTTTTAAGTAATTTAGAAATTAAAGTGAGCCATGCTGTTGGGGTAGCAGGAGGACTAAGCGCCATCAACTGCTGAAGGTTTGGAGGAAGACCATCAGTTAAACCATCCATTAATAGACTGTTTGATAATCCCAGCTTTCGACCACACGCCAATTTCTTATGGAAATAATCAGTTACCCCTTTAGCCTCCTTTAATTTAAGATTAGTGAATTCGCTAAAGGAGACTACCTTGATTTCTATGAAATTTTTCCTCAAAATCAAACACAATTGTTCCCAATTTTGAACATCTAAACACGAATTAATGAAAACAGTAAGTGCTTTCCCCTTTAAATATTTACTTAAGTTGTTTATTTTCCATTCCTCATTTTTACAACTTTCCCGACACTTTCGGTTAAAATAGTTTAGCCATGAATCCAGATTCATGCCAGCTTCGGCATCAAAACTAATAATGTGCTGTTCAGCAGTACTAAGCATTTTTAATTCTGTACTGGTGCTGGCGGCTACTAATTTAGGTTCCATTAAAGTACTTTGATCCAGTACATTTGGTATGTTGACATTGGTAGGGGGTATTACATTACTAGTGCTAGTAATTACTGAGTTAGGCTCGATTGGAGCACTCTCTTCGGTTACATTTGTCAATTGAGCATTGGTAGGGGGTATTGTGTCTTCACTCTCAGACATGATTAGCAGTTTTCCAGAACGTAAGAACATCAATATATTACATAAAACTTTCAATAATATAAATATCACTCACATAAATACCGTACAAAAATAACATATCATCACTATAAATCAATTAGATCATTTTCATTTTCTTATTTTTTCTGACCTACCTTTAACTTATTTTAAAGTGAACCTTTTAATTTCAAAAACAAATTTTTTCATTTTTATTGATGTATACGTTGGACTGACGGAACATTGAACCAAACTGCACACCACTTGTTTTCATCTCCTTGCAGGGCAGTACACACACTGAGTACATAAGTACGACACTCGAAGTGATGACTCTTAAAAGATGATTACACATTTTTTCAGTTTGCAAAAAAATTCTCACGAAATGAAGTTTGATACCGTAGCCCAGGAACAAGCAGCTGACGTTTTACACAATTTTCTTCCCGTTGCAGCAAAACCAGATGCAATGTAGAACACAAAAACTTGAACATCGTAAACCTTAATTCACTCGGAATGACGTAAAACACCTTCACATGTATCGAACACGAACATTACGATTATTTATTACACACTATGACGTACGAAGGAGCACTGGGAGAATATACCGCGATGATCTGGAACGAAGTTCACAACGTAAACAAAACACTCAGCGCCGAACTGAAAACAACCACTTTCTCTTCCGACGCAGGGGTCCAGCCGACTCATGTGATGATTTCGGCTAACGCGCACGGTAAACTTTAACTTAAACTATGTAGAGGATATGAAACACAAACATGTTGTAGACGTAGCCAGAGGGTCAGGCGATGAAGACCATTTCACGAGAGCTGTTGACACATCGGGGAAGAAACCCACATAGAGATGCAAGGCATTGAAGGGACACACAGAACAGAGATGCGACGCATATTAATTTATTCCGGATTCTAATGTAGACACACATTATTCAGAAAGACACAGGTATCTTGACAACTTGAAACAAACAATTGCAACGCCACCGGTCCCTGCCGGGCGCATTCAGAACGCAGATTTTAAATCATATTGGACAGCAGAGGAGCAGCGCGTAAACAGCACAAGACATCGACAGACAGTAAAAAGCACGCCTTAAACTTTTACAGAAGGTTATAAAGTGTAGGGGTACTGACAGCGGGGAAATAATTTTATTGGCTAAAATTGAGCATGTGACTTGATTACATAAGGGTCGCCTGTTGTTCCGAAAAGCGCACCGAGGCGAAAACATCACGTGGTGCTGAATCATGTTTACAACTATTTTTAACGCGCGTGCACTAGGGGGTAATCTGGATGGTTAGTTGGTCAATTCTTAGGTCACAATTAGAAGAAAGAGACTGTACTTTATTGAGAAGAAACGAGGATAATTTAGAATACGCGTTATATAATGGTGGGCCGTTATTATCACATATATATATATATATATATATATATATATATATATATATATATATATATATATATATATATATATATATATATATATATATATATATATATGTATATATATATATATATATCTATTAAAAATGTCATTTCATGTCAGACTTAGAAGAACATATTGATTTTATGACCGAACAGAAACCTGCCGTAAAAAGTAAGAAAAACTCTGAACAAAAGCACTTTCTCCGAAATTTTATTTGAAATGAACCCAGACATCTTTATCAAACATTTGGAAGGGATTATTTAGCTTTATTTTCGTATTTTCTATGATTTTGTCTCCTGTTTTCTCTACTCTCTAGAGTCATAGGTATATAATGGTTAAGATATCGACTTTTCAGTTCCCGATTTATATTCCTTACTAATATTATTTTCTTATTTGCATTTCAGATGAATTTCTCTAATCATTAAATATAAAACCTTTTGAGAATTTTTGGTGACACTGCTGCAATTTCTAACATTTACATATATATATATATATATATATATGTTTACAAAAGTATAACACGAAATAAAACTAATGAACAATGGCAAACTTACTATGGCGCTACACTGCTCAACCGTAAGCTGCAATATTTTAAATAAAAACATTATTAAACCGGACAACACCAGCACAATTCATCAACCTGAAAGATGAAGAATATAAATGACCGGGGGGAGTTGTGACCCCCAACACTCCGGTTATACATGTTTTTACCTAGGCAACACTCCCGGAAGTCTTCTTCAATGATAAGTATTACGATATAATTCATCAAGTTCCTTTTTAACGCTTCCCAATAGAAAATAGTACTTTTCAATACGATATTTAGTACCGCAGAGAAGTAAATTTTTTAAAGCAATATTCTTAACGATATCAAGATCTCCTGTTATGTTATGTTTGTGATGTATATCGTAATACTTATCATTTTCCGAACAGTTGCACCGTTTATAATCTACCGACGAGAAATTCTTAGAAACTTCATTATAGTTAAAAACATTTCATCCAACAGGTAAATTGTACTTAAAACTCACGCTAATTTTTGTACCGTTTATTGGAAAATTAAAGTCCTTATCATTAAAAATTTTATTAAATAGAATATCGTCAAATACTTTATTTGAATACGTAATATTACAATAGTTTAATTTATCAACGTTAGATGTTTCTTTGTCAGTTAATTCAATATTATAAAAGTGACATCTTGATTTTATCAAATCTAAGAAAGTAAGAGAAATAATTGAATCCCTTTCAAATAACGACGTAAAAATCTGTGGTACTAAATATCGTATTGAAAAGTACTATTTTGTATTGGAAAGCGTTAAAAAGGAACTTGATGAATTTATATATAGAATGGCTGTTAAATATAGCTGTCCATTAACTGCTTTTGACGAATGGCGTTTCAAAGTTAATAATGCAATATCTCATTGTTATAGGCCTGAATTACAAAAAGTACAAAATAGCGGACTGTTAGGTAAATTAGAAACTGCAATAAGTGATTTAAAAGACCAGTTTGAAATCACATACATGGATAAGGTTGCGTCAAGTTATGCTTTCGTATGTAAAAAATATTATTGTGAATATCTAGAAAATATATACAAAGACCAATCAATTTATAAAATGGATCTTTCATCATTGAATGAGAAAAATAATCGTATAAGGGCGTTATATCGTAAAATTGGATTTAAAATCACGAACATTAAATACCCTTATTTAGTCTTAGTTCCTAAATTCCATAAAAATCCGATAAAGTTTAGACCAATAACTGTGGGTTATAAATCGTATTTAACACATGCAAATGATCGCTTATTGGCTATTCTTAAAGTCGTATATAAGGAACTAATTAAGGAGGGAGGTTATATGATCAGGAATAGTTATGAGGTAATTGATAAGTTAAATAATGAAAGTGGTATTAATTATATAAAGAGTTTTGACTTCGCAAATTTATTCAACACTATTAATATAAACGATTTATTTGAAATTGTTAAAAATCTTTATGAAAAATATGACCTTAAAACGTACATAACATATCATCGTTATGAAACTCTAGTACAGATAGTACTTAAAGAGACATATTTATATGACGGCACACATTTCTTCCGCCAAATACATGGTATCCCAATGGGGGGAGGATGTTCCTCAATTTTGGCAGACATTTACCTCCACCATTATGAAATGGGGACCGCCTTATTGAGTGAGCTAATATATTTCAGATATGTGGATGATGTTTTAATTTGCACTAAGTACAAAGAGCAGGTCATAGATCTGGGGTTTTGTCCAAAAAATCTTAGCCTTTTAGAATCTGATAAAACACCGGATGATCGAGTTATATTTCTGGATTTGAGCTTAAGTGTTGATGAAGAGAGTAGTCTAGTGAAATACAAAATGCATGATAAAAGGGACTATTATCCATTTACTACATAACGCGTAATGCCTTGGAATACTTGTTTACATAGAAATGTAAAGCGCAACCTAATCATTAACTACATGCTACGTATTAAACGTCTAAACTGTAACAAATTGGAAATACAATCAGGTATAAAATCATTTGCAAACATTGCTTTAGAAATGGGTTTTCCTTTGGGATTTTTATTAAAGACCATGTGTGAATTCCATTCGATCGATAGGAAAGAATGTCTTAATCGATATTTCAGTAATTGAAGTAATAAAATGATTAGTTGGCAAGTTACGTTTCGCACCTTTTAGTCTTTTACTGTCTATAATGTCGAGTTGCACTAGATATGTGTCCTTGCTATTTTCGTTATAATTATAGTTCTAAATGTATATGTTTGATAATGTTTAGAGTATTGTATGTAGATATTTCGTTACTTAGGAGGGGCTTATTTTAAGTGGTTATATGTGGATACAGTTATAATTTAGTGATAAGTCTAAATATTTTTAAAAATTATTATATGATGCATTGTTTATAGGTGTAGAGAATATATGGGGTTGCTGAAATGTTTTAGTGAATTGACTAATTGTTTTGAAATAGTTTAGTACTGATGATGTAATTTAACACAGGTTTTTAATGTACGTTGTTCCAGTTCCTTTATTTTTTATTTCATCGCTCCTTGTTTTGTTTTGACTTTACGTCAGGTTGCAGATGAAGAATGACTTCCGGGAGTGTTGCCTAGGTAAAAACATGTTTAACCGGAGTGTTGGGGGTCACAACTCCCCCCGGTCATTTATATTCTTCATCTTTCAGGTTGATGAATTGTGCTGGTGTTGTCAGGTTTAATAATGTTTTTATTTAAAAAAACAAAATATATATATATATATATTTTTTTTTTTAATGTTCATCTCTTGCGGGAATACTACCTAGATTTTTTGTTTCTGGACAGTTTAGCTAATTAACGAGTCTCTAAAGCGTTTTATATTATTTTCTAATGAGCACTTTAATGAATAATGTTAAAATAACACATGTGTGATATTAATTCAGCAATAGAACAGTCGTATTTAATTACGACGTTAGCAAAACGCTTTAATATTTGTTTCTTTCTAATTGTCAAAGCTGTGTTTACTGAAAATCAGATTCTGTTATATGACAGTTTATTTGGCATATACTCTTAGAAGAAAAAAAAAAGACGCATCAAGTAGGATGTATCCAAATGGGACAAAAATCGGTAGATGTGATGTACATGTACAGAAAAACAAACGATTACAATTTGAGAAAAAATGGATGATTTATTCAAGAGAAATAGCTTGTCAAAGTGAAAAAGTCAATAACGCGTTGGTCCACCTCTGGCCCTTATGCAAACAGTTATTCGGCCTGGCATTTATTGATAGAGTTGGCGGATGTCCTCCTGCGGGATATCGTGCCAAATTCTGTGCATTTGGCGCGTTAAATCGTGAAAATCCCGAGCTGGTTGGAGGGCCCTGCCGATAATGCTCCAAATTTGCTCAATGGGGGAGAGATCTGGCGAACTTGTTGGCCAAGGTAATGTTGGAGAAGCACGAAGACAAGCAGTAGAAACTCTTGTCGTGTGCCGGTTGACATTATCTTGCTGAAATGTTAGCCCAGGTTGGCGTGATATAAAGGGCGACACAATGGTGCGTAAAATATCGTCAACGTAGAGCTCTGCTGTAAGGGTTCCGCGGATGATAACCAAAGGGCTATGAAATAAAATGGCACCCCAGATCATCACTCCTGAATGTCGGCCTATGAATCAGGGGCTGTGAGTGCCGCTCTGACGACTGATCGGTCCTCACGTGCTGTCGTTTCTCTAGGTCAACCGCTTTCTGCATGACGTTGTGTTCGGCCATTGTTCGCCCTTTCCTGCTAACATCATTTAATAATGGCATCGCTCCTATCCAAATGTCGAGCGATTTGCCGATTGTGACGAAATGTGTTGACGTCGATTGCAGCGCCCCCACCGTGTTTAGAATTTTGGACAGATGAAACTGTGACTCCGCCATGTGAACATGGCTCTTAGATTAGTGGCATTTTGTAGACCTTTAAGTGTTGTAAATTTGTAAATAAATTAAGTGTCGTTTATAGATCTCTTTTTAGATCATTCATTTCATCTATCGATGCAACCATTGATTTTAGATTAGTTAGATACCCCTGGAATTCGAACATTTCGCTTCATGGTGCATCGCCACAAGAATATTATTTAGAACTACTAGAATTTGAACTCAATGGACTAATAGATCATCGAAATTTTACATTTGGATTAGCACATTTAAGTGTGAAGACTGCTCACGGTAAAATCGTTTAAATCATTTAATTAATTATGGCGGACGAACTTACAAAATTGAAAGCAAAACGGAAAATTGTTAGATCTGCAGTTTCCAAAGTTTTAAAGAACACTGAAACAGAATTTGGAAAGGAAACTGTGGATGAATTGATCTTAGAATTGATCTATTGACAAATAAATATGACGAACTAAAAGAAATTGATGCCGCCATTGAACCACTTGTTGAAACTAAGGATCTCGAATCAGAACTTTCCGCTGTAGGAGATTATAAGGATAAAGTTATTTTATGGAAATTTAAAATTAATAGAAGAATAAAAAATAGTAAACCAAATATAGCTGCTACTGTAAACGAGAACGATTCCGAAGACGCGAAACCACAAAATAAAGTAGTTCGTCTGCCAGAGTTGGTTATGCCGAAATATTATGGCGATTACATGAAATGGACAGATTTCTTTGGTTCATTTAAAGTATCGATTGACAATAACAATTCACTATCCAAAATTGAAAAATTATTTACGCTCCTTTCTAGGGGGAGCAGCGTTGAACGCAATAGAAGGGTTTGCCGTGTCCGATGATAATTATGACGAAGCCATCAAATTACTAGAGAACAGATTTGGGAGACGTGAATTAACCATCAATTTACATATGACAAAATTACTAAATTTAACTCCGGTTATCAAATCCAGTGACATCTCGAAACTTAGAAAATTGTACGACAATATTGAAATGCACGTACGCAGTTTGAAATCACTGGAAGTGCAACCCAATTCTTATAGCAATATGTTGATCCCGGTGTTGTATAAAATTTTACCCCAAGATTTGACATTAGAATTCAATCGCAAAAATCCAAACTTTTCTTCTCTTTACAACATAGAAACGCTTTTGGAATTCGTTCGCACAGAACTTGAATGTAGAGAGAGAAATATTCTTCTTTCCCTCCCATTCGAAAGATTGCAAAGTGTAAACGACTCTAGACCGCCTCTCTCAGTGAGACATTACAAAAACAAAGTGTTTACAAGTGCAGCCCAATTGATGGCGCCAGCGAAAATCGAATGTCAAAATAATTCAGATGATTACTGCATATTCTGTAAACAAGAAAAACATACCCACAAAAATCAAATTTGCGAATCTGTTAGTGTTGTTTATAAAAGAGACATTTTATTTAAACAGGGCAGATGTTTACTTTGCTTAATGCCCAAGCACAGGATTAAAGACTGCGTTTCAAAGCAATCTTGTTCGGAATGTAAAAAGAGACATACAGTAACCACCGCTTATAGTGATCAGTGGTTATAAGAATCAACCGTTTATAAGAATCAATATCGCAAAAACAAAAACAAATGTATTATTTCCATGTTAAAATTTCCGCTTTAAAGAATCAATCCACCGGTTATAAGAATCAGTTTGCAATCTTCGCCTTCCTTTCATTTTTCCAAAAAATGCCACTTGAACTCTCAAAAGGTACGAAATTCTTTCTTAAGTTTTTGAAAAGAAAGATTGATAAAACTTTGGGGTGGAAAACAGTCGTAAAATACATTCCTTTAGACATAACATAAGAGTTTCTCCTTATACGTTTTTGCTAAACACTGTCTTATTAGCTTTACCCAGGGGCATCTAACCCGCCCGGGTCCGATTTCGCTTTTCTCCAAACAGGAACTCCTTTTTTCCCACCACTTACTTCCTGGTTGCGGATTTCTGGACCCTGAAACACATAAATCTTCCGCGAAGTGTCCACCATCACTTACGCAAACGGGACAGTGAATTCAGCACTTCAAACCGTGAAACGTAAGCGGATCCATTTTGCTGAATCAGATGAACCAGATGCTGAATCAAACGTTTCACGGTTTGATTCAGAATCAAATCAAACCGTGAAACGTAAGCTATAAAGTGAATCTTCGTCTGAGACTGTAATAAGCATACGTCGCTAGTATTCACTTTAGTTTTCTAACAAAATTGCAAGTTAGTGTTAGAACTAATTTGATAGTAGAATTCAAATATGATAAAAACAAGGAAAACTCTTAGTTTTTCTGAAAAACAGAACTTGTTAATTAGATATGATGCTCTTCCAAAGTGTAGTCAAAGAGAAGCTGCCTCTTGTTGATTTTATAATCATGTGTTGTTACTTATAGGTCTAGAAATTGAGTTATAGTATTTGTTTAAAAATTGAGTATTTTTAAAATTATAAAAAATAATTTTAATAAATGATAAATAACGTAAATTAAAGAGTATTTAATGGTAAATTATGTATATATGTGCCTGTGTGTTTATATATATATGTACAAGTATATATTTGTGTATGTGTGCCTGCCCAAAGGGAAATTTCGGTTATAAGAATCAACCGCTTATAAGAATCAAAAACACTAATAACAAACGTGATTTTTATAAGCGGAAATCACTGTAATTCAGAGATTTGTTTCCAACTTGAAAAAAAGCTGAAAGAGAAAGAGAAGGCCGCTGAGACGCAGGCTTTTACTGCGATTTCGCATTTTAAAACACCCTCGATTTTGTTGCAAACTGGCGGTGTTAAAATTAGACACAGATCTCGAACAATACAAGCAAGGCTTTTACTTGACTGTGGATCTATGCGATCTTTTATAAATGAAAATATTTCGCGCAAATTAAAACCCCCAATAATCAGAAAAGAGACTTTGTCAGTCTATACTTTTGGCGGTAAACAACCCATTCAAAAAACATTTGATGTGGTAAGTCTAAAATTGGAAAATAGAGAAAAGGAAAATTCTAATATCCAAATAGAAGTACTTGTGACGGATCAGATAACAAGCTCAGAATTGCCTCCCGCAAACTTAAAATCGGAAAAAATATTGTCAAAATTGAAAGATTTACAACTGGCTGACTCAGCTGAATTGAAAGGTGGTATAGACATTCTCATAGGAACCGACTATTACTATAGTATAGCAACGGGAAATTTGGAAAGATTAGACAAAACCCTTGTAGCCACTGAAACAATATTTGGATGGTGTGTACAGGGAAAAACTGATAATGCTCTAGAATCTTCTGTAGCCCTAAACATTATAGTGGAAGAGAAATCAATTTCGGACCAATTGCAAAAATTTTGGACGCTCGAAGGATTAGGGGTTAATCCAGAGAATGAAACTGTTGATTCTACAAAAGACGATATTTTGAAGAAATTTGAATCCGAAATTAAATATGAAAATTCCCGTTACAAGGTAAAATTGCCCTCGAGGTCGGATTTAAAGTATAAATTACAGGACAACAGGGTGGTCGCGGAGAAACGTTTTTCACAACTTAAACTCAGACTTCGTAACGATCCTGATCTTTTTAATTCGTATAAATCTGTTTTAGATGACTATTTAGAACAAAATATTATAGAGCCCGTACAGAAGTCTGATGAAGATAAAAACCAAATTAAATTCTATTTACCCCATAGGGAAGTTATTCGTAACCATAGAACAACCAGTAAACTCCGCATCGTCTTTGATGCTTCATCCAATCTTCCCAGTGAAGTGTCTTTGAATGATTGCCTGCATGTTGGACCCAATTTGATCCCTGATATGGTTCAACTATTTCTATCCTTTAGACTCCACCCAGTTGCTTTCACAGCAGATATAAAACAAGCCTTCCTCCAAATAGAAATTGATGAGGAGGATAGGGATGTTACAAGGTTTTTTTTTCGCAGATGATCTAACCTCTGATTTGAAACCACCTGCAATTTATAGATTTACACGCGTATTGTTTGGAGTAAACAGTAGCCCCTTTCTTCTCGCAGCAACAATTCGACACCATTTGAAACAATTTGAAACAGTATATCCTGAAACATACGAAATCCTAAACAACAGCGTATACGTAGATGATATTATTGGTGGTCATTCAGATGTAGAACACGCATTTAAAACTTCCTTGGAATGCATTAATATTTTTAAAGATGCGAGAATGATTTTACATAAGTGGCAAACCAATTCGAAAATACTACAAAATTTGTGGGTTAAGGAGGGTATCACTACAGAGGAAACTCAAAAGGACTTTGATGCAGCAAAACCTCCCTTCAAAGTATTAGGGATGGCATGGGATAAAGATGAGGACATTCTTTATTTTGATATTGAAGACTTGACGACATTTCTGTCAAAAAGAGAAAATACTAAACGATTTCTTCTGCAAGTTATTGGCAGAATATTTGATCCCGTAGGTTTCTTGGGACCATTCGTATTGAAAGCAAAATGCTTGATGCAAGAGATTTGGACGCGTTCATTGGACTGGGACGATAGACTACCAGAGGATTTAAATTTCGCTTGGGAAAACTGGTGCAAGGAAATTTCTTGTTTAAAGGAATTCAAAATTCCCAGGTATTATTTTTCGAGTCATTTAGACAACGTTGAAACTGTCGAATTGCACTGTTTTTCCGACGCAAGCAAGAAAGCATATGGCAGTGTTGCTTATTTACGCATAACTTACACTGACAATAGAATTCAATCTATCTTGGTGGCTTCCAAAACCAGAGTAGCACCTCTAAAAACATTAACATTACCCAGACTAGAATTGATGGGTGCTCTCCTTTCAGCCAGATTGAGCAACCATATCATCAAGGCTTTGAGGATGAATCCCAGGTTTGAGATTCAAAGCAAGACTCATTTTTGGACTGATTCGAAAATCACCCTTTACTGGATCAAAGGTTTGCCTAAGAAGTTTAAGCCCTTCGTGAAGAATCGCCTTGAAGAAATAAACAAATTGACATCACCAGTAAATTGGCATTTTTGTCCTGGCAAAGTAAACCCAGCAGATTTAGCCTCAAGAGGAGCCAATATTTCCACTTTGAGAGATTCAATTTGGTTGGAAGGACCACACTTTCTTAAGATGTCTGAAGAAAACTGGCCAGAACAGGAAAATGAGAAGAAATTTGACGATGAAGACCTGGAATATCGAAAAACCAGCAATGAAGTATACCAGTTCGGGTGTGCAGTGACCAACGACATACTTATGGACATTTCGAAATATAGCTCAGAAGACTTTTAAGAGTTACAGCTTGGGTGAAGAGATTTTTGACAAATCTTAAAAACTCCGTTAAAAATCGTGGACCTCTGACAGCTGAAGAAATGCAGTTAGCTGAAGAGTTTTGGATTCGAAACACTCAAAAGGAATTCTTTAGTTCAGAAATTTCAGACTTGGAAAATGATCAAAAGGTAAAATCTGATCCGTATATCTGCTCATTAGTACCATTTTTAGACTCCAGGAAAGTACTTAGAATACAGGGCAGGCTCACAGAATCAGACCTCTCCTTTGATGAAAAACAACCGATCCTACTCCCCAAAACTTCGAGGTTCACGGAATTGTTGGTGAAAAGAGAACACGAAAAGGTAATGCATAGCGGTGTATCCTTGACGCTAACAAAGATGAGGAAAAAATATTGGGTTCCTAAGGGACGACAATTAGTAAAGAAGATTATTGGCAAATGCTTGATTTGTAGGAAGTATTCGGCAAAATCTGCTGACCAAATAACAGCACCTTTACCCAAAGATCGAATATCTCAAACGCCTCCTTTTAACATTTGCGGCGTTGATTTCGCCGGACCGATTTATGTAAAAAATGAAACGGGAACAGTGAAGTCTTACATAGCACTTTTCACTTGTGCTGTCACCAGAGCGATACACTTAGAATTGGTGACCGCGATGTCGGCTAAATGTTTTTTGCTGGCTTTTAGAAGATTTGTCGCTAGAAGAGGAAATTGTTCCATCGTATACTCTGATAATGCGAAAGCATTTAAAAGGGCCAGTAGAGAACTGCGAAACATTTCCGAAATATTATTGAACCATGAGCTACGAGATTACCTTTCTTCAAAGGGCATTACATGGAAATTTATTGCGGAACGATCCCCATGGTGGGGAGGGTTCTATGAACGTTTGGTAAGGTCAGTGAAAGAACCGTTGAGAAAAGTGCTAGGTCGCGCTTTATTGAACTTTGAAGAATTATCTACTGTTCTGGCAGAAGTAGAAGTAGTTGTGAACATAAGACCACTGACGTACGCTAACGATTGCTTAAACGAACCTTCGCCTTTAACACCGTCTCATTTCTTAAACTTTGGAAGAAATGAAAATGAATTCCCAATAAACTTCATAGAACTAGAAAATACATCTAGAGAAGGTTTAACTCGAAGAAAGATGTACCAAACACAACTTCTCAAACAAATATGGAAGAAATGGAAGAATCAGTACTTACTGAATTTGAAAACTGCGTACCATTTCAAAACTACTGACTCCTCTAAGGATATGAAAATTGGGCAAGTTGTCCTTATTGACGGAACATCGAAGTCCAAACTCCTGTGGGACTTGGGTGTCATTCATGAATCGTTTACGGGAAGAGATGGACATGTTCGGGCTTGTATGGTGAAAACCTCAAAGGGACTGTTTAGAAAGCCCATACAACTTTTGTACCCACTCGAAGTGAACGAACTTTAGACTTTTAGACTTTGTTCCAGCATCTATTTAATCAGAACAATTTTTGAACTTTTGAGTATTTAGTAATTTCTTTATTTAGTTGATTAATTTGTCTTATTTGTGTTTTAATTCTAGTAGATATTCAAGAACATTTTTTAATTTGTAAGAATTTGTAGTAGTAAGTAACTGTAAGTATTTTCATTATTTTATATTTGATTGTTATTCTTCTTCTTCTTTATTTAGTGAACTTAAAATTTAGTTTGTTGATTTAACCTTTCTTAATTTAAAACTTTAATTTACAATTTGCATATTTGTTTATAATGATTCATTTTTGATTATTTGATTTGAATTTAACATTCATGTGTTAAATATTTAGAATTGAAATTTGACTAACTGAACCACACTGTAGATTTGTATGGATGTATAAATGAAGAGTGAACTCGTGGAGTTCAGGTGGGGAGTGTGACGAAATGTGTTGACGTCGATTGCAGCGCCCCTACCGTGTTTAGAATTTTGGACAGATGAAACTGCGACTCCGCCATGTGAACATGGCTCTTAGATTAGTGGCATTTTGTAGAGCTTTAAGTGTTGTAAATTTGTAAATAAATTAAGTGTCGTTTATAGATCTCTTTTTAGATCATTCATTTCATCTATCGATGCAACCATTGATTTTAGATTAGTTAGATACCCCTGGAATTCGAACATTTCGCTTCACCGATTGAACCAACCTGCTTCTGTGAGCCCAACTACACGTCCTCTCTCAAATGCTTACATTTGCGCATTTTGTTCGCACACCTGTATGCGAGGCATAGTTACTGTCTACCTGATTACATGAAATTCGCATGGATGTACCTGAGTACATAAAATTCGGAATGAAATTCGCAAAGAATTTATGATCCGGAATCGAAATTTCTCCTCTTTAATATCCTGCCGGTTGTGCAGATAAAATGCGCTGTAGCGCCACATGTTCACTCATTGGTCGCCAACTTTAAAATTTTGCATTTTCTCTCGAAACATGTTTTCATATCACTTTGTGTCCAATTTGCATTACCCTTCTTGGTGCGTCTTTTTTTTTGTCTAAGAGTGTATATTAAAAAGTTATATGCATTTGTACGCGGTTACCCAAGCAACACCATTGCCAGAAACTGACGTTTTACTTTTCAGTCACGGGATGTAAATTTAAAATACGGTTCTACGTCATTCCAAAGTACTTATAGTGCTAAGCAGAGACGACAGGGTGTGACTTCATTGTGAAAGCACTACAATTTGTAGAACAGATTAAAGCTGCCGTTAAGATTTCACATTGAAGTCATGAGTGTTAGTTGAAGGATAGAAAGAAACTAGATTTAGAAGTAGAAATCCAATCATTTGTGTCACACCTATCATGACATTGATCATGACCGATCAATGTGATTCTCTTCTTGGTCATTTAGACGGTGCCCCAACTGTCTATGCTATAAGGGTAATGTTTTGTGCGGCTTATTAATTTATCTTACAATATATATATATATCTATATATATATATCTATATATATATATATATATATATATATATATATATATATATATATATATATATATATCTATATATATATATGTATATATATATATATATATATATATATATATATATATATATATATATATATATATATATGTATATATATATATATATATATATATATATATATATATATATATATATATATATATATATATATATATATATATATAATATATATATATATATATATATATATATATATATATATATATATATATATATATATATATATATATATATATATATATATATATATATATAGTTCCACTGATAGGTGGTTCTGTAACATAAATGATATTTATTTGCATATATAAAAATTGGGAAAAATCATTTATTTTACTTTTATGATTGGACCGTATTTTTTTGAAGAGATAACTGCAAAGGGAATCCAAACCTGTTTCGTTACAGAACAGCGGTACCGAGATATGCTGAGGGATTTTGTAATCCCACAAATTCATCAGCGTGGATGCTTTCAGGACATCTTTTTATGCAGGATGACGCACTTCCCCACATTAATCTACGGGTAAAGCAATTTCTAAGACAGCATTTCACAGATGCACGGGTTATCAGCCAACTTTTCCCTAGAGCATGGCCTCCGTGTTCGCCGGATAACACCTCCTGCGAATTTTTGGATGTGGGTTTTCCTGAAGGACAATATCTACCGTAAAAGGCCAGCATCTGTGTCAGATCTGAAGGACAGCAATCGGCGCCATGTTCTTGACACTCCTTCAGACTTTCTCCGGTCAGCCGAGGAAAATATGGTTTTGCGAAAAGATGTCATTGTTGAAAAAAAGGGGGCATATTGAGCAATTATAATGCGACTTTAATATTTGTTTCCATATTTATAATGCATATTAAATGTTTTATGTGTATTACAGCACCACCTATCTGGGGATTTTGTACTATTTAAAAAAAAATAAATGTCAAACGCATCATTTGAATTATCTGTAGTTAAAATTATTTATCACTTGGACCTATAGAATATATATATATATATATATATATATATATATATATATATATATATATATATATATATATATATATATATATATATATATATAACACACAAACATACACATTTTGCCGATCAAGTTGCATCTCTTCCCCTCTCGTATCGGTATTTTTTTTACGGAAAAGGTATTGCCAAAGGATATGGAACTGTGCCATAACATAATTTGGAGCATCTGGAACAGAATGCGTCTAACGACTCAAACAAATATTTGATGTTTCATTCACACATGATGATTGATCATATTCTTCAAAGCGGATAGTTATAGCCATGACTCCTTACTATCATGAACGCGATTTGCATAATGCGTAGATATGCAGTAAATGTAAATTTTCCAGAAACCCTTTTGTCATGTTGCTTTCATATGCATACGTGTTTTCGGAATTATACGAATATTAAAACGAAAGTCAAAATTTTTGGATTAAATCTGAGATACTTCGGGGCTAAGGGATATTCACATGTGTTAGTAATTGTATGTTACAAATAATTTCTCCTGATATGTTGCCTTTCATAATCCAAATCAACAATTCTAAAGAATAGTAGTTTTGGATGAATGTATATCTTTCTGCATTCTCAATTGTAGGAATTGTTAACCGTTTTATGTTTGCGGCACTCCCGGGAGTGAGGCTAGAAATTCGGGACACCCTTGTTAAAATTTTAGTTTTTTCAATGTTTTAAATATTAAATTAAAGTGAAATACATTTAAGGAACATGTTAAATTTGTTGAAGTAAATACTTACTCATTTGCTGATTTTGTTCATGTATTGAAAGGTATAAGTAACAAACATTTGAATAGGATATATATATATATATATATATATATATATATATATATATATATATATATATATATATATATATATATATATATATATATATATATATAACCCCCTTAATGGGCGTTCTTCAAAACGGTTATGAAATTTTCCGTTCTAAAGAGGGAATATACAAATGGGGCCCCATAAGTTAAAGGTTATAACGCATTCAAAATATAGTCATGGGATTCAATATAGTATTACAATAGATGATTATAATGGAAATAGATAAAAAAAGAGATTTCTTTTACAAGTGTCAGAATTTCGATTGATGCTTAGAGCACAAATATTTGATATCAAGCCTAATAGATGTGGGCATGAGGGTAGCTAATTCTTCTTGAGGAAAGTGTGCATCGATTTGTGTCACAATCTGTGCCAATTAATTGGGGCAAGATTCATCTATATATAGGGTGGTCAGAAAAAACTCTGCCAATATATGGACCTCTAGGGGCCGTTCCATTCAACCGATCGATATAAGATTTAAGATATGGGTATTCAGAAATTATGGTTATTTTGTGAACAGCAAGAAAGTAGCACTCACAGTTACGGTTATAAGTACAGAAACTGGAAATTTTAGAATTGCAACGCCCACTTTTTCCCGTCGCAAAATGCTCAGCGCAAGCGAAAACCCTAATCAGCGTTGAAACGGTGAGTGTATCACAAAAAACGGACGCGTTATTCACACACAAAAACAGCACTGTGATGGCACCCATGTCGAAAATGTGTAATCCAAAAAAAATTTTCCTTTGTCCGATCTGTGTTGTCATCAATTATTAGTGTCTTGCCTCTGTCATATGCAAATAGCTTCCGTGCGCCCCGATCGTGTTTTTGTTGGCCTTCGTAGAGCTGTTTTTTGTGCGTGTGTAACGCGTCCGTTTTTTATGATACACGTACCATTCCAACGCTCTTTGAGGTTTTCGCATGCGCTGAGCATTTTGCGAGGGGAAAAAGTGGGCGTTGCCACTCGAAAATTTCGAGTTTCTGTACCTATTACCGTAACCGTGTGCGCTACTTTCCTGCCGTTCACAGAATCCCGAGCTCATGCCTCTGAATAACTATATCTGAAATCTCGTCTCGAAAGGTTAAACGGAACGGCCCCTAGAGGTCCGTATATCGGCAAAGTTTTTTATGACCACCCTATATATAAAACAGTTCCATAACGGACTGACTGACTGACTGACAGATAACGCACAGACCAAACCGCTGGACCTAAAGGGCTGAAATTTAACATGGCGATTCTTATTATACGTGTAGGGGTGCACTCTAAAAAATATTTATGAAAAATTGTTAGATTTTTTTAAATTAAATTTTTAAGCTGTTCTTAAATTTTAAATCTTTTTTTAAGTTTGCATTTAATATAATAATCTGATGGTTATACAATTTATATCACAAGAAAGATCATAAAAATGTCTTTAAAATAAAATTTCTTTCGAATCTTTACCTCCATTTTCTGATACTTAATGAGTTTTTAAAGATTAATTTTTATAATTTAATTTGCTGATCACGTTGGTTTCTGTTTTTTGTGATACTTTAAATTAATTTTGCGTCACGTGCACAACAACGAGATAAATTGACAATATAAATAATAAAATATGGTAAACGATCAAATTTAACCACTAGACAAATTGAGATGTAAATTTTTAAAGATTTTAATTGAAAATAGTATGATTTATGGCTATTAAATATACACATTAATTGCATAAATTGACCATTGTATTTAATTTGAATGTACTCCGTAGTGAAGTACGGGTATTCAGCAAGTTTTTTATAAAATTTATACTTTCCCAGTGATATCTTTCCTGAATTCGGTTTCAACTGCATATTGTTATTATGAAAGTTCGGCCTTGAATATTCTAAACTGACTTGACCACGTGATCATCACACGTAGAGCATTTTCCGTCACTTCCTTTTCAGCAGTTGTGAGAAGTGGTTGATTGTTGAGTTGCCTGCTTCTCACGTGTATCAAAAAAATGAATATCACTCCCAGGAAATGAACTAGAATTGTTACCCTTAGTCAGCATACCTCTATAACTATGAGGGACATTGCTGCTGCAGTTGGAGTCGGAAAACCCAGTGTTGCCGGGATTATTAATCAGAAAAATTAGTTTGGAACAGTTTCTCCAGAACGTAAATGTGGACGCAAACGTAAGATAACACCTCACACACACAAACTTCTTGTACGAAATAGTTCAATACATCCTCGCAAGACAAGTACAGATCTGTAATATTTATCTTAGGTGGAACATACAAATATTTTTTATCCCCCCCCCCCAAAAAAAAATATATATATATATATATATATAAAATATATATATATATATATATAAAATATATATATATATATATATATATATATATATATATATATATATATATATATATATATATATATATATATATATATATATATATATATATATATATATATATATATATATATATATATATATATATATATAGATAGATAGATAGATAGATAGATATAGATATATATAGATATATGTGTATACACCTCACACAGACAAACTTCTTGTACGAAATAGTTAAATACATACAAGCAAGACAAGTAGAGATCTGTAATATTTATTTTAGGTGGGACATACTAATATTTTTTATCCCCCCCCAACAAAAAAATAAATAAAATTAAAAAAAAAATATATATATATATATATATATATATATATGTGTGTGTGTGTGTGTGTGTGTGTGTGTGTATACACCTCACACAGACAAACTTCTTGTACGAAATAGTTAAATACATACATAATAGCAAGACAAGTAGAGATCTGTAATATTTATTTTAGGTGGGACATACTAATATTTTTTATCCCCCCCCTCAAAAAAAAATGTGTCTCGGCATGCGGATTGGGAATCGCTACTGTATAGTCTGTAATTCCTTTAAAAGTTTCAATCTAGATTCATTTTACTTTTTCAGTTACATATAGGAAGCAATTTAATTCAAATAAAAAACAACAGCATTTTATTGAATTATAGTATCTATGAATCAGGAACTGTCCCTCTAGGATGTCAGAGGGGATGGGAGAGGGTACGGTCCCCCTAGATGTCGCCCCTGGGGATGCTCGGAAAAACTGGCATCTAGTTAAGATGAACCCTTGTGGTTCTATATAAACCGGGGCAGCACACTTCAGCCCGAAGCTTATATGGGCCTGGACTGAAACTTCCAGCCAGGGAGCATTATAAACAACAAGAATCACAAAAATAATCATAATTTGCTTTATATAAACTCTATATAGAGATATTAATCTATTCTGCATCACTTATGGAATGTGAATTATTCGTTATTACACTTCTTATTAATCCATTCTATGAAATATAGCCTTCCCCATTAATCAATATAAATTACATCTAAGAATTAATTTTTTAGGTAAATTAGTCTTCATAATATTGGATGCGCTTAACCTTTGTCTTTCAGAAACGAATTCTTTGGAATATATTCCTTTTATAACATTTCTGATATAGTAATAGAATTAGAATATTCATGAATAGGGATTTGCAATAGGATGTGAAGTAACAGTGTGCTTATCATCCTATTTCAAATGTTTCCTTGAAATATAAAATTCAGTTGCACTTAAGGGGACAAGAGACAATCATCCTTGATTTTTTTTTTGAATTTTCAAGTTTTAAGTATAGTATATACAGAATGAGAATAATTTTTATTCTTTCATACCAAATTGAAGACCTAATTCGTCTTCTAATTCGTCATTAGAAGATTTTAGCAGAATAATGTCTGTTTTCAAATTTGTTTCAAAAATAATCATACATATCATTACTAGAACCTGAAATTCTATATGTTTACCATATACTAATGTGATGAAAAGTACCCGGAATGGCGATTTATTTTTCCAAAGCGGAGGCACTTGTAGTCAGACATTCGCCTATACTACGCCGCAATTTTTACTGCCCATTTTATTGTGAGGGCACCATATAGGCGGACAGCATTACCCCCTATGAAAGGACAACAGGAACGGAGGCATTTTTCGTGGCGCGACACCAGGATTCGATCCGAGCACCTTCAGCACCGAAAACCAGCGCGCTGTACCACTGGGCCGCCACAACCCTGGAATAGCGAAATAAGACATGTTATCAACTTATTGGTCAAAATTTATTTTATCTCCTTCAAAGTAATCTTCTCCGACTGCAATGCACTTCAGCCAAAAAATTTTTATAATCATCAAAACATGCCTTAATGTAGTTTTTGTGAAACCTCTTCAGAGTTCGTAGATAATTTTCTTCTATCGAATTAATGGACTCAAAACGGCCACCACTAAGAGGCAATTTCAGCCGTGGAAATAAGAAAAAGTCGCGCGGTGC
The DNA here is from genome assembly GCA_907164885.2 of Dolomedes plantarius. Lineage (NCBI taxonomy): Eukaryota > Metazoa > Arthropoda > Arachnida > Araneae > Dolomedidae > Dolomedes > Dolomedes plantarius. The sequence goes on from OU015490.1 coordinate 12,505,011, forward strand.
TATATCATGTAAATACAGACCTGGTGGAGCCGTATTTGATGAATGTTTGGTTAAAAACTCACGAAATTGCAGTATGAGAAGGCGCATTATCGTGATGCAAAACCCATGAGTTTTATCACAACATTACAGACCATTTTGGATGAATTTCTTCCCGCAAACGGTGAAAAACACTCAGATATAATATTTATTGATTGTCTGGCCATTTGGTAGGAATTCATAGTCGCCCGACACCACGACAATCAAAGAAAACTGTCAACATTACCTCGATTTTTGAGCGAATTTGACGTGGTCTCTTAGGTCTTGCTTCACCTTTAAAGCGTCATTCACTTGATTGTTGAGCTGTTACTGTATAAAAAGCTTAAATATAAGTTTAAATGACAGGTAATAATGCGTTTTAGATGAGAATTGCCTTGAGAAAGCATCTCTTAGGCCACTTAACCACGTTGTAGTTTTTGGAACTAATTCAAAGTTCTTGATACAAATCGAGAAGCGACACGTCGCAATTCTAAATGATCTTTTAAAATTGCTTGACAGAAACCAAATGATATATTAGCTTGTTCAATAATGTATCTTATTGTCAAATGACAATGTGCTTATGATCACTAAGTATCAATTCTCCTACCATATTGATAGCTTGATATTAATCGAAGTGGATGGTCTACAAGATTGCGGATCATCTACGACGGATTCTCTACCATATTTAAAATTTTTACACCAATCAAATACTGTTGTTTTTGATAAACAGTCGTCTTTAAAAGCTTTTTTCAACATTTCAAATCATTTTGTAGCAGAATATTCATTGCGAAAACATAATTCAATGCATGTTCTTTACTCAATAACATTCGCCATTTCGGAAAATCAACAGAGGGAAAATTCTTATCTCATGAAAACAAATTTATTTTTTAACGATAAAATGAAATAAATTCCTGACTATTACTAGATGTTTATAGAAGTCATAAACGTGTATGATAAAAGTTTGCAGACATTTCTGCTATAAATGTATTTTAAATGAAGTATTTCGGATGGTTTTTGATAACAGTAGTATATATAAACATTATTTTGCATCGAATTTTTTTTTCTATGAATCTAAAGCCATAAATATTTATTTTAAAGCTGTCTGTAACTTCTTTTATGTTTTTGCATGTTTATATTTTATTTCATGGTCTATAAATTAGAAAAATTTCAAAAATTATGCACAGTTTTGGGTCAAGCCCTTAACATTCCTAAGACATTTGTAGAAAATCAGATAAAAAGGAATGCGCATGGCGAATTTTGAAAAATGCTAACATTTTTTAAGACTTTTTTGAAAAACAGTTCTTTATCTCCCCCCAAAACGCTTGTTAGGGAATTTTAAGTACCGTCAGTTTAGTAAAAAATAATAGGAATTATTCTCCGTGTGTATGTAAAGAAAATTTTAAAAGATGGTTATGAAGGTCTCTTGTCTCCCCAATTCAAAAATTTAATATTAAGAAAAATATTTTTTATACGCATTTTTAGATATTTTTCCATGAACAGAAGTTAGTTATATTCCATAGAGTCACGGTGAATAACTTAATCGATATATGGCTCGGTAGAAATATTTGCGTGGAAGAATTTATGACTTTATAAAAAGTTCTTTGCCCTCCGCAATTAGAAAATTAGTCCTCATACCTAGCCTTTTTATCGTGTCACTTTAATTTTATTCTCTTATCGATTTTCTCCTTAAATGCACTTCTTTTTTTTTAATCAGAATTAAGCGAAAAGTTTTAAAAATTAACATGTATTCATCGAAAGAGTATGTCTTAATTTTTGTATGAAAATCTAGGAATATATATTAGCTAAAATATTCTTTGAAAATATTAGGCAATTCAGCCATCTGTACACTCGAAAGTTTAAAACCTTTGAACATATGTTAGCAAAAAAATATGCTTTTAGAATTATATATGCCAAGCAATTCAGCCATCTGTACAGTCAAAAGTAGTAAAATCTTTGAACATAAGTTAGCTAAAATATGCTTTGAAAATTATATATTTCAAGCAATTCAGCCATCTGTAAACTCAAAAGTAGTAAAATCTTTGAACATAAGTTAGCTAAAATATGCCTTGAAAATTATCTATTTTAAGCAATTTAGCCATCTATACACTCAAAAGTTGTAAAATCTTTCAATATACGTTAGCTAAAATATGCTTTGAAAATTATGTATTTCAAGCAATTCAGCCACCTGTACACACGAAAGTTGTAATATCTTTGAACATATGTTAGCTAAAATATGCATAAAAGTTAAATATTTCAACCAATCCAGCCATCTGCAAACTCAAAAGTTGTAAAGTTCTATAGAAATTTCTTTATTAAATGCTTCTATCCTGACTTAACTAAGTGTAATATTGAAATTAAAGAAGAAGAACGCATGTCCGATGTCTTCTCAGAGCAGACTGTTAAAATTTATCACTCATTCCATTAACAAACCCAGCACGTCTTCAGATTATATTTGATTCCATACACCATTAGTCCTATCTTTTGCACGTGAGAAGAATGAAACTTTAGGAAAATGTAAAAGGCAGTTTTGAATAAATTTACTATTTTTACTAAAATCCTATTGGAGATTCTATTGATTTCTGAACTTTATGCGTCTGATGCATTAACTGTGACAATGTTTTTTTGCATATAACGTTCCACATAATAAATTTTAAGTTCAACAATCCAGAGAAAAAAGTTTTATATGTTTAGGACTCGTGTTCTTTCAACTATAATGTATAATTTAATGATGTTTTCTTAAAAAATATGAAACATATTAATTATAATGAATACACATCTCATGTAAATTATGAAAATTCATTTTACGGAAAGAACTCGTCACCATTAGTATTTTATAAAAAAATTATTCCATATCATTCCATTCTCAATTATATCTCTGTCTGGTTCATATTTTTAATTACTTTTTTTGTAAACATTATACAGAGCTTCTCTATCAATATAATTTATTAAGGATCAATAAAATTCATATAGGACAAAAAAAGTTTATCAGGTTAAACATATCAGGTTGATTTCGTATCTTTCAATTGCAATCATTGGTTATTTATTACTTGTATATAATCATTGTATAACAACTACTCCGCGTCGTTTTGTTCATCAAAATTTTTCTTTCTGTCTAAATTAATTTTTATGTCCAGTCATAACAAATTCAATCGTGTTGGAAGAAGACATTCCACATTTCAGTATTTTCTAAGTGTAAAAGACAAATATACATAAAATAATAATGCCTCTTTCTAATTTTCCTTTTCATATAGTAATATGAACAACAGACCGTTTCATAAGCCACTGGAGAATTCTTTATTCTTTATTTTCTGAAAATTAATTCAGGATTTTCCAATTTCACTTTTAATCTATCGACCAAATTTCTTTTTCATTTTTTAAGCACTTAGGAGGCATTTGCAAATTACTCGATTGTTACGTCAATGTATAATTATCGATTTTTCTACCAGCATTTTTAGTAGTAACATAAGTTGTAGATGGTTTCTTTTTACTTTCAGATACCACGGAATTGTATACTTGAGATACCACATTGTATAACATGGAAATTATTCATTACGTTTTATCTGGCAGCAACTTACAGTTCAATCAACAATGATCCCTTCGTGTTACCCCAATTTTGAGCTGGCCCACACAAAGACATCTGGAGGGCTCGAACCTTCCCCAACCCATTGACATCTTGGAAAGACTTTCCAGTCTTCGTATTTAACATGCCCATATCCGACCTGGACAAGAACATATTTAATGTCATTCGTTGGAATTCGAACTGAACACCCGATGTCGGAAGCTCACCGCACAACTACTGGGCTACCTCTATCCTCCTTTGCAAATTAAAACTACTTTCTTTCAATCAATATCTTACATGCTTTATAAAAGCAACGGGTACTTAAATATCTATTAGGCGTCATTTGCTTTATTAATGACTTGCTAAGTAAAAATTAATTTATAATGTGATTTTAGTTGTTGGTAGATTTCCCAGCCCTTCTATTATTTTACTAACTAAAGATATAAATCACTCGTCATTTCACAATAATTAAAGCAATTATCTACATAAAACTAACACTTTGAGTTCAATCAGAATACAATGTAGCAAAAACTATTTATAATAAATGACAAATTTATAAAATATAGCACAACTGAAATGTGTAGGGACTGATAAAATGTAGTATCTTTAAAATCAGGACATGGGTTATATAATTATGGGTATAATTAATTATACTTTATAAGTGTATTCACTACCAATCTCAGACCGCCATGTCAGAAGATGGACTTATTTCACGCTAATTTCAATGTTATCATTTGTTGGCTGTAAGAGGTAAACGTTGTAGACTTCTAAATTAATTTCAGTAATAATTTAAAAACTAGTCATACTAGGCTTTTTATAACGGAACAGCTTTGTCAGACGCACCTTCGTTGCCGAATAGTTGGCGCCAAAATTTTTTTCCGCCAACGCATTTCCGTGGAGCCAACTTTTCCCAATTCCGCACACCTGTTAGGCTTAAAGTGCTAAATCTAAACAAAAACATCCATAGCAACCAAGAAATAACAAATAAGTTAAAAACAATCTTACCGCTGGCTGCATTAAACTTCCAAAAACATTACAGAAATCCCCAGCCGGTGGTTTGTAGCCATAAACGCAAATTCCCCATACACAAACATATTACACACCTATTTCCCATAAAATACAAATTAAACAACAACCTCAATTCAATCATGTCACTCATTTTGTCACAAATTAATATCTAGAAGACACAAGACAACATTTCACTTGAAAGGGTGAAAATTGATAAATCTAATTTCGGGAAAAGGAAATTACCGCTGGCTGTATTACACTTCCAGAAAACATTTCAGAAATCCCCACCTAACCTCAGTTAGAAAATAAATTTCCTACATTACAAAATAGCAATAACGCATGCGCGAAAAAACCCACAACAGAAATAGCGAAAATAAACAAACAAAATACAAAACATACTCACCTCTGCGCTAATGTTAAAAAATTAAGAAAACAATCAAAATTATGAATCTCATTATTTATTATTAAATTTAAACTCTCAATCTAATTACTGTCACAACCGCACACGACTAAATCCGAAAAAGAAAAGAAAAGAAAAAAAAAAAGTCTCGCCAAAATAGCATGGTTACCACGCCATACACAAAATAGCCAAACTTGACGGCTAGTTGCGTCTGACAAAAATGTACCTTTATAACAAGGGCGAAACTTAGATCTAGGGCTTCAGGGTACCCTGGAGGTGGTATTTTCATTTTTGGTTTGTCCATCCAAATTGTTTACCTTGAATTATGTCGTCTACAAGTTCTGTAAATTTTGTTCCGTAAAGTTCAGTTTCATCATAACAATGAAACTATGTGTAGGCAACACTATGTTTAATTTGCCTTAATTCTGGCTCATTTCCAGCAAGAAGGAATATATTTGTAAACTTTTAAAATACTTCAAAATATTCTGATTTCATCACAAGCTTTTTTATAAACTTGAATAAATTTTGTTCCGCTGTAAATATTGTAAAAAGTAAGTAAAATTATAACAATGAATCTATGTATAGGCGAGAATAAATTTAATATACCTTCCATCTAGCTCCTTTCCAGGAAAAAGATCGATGTTTGTAACGATATTCGTATACTTTTGAAATTCTGCAAAATATTTCGTTTTCTTCGCAAGCATTTATTTAAAACTTAGAATCAATTTTATTCAACTGTAAACTTTGTAAAAAATAACACAAATTTTAACAATGAAACTATATGTAGGCAGCAAGAAATTTGATTTACCTTTCTTCTGATTCATTTCCAGTTAAAAGAACAATATTTGTATAATTGTAAATTATTGCAAAATATTCTGTATTTATTAAAAGCATTGTTTAAAACTTAGAATAAATTTTGTTCTCCCGTAAATTTTGCAAAAAATAAGAGAATTTATAACACTGAAACTATATGTAGGCAACAATAAATTCAATTTACCTTACATAATTGTGACTACGTAATCTCCCCTTTCCTCTTTTCCTTGAACTTGATCTATTTCCCACTTCATAGCCCTTCTTGACCACTTCTGCGTACTTTTTCCAAATGTATGAATTTGGCCTAGTGACAATTCAATAATTTTCTTTTGAGCATGGGTGGCTGTTACCAATTCAATAATATCTTCATTCATTTGTTTTTAGTATCAATTCCCCATTTTAAAACGCTAATTACATTCATTAATATCGAGTGCTTCCCACATTCTACTATTTTTAACTGAGCTAGCTGCTCTTCCCTAGGATTTTTTTGCATGTTAAGCTCAATACTCCAAACACTACTCTCCTCTGACCTTCGCAGCTTATCTTAAACAAAACCCCAGAGTCCACAACGTGAAGCTGCAAGAGATTAAATTTGAAATAAACATAACCATTATACATCTAACTATATCGCTTTCTGGTCAAGACCCGATAGACACTGAGAAGTTGTTGGGTATCTAGAAAAAAATGGCTAACTCTACATAAATGTTAGTGTTTGGACGGCCCCTAAGTAAATAATAATTTCAAGATAAGAATAACTTTTTATATACCATGTTTTAAATTTTCTGTTGAATCATATAAGCTTGACGATTCTGTGTATTAATAAATACTTTAAAAAAAATTTTTTGATGAATTATCCCATCAACTTGTAAGAAAATGAAGTTAATTGGAAGTTAACTTGAATATAACTTTTCGTTCCCATTCCGGCGAATAGATGGCTGCACCAGTCTACAAAACAAAAATAACAGAAAGTAACTGAAAATTAATTTTATTCTGCTTAAAGATGGCTAAAAGTATTAAAAAATGCATTGTCATCGTGTTCTGATCTATTCTAAAAGTTTCAAATGTCTATCTAGTCGGGAAGTTAGTTAAAAATTGATTGCAAGATTTGTACTTGACAAATACACAAACACACAAACAAGAAAGCAAGTTAATAAAAACATGGTAAAAATAAGAGAAGTTATGACTATGAAACTGTATGTAGGAAACAATTTCATTTACCCTCTATCTGGCTCCTTTCCAGTACGAAGAACTATATAAGTAACCTTTTAAAATATGGCAAAATATTCTGTTTTCAACTTAAGCATTTTTTTAATCCTAGACAAATAATGGAAAATAATGTATTCCCTTCCTTCATTTGGTAAAAACTGGACTGAATTAAGGTATTCAAATAAACTGTTCTAAAGTAAGTCTTCAATCTGCTGCACTAAAGAAATTATTTTCGATTCCTCTTAACACAGAAACAATTGGTTCTCCTTTGACGGACCGTATTACACAACTGGCGATTTCAATTTATTAAAATAAATCTAATTGTGCATGATTTCCCTTTTCACCCCTTTAGCAAACTTTCTGACATTATTGTATAGCTAACTATATCGATTTCTGGTACCGATAGGCTTTGGGCCGTTGTCGGGAACCTAGGAAACACAATAGCTAATTATTGATTATTGTTAATGTGGGCACGGCCCCCAAGTAAAAAAATAAGAAAAATTTTAACTATAAAACCGTATGTAGGCAACAATAAATTCCATTTACCTTCTATCTATCCTTTCATTTACCTTCTATTTGGCCTAGTAAGAATTGAATAATTTCCTTTTGGGCACTAGTGGCTGTTAACAATTTAATAATATCTTCATTCGTTTCTGTTTAGTGCAAATTCCCCATTTTAAAACGCTAATTACATTAATTATTATCGATAGCTCTCCACATACAACTTTGTCTAATTGATCTAGCTCCTCTTTCATAGTATTTTTTCCATGTTAAGCTCAATACTACAAGCACTACACTCCTCTGGTGTTAGAAGCTTATCTTTCAACAAACCACGAGGTCCCACAACGGGGAACTGCCAGATATTAAATTCTGAATTAATATAAACATTATACAACTAAATATACCTCTTTCTGGTACCCGATAGACTCTAGGCCGTTGTCGGGAACCTAGAAAAGACAATAGCTAATTCTTGATTAATGTTAATGTGGAGACGGCCCCTAAGTAAAAAATAAGAAAATTATAACTATGAAACCATATGTAGGCAACAATAAATTTTATTTACCTTCTGTCTGTCCTTTCATTTACCTTCTATTTGGCCTAGAAAGAATTGGATAATTACCTTTCGGGCATGAGTGGATTTTACCAATTCAATAATATCTTCATTCGTTTATTTTTAGTGTAAATTACCCATTTTAAAACGCTAATTAAATCAATTAATATCGATTGCTTTCCACATGCTACTTTTCCTAATTCAGCTAGCTGCTCTTCCATAGTATTTTTTCCATGTTAAGATTAATACTCCAAGCTCTACACTCTTCTGGCGTCAGAAGCTTATCTTTCAACAATATCCCCAGGTCCCACAACGTGGAGCTGCCTGATATTAAATTTGGAATAAATATAACCATTATTCAACTAACTATACCGCTTTCTGGTACTCAATAGACTCTAGGCCGTTATCGGGAACCTAGAAATCAAAATTGCTAATTCTTGATTAATGTTAATGTGGGGACGGTCCCTAGGTAAAAAAAAGAAAAATTATAGCTATGAAACCATATGAAGGCAACAATAAATTTCATTTACCGTCTATCTGGCTCTTTTCCAGGACGAAGAGCAATATTAGCATTCTTTTAAAATATGGCATAATATTCCGTTTTCATCAAAAACATTTTTTTAAATTTAAACTATTAATGGTAAAAAATTCATTCATTTCCTTTAGTTAGTGATATCTAGATTGAATTAGGATGTTTAAAAATATATTTTAAAATAAGTCATCATTTTACTGCACTAAAGAAATTATTTTGGATTCTTCTTAACAGAGAAACAATTAGTTCTCCTTTCTTGGACTTTATTACACAATTGGTGATTTCAGTATATTGTAATGAATCTAATAGTGCCTGAATTTCCTTTTTATCCATTTAGCACACTCTCTGACATCTTTATCTAGCAGTAATTTTTTTTTACTTCATTCACAACGTGAATTTCTTTAATAGTCTTGAAAAATGTCTCTGAAATTTTCTCTCAATAAAATTATCAGAGACCTTAAGCTTTCAAATATGGAAGTAGTAATAATAATAATAAAAAATGAAAACGGACTGTAAGAATTGTTTTTTTTTTCATTTGTGTTTGGATTGACTTTTCTTACCAATGATTTTTAAAGCAAAAAATGTGAACATAAAAGTTAATATGTCCCGTTCATTCAACGGAAGATATTAACATAAAAGTTAATATCTCCCTTTGAATGAAGTAAAGAGGCAATTAAAAAAAAATCAGATGATTTTTGGACAGTAAATGGGTTCAATGAAGCGTGAGGCTTTTTATAGCAAAGACATAGAGCAAAGGTCCAGGGTTCGATCCTGTGACTGGGCAAGGTCGACACAGGTTTTCATCCCTTGAGTGGGTCGATAAAACGACGACGAAGCATGCGTGGGAACTAACTCTGGGGTCCCGCGTCAGGTTGACCGCCTGACCGAAACATATGCTATATGGCACCGCAAGCCCATGGTCAAGAAAGTGGAAATGGGCACCACCGGACATTAGCCCTGTAATGACTTTGCGCCCCTTTCACGCTCGGAATTCCTGAGAGAGCCTAACGGCAAGACGTCCATTATCAATCTACCGTATTCATCGGTGACAGTCGCTTTGTTACCAAATTGTGGCAGACGCCGCGTCGCCATTGGACAATTAGGAAGCCGTCTTCTGTAAGAAATCCCCCTGCTTGCAGACAAAGCCTGTCCAGAGGATAATCACCTAGCCTTTTAGCGGAAGACGCGGAATGGTCTGAAGACGGGCTACAAAAGGGGTTCAAAGGGAGCACGCTTCAACCACCCACAGAGATGGGCGAGGATATATATTCGCCACCTTGATGTAAATGGGGGCAGTTGACTTCGCTTTACAGGTGTGAAGAACCCTCGTCGTCGAACGCGTGCCAGAGAAGGAGAGCCTGCCGTGTTCCATTATGATATCCTGAATCCCGCGAAATAGCCTCAGATAGTGCTTATTTATTTGTAATTATTGTATAAAGCCTATATTTAATCTAGATGCAAATAAAGAATTTTGTAAATATTAAAGGCTGTCAGTCTTGGTTTTAGGCGAAGTCCTTACAGACTGTTATTAAATGGTGTCAGAAGAGTCATAGGATATCAGTGATGAACGAAAGGATTACAGGTAGGCCGATTCTTTTTATCAGATTCTGGCTTTGATTTAAAAACTAAATAATGGTTTTATATAAATGCAATAAGTAAAAATTATTTTATTGTGTTTTTAAATGGTATATTTATAAGTAGCCATTTAGAGTTCGTATTAAGAACTGATATTTTAGAAATTTTGATGAATTAAATCAATTTCTGTGTTTTTTTAAATGGTATATGTATAAGTAGCCATTTAGAGTTCGTATTAAGAACTGATATTTTATATTAGAAATTTGGATGATTTAAATCAATTTCTGTGTTTTAATGGTGTATGAGTTAACCATTTGAAGTTCTAAGTAGGAACTATTGTTTTAGGAATTGTGATAAGTAAAACCAATTTCTGTGTGTTTTATGGTATATGAATGAGTAACCAGTTAGTGTTCAAGTAAAGAACCAATATTTTGTTTGTTAGGAATTGCAATAAGTTTAGCCAATTTCTGTGTTTTGTTAATTGCAAATACTGTATGTTTTCTCTATTTTTAAAGAAAGTGAATTTTTTTTTGATATTGATAATAACAGTGTTTATTTAGTATTTTTTTTCTTTTAATAGTAACAGATATATTTAAGTTTCTTATGCTTTGATATTAACAGTGATAATTTAGTATTTGTGTATTACTGTGTTGGAAATCTATATAGAGTTAGAATATATAACTATAAAGTGTTGATTAACTTGAGAATTCTGTTTATGTGTATTCAGTATAAGAGTTCGGTATTTTGATTTGATAGGTATTGAGTAAATTGTGAATGTTTATATTGTGCGGTGCTAGTTTGGTGTTCATAAGGGCTAAAATTATAGTTCAGCCTAAAATTGATCAGTTTTGAACTTGTTAGTTCCTGTTAGGACACATACCGTCGGAAGGTATTGCTAGTAGCTGAGGAAAACTTTATTGGTTTTCATACAGTTAGTTACCCTAAAGTTAGAAAAATGTCCTTTTTAAATAAGGGTAAGAAAGAGGATCTTTTAGAACTTTTAGAAGAGTTAGGAGGACAAGCTGACGATACGCTTAGGGTCTTCGAAATTAAGAAGATCGTTACAGAAAACGAAAATTACGTCGAAGAAGACGCTAGACTCGCACTAGAACGTATTATTGAAGATCGGAAAGAAGCGAAACGAGAAGAGAGAGAGAGAGAAAGAGAAGACAAAATTCGTCAAGACCAACTTGCTCTCGAAATGAAGAGACTAGAATTAGGAAATAATGGAGACAGTAGAGCCCGAAATGTGAGGGACAGAGATGCAGACGCAACTCAGAACATTCAGCTCCTTAAAACCATACAGAAATTTGACGAGAAACGGGACGAAATGGGCCTGTACCTAATTAATTTCGAGAGAAGAGCAGAGATGGCGGGAGTCCCTAAAGAAGAATGGGTACCATATTTGTTAGGGGTACTAACCCCAGAAATTTCCAACATGATGGCCAGAGAATCGCCAGAACAGGCAAAAGATTATGACTACGTCAAAGAGATGATTCTCCAGAGATTTAGGATGAATACAGAAAAATTAAAACAACTGTTTTATCGCCATCCTAAACTCGCAGATAAGTCATGGAGGAATTATGCCCATGAGCTTAGTGGCTATTATGATGAATGGATAGCAGATTTAGAAATCACTACATTTAAGAAACTGAGAGACCTACACATAACGGAACAGATGAAGAGACGGGTACCTGCCGATATAAAATATCATTTTTTGGAGCAGTGGATGCAGATTAATACTCCTTTAGAATTAGCGGAAAAAATCGATAAGTATGAAAGCTTACAAGACAGTTTCCGAACAAGAGAATTCCCAAAGAATCAAAAGTCCAAAGATAAATTTAATAAGCCCTTTAGCAATAACCATAAATTTAAGGAAGAAACGAAAGAAAAAAAAGATGCGGAAAAAGAACTTCTAGTGGACAAAACAAGGAAAGAATTTTTGAGAAGAGAAAACAGCTCCGTTGTTACGAGTGTGGTTCCTATGATCATCTGAGACCACAGTGCCCTAAACTTAAAGAGACGGAAATTATAGCGGCAACAGAAACTAGTGGAGGAGACTCGAGTGGCGTGATGACTCCTTATATCAGTCAGGGAGTCGTTAATAGAAAATCTACGTCTATTCTGAGAGACACAGGAGCGAGCATTGATCTGATTTCTAAAAATTTGGTACAACCCCATATGTACACAGGAGAGCACGTTTATGTCAGTGCACCTGTGTTAGATTCATCCGTTTGCTTACCTATAGCAGAGGTCGATTTAAAATGTGAATGGGGCCACACCAGAACTAGAGCAGCTGTCAGCAATACGGAATTCGAGCAGAAACACTATTTGTTAGGAAATAAAACGGCAGCCTTGCTTGAGAAGATCAACAGGAATGTAGAAGTTCCGGTGAAAAATACTGTGCAAACTCGGGCCGAAAAACTAAAATTTGATAGAGAAAGACTAGACACGGGAGATGAAATAACGAAAATAGAGCAAGTGATCCCCGGATCAGAAGCGGTAGTAGAAATCACTTCGGAAGAGAGCGCGACTATCTTGCCTCTCCAGGAGAAACAAATAATTACTCCCGACTTATTAAAGACTTCACCCGAAGAATTTAGAGTTGCACAAAGTGAGGACGAAGAATTAAAAGTAATTTTTGATAGGGCGAAAAAGAAGACGCACGAAGAAAATAAGTACGTAGTTGTAAAAGAGATGTTATTTTACCAGAAAAAAAATAACGATGGAACCACTAGAAAACTGCTTATTGTGCCTCGAAAGTATCGAGAGAAATTAAAAAGACTCTGCCACGAACAAACTAATGTTCATTTAGGCGTTGCTAAGATGAAAGAATCATTAACTCAGTATTTTTACTGGCCATATTGTCACTTAGACATAAATGATTACGTGTCGGCTTGTGACAAATGTCAAAAGGGGAAATGTCCTAATGTTAAGAATACTGTGAAACGTCTTAACCATGTTAATTCCCGCCGAACACCAGGCTAAGCCGAAGTTTAGTCGTAAAAGTTTAAATGTATATTATAAGTATGTTGATTAATTGTAGTTTCAGTGTAAAAATGTGACCAGAAATTAATGTGTATTCGTTTGAGTAATGTTTTTTTTATGAATTGTAACATGTAATTGTTTGTAAATTTGAACGACTCGACCATAGAAGTTGAGTTTTGCTTTAAAGGAAAATTCAGGTGAAATTCCTTTGACGTTATCATAATATAACGGTTTTGTAGTGGCAAACGCCATATGACGGTTTTATGTATGCCGTGTTGGAATGCCTCAGATAGGTTTCAATTAATGTTCAATTGTAACATTTTATGTTCTGTTTTGTTTGTTGCATAAGCCAGTAGAATGCCTCAGAAAGGTGTTGGCTAACTTTTAAATGGAAATGTGTATGTTTTTGTGTATACCTAAGAAGGTAGTAATTGGAGTCAAAATGCACTCCGTACGGTGTTTGAATACCGCAATTGGATGATTTATTGTGAAATCGATAAGTTTTGTCTGAAGAGTTGTTACGACAACAGATAAATGTAAGTGTTGTCAAAGAATCCAAGTGATTACAAGGAAGGTGAGGTTTGTGAATTTTTTTTTGGATAAGGAATGAGCCAATGAGCTATTGTGTTATAATTTTATGTCAGTCAGTACTGAAAAATTAGACCCTAAATCGATTGTGAATCCTATAGTAGGTTAAAATGAATATTTAAATTTAGGTCACTGATGACTGCCCACTTAAATAGAAAAGATTGGATCACAGGTAATCGTGAACGAATTAAGTTCCCTGATCCAGGATTTACGGAAAGCCGAGTATTAAATTGTTTTTATGACTATAAGTGTTAAACGTATTAAAAGATAAGTAAGAAATTTAAAATTTTCATGTGTATTAGTAACCGTGATGATATGTTCTGTATGAAGTTTAGGTATCCATTTTGGATTTGTATTTAATTTTATTTGTGTAAAGTTGTTTCATTGTAACTGTGTTTAATATCAATTTGAGAATTTATTTGTGTCAGGTGATCACAATTAAGGTAAATTATGGGATCCCAGTTGAGTGATTTACTAGTTATAATGTTTTTTATGTAGTGTCATGTGTATGTACTAGTGTTCTATGAATTTAAATTTTTTTGATGTGACATGTATTAGTATACTGTTTTATTTAAAATTTTTGCCATGACTTGTTATATTATTGTGTAATTTTTATAATTTCTTTGCTACGGCATGTTCTCTTATTAGAGATTTTAAAGTGCGTAAATTTTAATTATAAATTCCTTTTGATGTGCTTTTAAAATGATACTTTGAAGTACAGTTAAAAATTTTCTTTCATGAAGGTAAAGCCAGAGTTTGATCAAAATTAACGGTCTACTCGTAATGTCAATTGGGCGTGCATTTGCCTTCGGGAAAAGGTTTTATAATTGAAATTGTCCTGAGAAGGACAATGTTTTGTTCTGTTTTTTTTTTTGCAGGTGGAAACTTCTGCAGAAAAAAAAATCTGGGGAAGGGAGGAATTTAGTCTGTAATGACTTTGCGCCCCTTTCACACTCGGAATTCCTGAGAGAGCCTAACGGCAAGACGTCCATTATCAATCTACCGTATTCATCGGTGACAGTCGCTTTGTCACCAAATTGTGGCAGACGCCGCGTCGCCATCGGACAATTAGGAAGCCGTCTTCTGTAAGAAATCCCCCTGCTTGCAGACAAAGCCTGTCCAGAGGATAATCACCTAGCCTTTTAGCGGAAGACGCGGAATGGTCTGAAGACGGGCTACAAAAGGGGTTCAAAGGGAGCACGCTTCAACCACCCACAGAGATGGGCGAGGATATATATTCGCCACCTTGATGTAAATGGGGGCATTTGACTTCGCTTTACAGGTGTGAAGAACCCTCGTCGTCGAACGCATGCCAGAGAAGGAGAGCCTGCCGTGTTCCATTATGATATCCTGAATCCCGCGAAATAGCCTCAGATAGTGCTTATTTATTTGTAATTATTGTATAAAGCCTATATTTAATCTAGATGCAAATAAAGCATTTTGTAAATATTAAAGGCTGTCAGTCTTGGTTTTAGGCGAAGTCCTTACAGCCCACACAAACAGCCGTGCCATTCGTTAGTTAGTTAGTTCATAGAGCAAAATTTATATTATCTACGACAATAATTTTTGCCGTTTTAGTATTTCGTTACCGTGGCTGGTTCAAGACAGAGAAAATTTTTTAAATGAATGTCAGTACAGAGGTAGATCTTAAGATGAATTTCGAAAACGGATATTACTTCTATCAATAAATCATGAGGGTTAAGATAAGAGGTGGTAGAATAGAATGAACTGGGACTGAAAAACTTTATTTAAATCATGACGCATCAACAAAAATGTATGACTCACAAAATCCGAAAACGACTTAATATAGACAATGTTTTTTAATAAACATACTACAATCCGGCTAGATACAGGACATGATTGCTTGCCAAATATTTACACCACTTTAGAATTTATACTTCCCCCAACTGTGTCCTTTGTAAGAAAAAGGAAGAAAGGTAAGCCTCCCATATTGGTGTTTGTAAGTTCTTGGAGGAAGGAATGTATAAAAGGTATTGGCAGATAAAAGATGGTTTCTTTACGATTGACAGTGTTTGACTTTGGGACTATAATCTTTTTTATTTTTTATTCCTTCTTGAGATTTTTCTCCGGATGTTCTTTCTTTGTGTCCATATGTATGCATTCTTTGACGGATGTAACTCCAAGTACTTCTGCTTAGAAAAAAATAAAAATAAAAATAAAAGAATCAAGGTGAAAAATTGTTTTGTGTTCAGGGCCTACTTTCATACATTATCATTACTAATCAGAGTCAGAGTCTGACGATAACTTCCCACTCTGGCTCAAATGTCACGCTACCAGTAGGCTACCTCGAGCCCTTACACAATGGTGTTGTTGTTGTTTTTGTTGTTGCTAATTCACCCTGGTTGGAGGTCCATTCACCAGGTTCTAATAGTCTATTGGGCTGAAAGGGGCGGCTCCTGTTTTGAATTAGCAGCAATAGGATTTGAGTCCGACTTGGCTAAATGACCGGTGCCGTAATTTTCAACCGAGTCAAGTGACGAGACCAGAACACTTGACCCCGCACCTCCAGAGGTAAATTTGAGAACTTGGAGGACATTGAAGCCACAATCTACTTTATGTGCCCTGGCCACCATTAGTGAACACGGCGGTGGATTTGCAGTGACTAGCATGGAACCAGGGACTTTCAGATCACTGGCCCGCTGCTCTTGTCAACTGGGCCACGGCACCCACACAATAGTGTGCATAGCCTTTTGCAATCATTATTAAACCCTGAAGAGCCAATCCAAATCTTTCAGTTTTCTATGGAAAAGAAAAAGGGTCCACCAGGGAGAACAGAAAACAAAACCTCTCAATTATTATATACAGCAATGCTAAAACGGGAATAAACAGACTAAAAAATTAAGGTTGTAAGAGGTTAATGTTGAATAGAGGTTTAGGCCGAAATGAATTTTCTCGAACCGATGGTCGCATGTCTCTTTCGGTTGGCGATATAGTAAAGTGACCATTCGTAGCATGCATTCTCCGGTAACAGTTGAAACATTTATCTTACGGAGATTAAGAGTGACCAAAAACGAAGCATGCTCACTTTCGATTACTATTTTTCTTACTAGGTGTACTGCCACGATGTGTACATGTGACTTGTAACAAATGCCTGTGTGACTTGTCGCAGTGTGAATTTCTATGGGTCTTGTGGTAAAAGGATTTATTTTAATTTTCTGACCATATAACTTATTTCATTTACTCGCCGTTCTTAGCTTAACATGCCTATAGACAGCACTGTAGTTGAGCTTTGGGGACTACTTGAAGATGAAACTGAAGTGATTGCGAACACATACAAAATTTACAATAAATATATCACTTTTCTGTAGAGATTTTTTTTTTTAATTTCCAATGACAAGGGAATATGACAAACTTCTTACAAGCATCTACAGCAAAGAACACAAGGAACAAACAGTAAGAGATAAAAGTCAATGTCTCATCAACAGGGCTCAAGCACGATATTTCTTTGCCTCGGAGTCCACACGCATAGCTGAGCATCCTTGGATACGGTACCTGTCCATAACTGCGTCCTTTCCACAGATTGGAAATTTGGACTGTCGTAAATACCAATGTGGTTTAGATGACTCGCCAGATAGTCGTGACCTTCTGCAAGTCCGAATTCCGCGGCAGCTTTTTCACGAGGTTGAACCAAAATTTTTTGGTTCAAAATGTTAGTCCAACTCCTCGAAGAAATACGAGAAGTGAGGTCTGATTTCAATGTAAGTCTCAAAAAATTTGTGATGTAAAGTTTTATGGAATAGAATGAGTAGGTTTTTGTTGGCTGTTGAACTATCTGTGTGCCCTTATTAGCCAACATATCTGCTTGTTCATTACCAAAGATGCCTCAGAGTCCAGGGATTCACTGGATAACGATTTGCCGTCCCTCTGCCCGCAATCTCTCAAACTGTAACAATGTCACATCCTACATAATAATTTTCAAGCAATTTTTCAACCTATATAGAATTAAGAATTTTAATTTCAATACAGTAATATAATAAAACATCTGACTATCAACAGACCGCTAAAAATTTTAGCTCTCGTTTAATACATTATAAAAAGCTCTCAGCACTACATTAGTAAGAATTCATGAAATTGGGGAAAATATATTTTACATAAAGTTCTTTCAAATACCGGACAGACGTAACTGAATTATAGTTTTTTACCCTGTAGTAACAATTATCTTCAATTTGTTTTCTTGGAGGTAAAACACATCTTTTAGCAAATTCACAGTAAAAAAACTAATTGGATAATCCAGATAAATAAAAGAATACATTATTGGTGGAAAATCATACGCTATTACACTCTTGGTAGCAAATCGGAAGATACAGACATTTACAATGTATTTCATCGTTTATTCATTATTAAATTTAGGCAAAATAATGCGTTCATTTAAAATTTCATAACTGACGTCTGTTGATCTAATCAAATCAGGAAAAGGACTTTCAATAAGACGATAATCATATCTATTCGATAGTATGACTATATTGACTATACTGAGGACAAAGTAAAGTGTTTAGTTTTCTCTCTGGAAAATATCAATTCAAGAAAAAATATCGAAAAAGACACTCCATAATATAGGGTCATATTTAGTAACATCATCAGATTAAAATAAATTAACTTAAAACAAACATTTTGGTGCATTTTTAAATGTATTTCGCGTTTTTCATAACGCATTCGTTAATGAAATGAAGTAATTGGTTATGTATTATCCCTATATAGTATAACTAATAGATTACATACGATTTTTTAACGTATCACACACCATTACATTTTAACAATGAAAAACAAAATCAACAATATACCCTAAAGAAATTCAGCTGCACTTGACACTATTCAATAAAACGATAAAATTTTCTAGGCAGAAAGGCTAGCTGCTAGGTGTTTGAGAGATAAAAAAAAATCAATACAGCAGTGATTGTAATCGCTAACAAATCTTCAGCAGTGCGGATTTCATTCAACATATGATAGCCTTTAGCTCCATATCGAATATCAATAATACATGAAAAACATACAATGTGTTGAAATATTGAAATAGCTCACGATTGATTTGCTTTCACAATTTATTTTTACCTTTTCAAAAGCTGCAGGAATGATTAACTTTTGGAAATAAGAAATATTGAAATAGCTTATTCTATAAGAAGTGTATTTTACAGCTAAATCTCAAATTTCGACTGAACAATAAAATTTATGCAAAGATTCGCAAGTTCACTATTTGGAGATAAATTTGTTTGGTTATTCACAGATTTTGCTATCTATATATTTAAGTTGCTAAGCCGATCTTTTGGGCAGTCCGTGAGAGAAAACTACTGCATCCATTTATTTCATTTTGGTGTTAAACGAAAGATATTAATCTATAGATTTGTCAAATTTGGTTTTTGTAACCGCAATTTCTATTATCTAGCGATAATTTACCATTAAAAAAGGCTCCCTTCGCATGCTCAGTGACATGTTTAAATCTGGCTTTATATGCTCACTAAGCAGGAAGCTGTATAAACACATTAATATGTTTCTGCGCATGCTCAGTGACATGTTTAAATCTGGCATTAGATACTTACCAAGCACGAGACCGCATAAACCCTCGAATATATATATATATATATATTTATATATATATACTAGCTGAAGTACCCGGCATTGCCCGGGATTTTAACAATATTTGTTAACCAAAATCAACACAGTATAAATAACATAGAAAAAGTATATGTGAAATGTTATACACATCTCAGAATTCAGGAATTATAGCCTTTCATCATTGAAGCACTAAAATCTGAAAAGTAAAAATATCAAATTGTCTAATGTTTGCTAACCAAAATTAATTTAAAACTAAACACGTATTAAATAACATAGAAAAAAACATGTGAAATCTTATACACATGAATAAAATGAAAACCCAATAAAAAATATATATAAAATTATAATAAACTCCTCAGAATTCAGCTAGATTTAGCCTTTTATCATTTGGGCATAAAAAGAAGCTGAAATTACAGGTTTAGCTGAAGTTTCCAATAGAACCATGATATGACTCGAGCGTTGCCTCTTAAAAAATGAAGTGTTTGATTGAGGGCTGCAAACCATTCAACTCCTCTCCCCATTAAACTCCTATAAACATCCTCTACATATTAAATTCCTTTTCTCTCCATAATAAACTCCTCAGAATTTTGGTAGATTCAGCCTTTCATCATAGTACCACTAAAACCTGAAACATCCTCTCCAGAAATATAAATTTATTAATTACAATAATTAAACTCACGCAAATGCATGAATTACATAAGTTTTTTAACCAACATTTGAATAATTCGTAAATGAAAAATCATATGAAAATAAAGATAATAAGAACTTCCGGAATCGAAATTAATTACCCTTAATTTTTAATTAATAAAAAACCAACATAATATGAATAAAAACGATAGTTGTTTAAAAGCATATGAAAATAAAGCTATTATAAAGATAATAATAAAAAAAGCATATGAAAATAATGCTCGCGTATGAAGTTAACTTTATGATATAAAGATAGTAATAATAATATAAACCGCGTGCATAAAATATTTAGCTTTTCAAGCGAAATAAATTAATTTTTAGAAAAAAACTACTTTTAATCGAGAAATTAAATACATTGCACAAAATTTTGATTTTACCAACTTTCTACCCTACAATTTACACCCTACTTCTTTGAAGTTGGGTCTTGAAACATCCTCTTTGAAAAATTTACACCCTACTTCTTTTAAATAGGGTGTAAATATAAAGTTTTAACAGCGAATTGAATGCCAGTTAAAAATTATTGTTGTTCAAAATCATATGAAAATTACGCTATAATAAAGATAAAAAAGCATAGGAAAATAATGCGTGCGCATGAAGTTAACGTTACGATATAAAGATAGTAATAATAATATATATATATAAAACAGTTCCGTAACTAACTAACTGACTGACTGACTGATTGACTGACTGACATACAACGTACAGACCAAACCGCGGGAAATAAAAGGGCTGAAATTTTGCATGGCGATTCTTCTTATAGTGTAGGAGTGCACTAAGAAAGATTTTTCAAAAATTCTTCTTAGATTTTTTTAAATTAAATTTTTGAGTTGTTTTAGTAACTTTTTTTTAAGTTTGCATTTAAAATAATAATAATTTGAGGGTTATAAAATTTATATCACGAAAAAGATCATAAAAATTCCTTTAATATGAAATCTTTTTCGAATCTTTACCTCCATTTTATGATTTTTGGTGAATTTTTAAAGATTAATTTTTAGAATTTAACCTTTTACATGCCACACTATGATCAAGGAATAAAGTACCATATTTTTCTGCGTAACTTTGCTCGATAACTTCCAGGAAGTTGGTCCAACAGGTGTACTCCACTCATTCCTTTATTATATAATTTTATAATGTAAGGTTAAGGAAAATCAACTTTTATTTTAGCTCGGACATATCTTTTTGCTCTTCCTAATGGTTCGTGAGTGATAAAATTTGATGTAATAGTTACAACAAAACTATCGTTCCAATGGCACATATAAACTTCTCCATCGCATCGGTAATCAAACTCTCCACGTTGAAATTTCGATATTTCTTTTGCTGTTTTAAGAGAACATTGTCCCGTTCTGGAATCTCACACTGTGCCGATTGCCTTAAAGCCTTTTTTAGATAAATCTGTCAGCAGACTGTACGATGTAAAAAAAGTTATCGAAAAATATTTTGCGTTTCTCTGGATTGTCAATAAAAGATAATAGTTCGGAGACGACTTTTGATCCAAGTGGCAAATTTTCATTTTTCGAACTTTTTCCACCGTAGATAGACATAGCATAAGGATAACCATTTGCTGAGCAGATCATCCATACTTTGAAACCAAAGCGAATTGGGTTTCCACGTATGAACACCTTAGGCGAACGATGTCCATAACACGGAACCATGGATTCATCGATACTCATATTTTCATGAAAAAAATCCAAATTGACGAAAATTTTTTCCAACCTCTTTATAAAAGGGAGAAATTTTCCCTAATTTATCGCCTGGTTCCAATTTACTATTATCAACAATGTGGAAATACTTTTTTAACATCCGAAATTTATTTCTTGGCATTGTATTGTTAACAATTAGGATATGCAAATCTTCCTGAAAGCTCCAATATGTATTTTCATCAGGTACTGAGTGGTAGCCACTAAACAACAGTAATCCAAGAAACTGCCGAATGTCATTTGCGTCGACGCCTAAAGAGTCTCCTTTTTGTAGGGCATACAGCTTTGTAAGTTCGGCTGAATTTTCTATGTAATCAGACGGCAGAATCACTGATCACGTGTGATATCACTGCTTTTGTATATCGTTACATGCCAATGTTCCTTTTTTGGAACATTGCATTTTACGCAGTCTTGAGGAAATATTTCTTGTTATTATTTTAATTTATTTTATTAACTCGTTAAACTTGTCCTTTGCAAGTACGATGGGGAAATTTTTGGGTGGATTTGAATTTTTAGGAATTTTATAGAATTTTTTTTCTTACGTACTGTAAAAATTGTGAAAAAAGCTGATTTTTAGAAATTTTTCTACGCTAAAATATTCATATTTGAAAAAAAAAAAGTCAAAAAATCAACCATGCCTTCTATAATATACGGTAATTTTTTCAAACTGACAGATATCACAGTTTATTTTTTAAAAAATATTAAACATGGTGTTCCAAAAAAGAAACATTGGCATGTAAAAGGTTAATTTATTAAACGCTGATCACGTGATTTCTTTTTCTGTTACTTTAAATAAATTTATCTTCACATAACAACGAAATAGGCAAAAAATACTTTTTTTCTTGCTAATGCAGCAGACGATTGGACATTATTAAAAAAAATATTAAAATAATGTAAAAGATATGTTCCTCAAATTGTACTACATTAACTGTACTATATTCTTTAGTATGTCCTATGAGATTTAATTTGAATATTTTCTTCTACATTATTTTGTCTATAAAAATATCCCTTACGATTTTTTTATTAATATATTTTTTTGTTTTTTTTACATCCATCGTATACATTGATCGTCGTATTTATTATATATATATATATATATATATATATATATATATATATATATATATATATATATATATATATATATATATATATATATTGGCATTAATTGCATACAGTGACATTGTATTTAATTTGAATGTACCGTTCGTTTAGGAACACGTTTAGGAGGTGTTGGTTTATAGAATACTAAAAGTTTAAAATAGTGGCGCCATCTATTGCACATCTGTGAATCGAAAATCGCATCCTTCAAAAATTGTTAGTTATCCTAATTGTTAGCAATACAATGCCCAGAAATAAATTATTGATGAATGTTTGTTAATCAAAATCAATTTTAAAACTAAACACAATATAAATAACATAGAAAAGATTTAGTCTTTATCAGTGGAGCAAAAAATCCTGGAAAGTAAAACATAAAATATATAAATTTATAATAAACCTACCAAAATCCATTAAAAACTAAACACAGTATAAATAACATAGAAAAAAAAGCACACGAAATGTTATACACATTAATAATATGAAAACCAATTAAAAATATATAAATGTATAATAAACTCCTCAGATTTCAGCTATATTCGGTCTTCCATCATAAAAAAGCTGAAAAAAAAAATAAAAATAAAATAATTAAAAAAATAATAAAATAAAATAAAAATAATAATTTTAAAAATAATAAAATAAAATAAAGATAATTAAAAAAATAATAAAATAAAAGCTGAAATAAAAAAGCTGAAAATACAGGTTTAGCAAAATTTGCACGATCTCGTACCCGAGTCTTACGGGGTACCAAATGAAGCGTTTTAACGACTACGCCACGATTATACACAAATTTGGTGAGTAAAGTAAAAAATATACGCAATGAGTTTTTTGGAAAATTGCTATGGGTTGGTGAATATACATACATTTATGGAGTAAGAGGAGTTTTAAGTGAGAAATAAGTTAGCAGGATAGAAGCATAGTCTTTAACTCTTCAATAAACATAAAGACATAAGCTAGGGGGATTGCAGTAGCGATTAAAAAAGATCATGACACTTAGCGTGGTTGATTCGAATTTTCCATCGCGTGTGAGAGTGTCAATATGCCGTTGGATCCGATTTATTTTAGAGTATAAAATCTGACTTGAAAGATTATTATTTTCATTTATTATTCTGGTTTAATATATAACTTGAAACTTTTTGATTTTATTTATTTTTATCTTTTCGCTCGCTGTTTGCCCGCTAACCCTAACATGGACGCCATATTCAGAGGGGTGATTCCACAAAGTGTAACAGCTTACAAATTGTTGGTTTTTTATTAATTAAAAATCAACGGTAATTAATTTCGATTTTTGAAGTTCTTCAGACCCTCGGCTGTTTTTAAAGACGTCTGTATGTAAAATTTCACGATCGTTGCTCCTAAACTGTGGATTTCTATACAATTACAGAGATACAAACATTCATTTTTATATATTAGATATATATATATATATATATATATATATATATATATATATATATATATATATATATATATATATATATATATATATATATATATATATATTCGAAACTGCAATAAATAAATTATCTTAACGATAACATTATAAATCATTGTATTTTCTTTAAATATGATTGCTCAAGGCAGATTCTCGACAAATTCCAGTTATTAATCTTTATCATTAGAATAACAGCATATACATGTATAAAGGTAGATTATTCGAATATTACTAATATAATGCATTTTACGAGTACATACGAAAAGTTTCCTATTTATTACTTTTATTCATATACATTTC
Source organism: Dolomedes plantarius (assembly GCA_907164885.2). Taxonomy (NCBI): domain Eukaryota; kingdom Metazoa; phylum Arthropoda; class Arachnida; order Araneae; family Dolomedidae; genus Dolomedes; species Dolomedes plantarius. The sequence goes on from OU015490.1 coordinate 12,529,534, forward strand.
ATGTTATTATAATATTCTAGCAGTGACTAAATAATAAATAATGTTTATGGTAATAAGCATTTTGTACTAAGTATTCGATATTTCTGCCACATTTACGGTGAAAATTTATGCAATTATGAAAGTAGCTTTAAATATTGACATTTAATCAGAAGGCCGTATTTACAAATGTCTCTCGAAGGTACTCATATTTAATATAAAGAGATCTAATTGTTTGTGATTAATCTCTTTAAAAATAGCTAAACCTCAGTTTGTCTATAATTCAGTAGAGAAAATGAAACAATTGTGTGTAGTTATTAATGATAACAGTTAACAAGAATGGAACTAGGAGATAATATTTCATAATTTGTCGTTTAATTAAAGCAAGCCGTTAGCAAAATTTGAATACGCATGTGTTCTGTCTGTGGTTCCAACTATCGACTATTTGGCTTGTTTATTTTTAGGTTTTCACTGCTTTTTGGCGAAATACCTATGAAAAATTAACATTTCATCATTAAAAACTGAATACTATTTTTTTTTTAAAGATTTAGTGAAATGTCTTCAAAAGTTAATAAAACCGTGGATGGTAAAGAAGTGACTTAAGCCACATCTAATAAATTTCAGACAAAAGATGAGTTCATCTCAAATTTCAGAGCTTTTTATTATGTTTGAGAGATAATTCTTTAGCTTACATCAAAACCAATTTATTTCTAGGAAATTCTCTTGTTTGCTAATAGGGCTATATACGGATCATAAATAAAGGAAAATAATGAAGAGTAATTATTACTGTATTAACTCTCAATAACAGGGCAGGATCTAAGTATTAATTAAAATTATTGCAAAATAAATCTTTATTAGGGAAATAGGTATATTAAGGATATTAAGGCTGAGCCAGTTGATTACTAAAAGCTTAGAAGCAGTTCAAAAATGCATGTTATATAAAATTTATACAAGTACTTTGAAGTTAATGAGGACATTCTTTTTACACTGAAACACTGATTAATAGTGACCTTTTATGGAACCTCGGTTTACGAACTTAATTCATTCCGATACTAGGTTCGAAAACCGAATCAGTTTTTCCCATATAAATTACCAAGTGAAGAATAAATCCGTTCACCGCCCTAGGACATAGTTATTTTTACTTTGTTTTTATGGGTTTATTTATAAAGAAATGATGAAAATAAATGAAAACAGACTTTTCTATGAAGAACTAAAACATGATAATTGATCAGTACAGCATTTTGCTTTGTAGTGGATAATTGCTGGATGGTTGATTGTTGAAAAGTGGGGGAGGACTACAGATGTTAATGCTTGGACGGTAAGTTCTCTTCCGTAATATCCTTGAGCAATTCTGATTTTATCGTTATTTCGCTTCGTCTAGTTTCAATTTCACTACCGGATTTTGGCAGAAGAAACTGATAGAAAGAAAATTTTCTTTTGTTTTTATGAAGAATTTCACAGAAGTTAGACATCACATTGTCATTTAGAATATAAACCGATTTGTTGGTCACAGATTTCTTAGGGTGTTGGTTTTTAATAAAAGCCTGCACTCCACTCTACTAGCAGCAAATTCCTTTTATCATGACAATAAAAACTTTCTCCCTATCATTATCTTTCTTTAATAAATGTTCTTCCTGGATAGCGTTCTTCTGTTAACTCTGCAGCTCAACCAGTTCTGTGGTGGGTCTTCTCTGTATTTCACCTCCAGCTTTTCCACATCCTCACAGTCGGCCTCCAAGCCCATACTTTTGCCATCTGACACTATCTAATACCAAACGTTGACTTACGACTTTCCATTATTAAAGCCTCTCCGGCACAAAAGTTGGCCTAAGATTCTTCCAGACAGGTTTGGTTTGGTTTGGCTTGGTTTGGAGCACTAGTGTAAATTGTGTACTAGTGTCAGAGTCCACTGAATATGTGAAACGGCACTAAGCCCGGGATTCAAGTTCCCAAAAATGTAATCTGGCCCAAGGTTCTCCAAGAAAACTCTAAGCACCTCCCTGGAACATATTTCGTCCTATCATGCGTTGATTTTTGTGCTTAGACGCTGATTTGCTGAAATCAGTGACATCAGCTATTTCCAACATTCGAGAATTTCCCACGCAGAAGGTTTTAGCGTAACGAACAGCCCCTTTTGTGCATGAAGAATGTCGGACTCTTGGTGTGTGGCCTTTGTCGCCAGCTTACACCCTCTTGCCAGTAGACAAAGAGAGGAATACCGCCCTCAGCGCGGTGATGACCATCAGTCAGTTAGCTTGACACCAGAGTTCAACCCAGTTCACGCGCCCCTCTGTTGCAAAGGACAGGGGTGACAAAAACACATCAAATATTCACACGACTGACTGCTTGAAGAATTTCATATTCTTCACAACGGCTACAACATCCATTCCAACAGTTGGACTCGGACCCACAGGATTTGAAACGAATGCCAGCGCCCTAACCATTTGGGCATAACCTTTCTTCTAGACAGACAGAAAGGTACAATAAGAGACCTCCCTCCATGCCTTATCAATTATGTTGGTGAAGTTGAGGATATCGAAGTGCTCCTTCCCAAAATCTCTCAGGGTCAAATAGGTGTCATCTGTAACTTGAAAACACCTTGGAAAAAGTGCTTTGATATACATTAAAAAAATAGAAATAACCTGCTGGTCCATATGCTGAATCAAAGAAGTTCTGTTGGACGGTGAAAATTTGACCTTAATGAAGTTATATTTGATGTCGAGGTTTTCTTCAAAATTTGGAGGATGAGCAGAAGCGTTATTCATGACTAGAAGGCATTTCAAGAGTAAACCATTCTCCTCAAGATATTTCTTGACAGCAGTTGTGAAGACCTCAATAATCCACTCCATGAAAATGGCTCTTGTTACTTCGATCTTAGGAATTGTTCTCCCCATTACAGGTAGTTTAGCCTTCATCACATTATTTTTCTTGAATGCAAGAGTATTTTCAGTGTGGTAAAGTAAAAGTGGCTTCATTCTACAATCAGAATATTGCATTAGCACAAAATAAAAGTGTAAGCATGTCCTCCATAGACTGGTGCCCAGGAAGTGCCTTCTACTGTTTGGTAATGTAGGTTCTTCTTGGCATTTTCCCCCAAACAATCCTGTTTCATCACAGTTAAAAACTCGGTTTTGTATGTAGTTTAAACTTTCCAGAAACTGTATGAATTCATGAACAAATTCATCTGCAGCCTTTTTATCTGAACTATCAGCCTTCCCATTCCTAACAACTCTATGAATTCCACGTCCTTTACGGAATTTGTCAAACCTTTTTAAAACCTCTTCTTAAAATCTTCACTTTCATCACCATTTATACGACGTTTTTGCAGCCAAATCACTGTGCGAAATCTTAGCCTTTTCGCAAATTACATCACTAATAATATCACCAGTAAGCTATTTTTCACGTATTCACACTAACAATAACTTTTCTACCTTTTCTATAAATTGAGGCCTTTCCTTCGATAAAACAGCCACTCCTTTAGCTATATTAGCTGCCTTTATTGAATCTTTGTTTTGGAGGATAGCACCAATGGTAGACTTCGCAAACCCAAACTGGCTAGATTAAAAATCTAGGCTAGATTAAAAACATGCACACCATTCTCATGTTTAGCTATTATTTCCTTATTTTTCTCAAAAATTAGAATAGGTTTCCTTCTACCAACAACACTTGTTCTTGCCGTTTCCTTGGGAGCCATATTGACGGCTAATTTAAACAAAAATAAATATTTACGAAACAAATCTATGAAATGCATGAGCAACCAACGTTTAAGCTGTGTTAGAGAAAGTCCAACTGAGCTTGACATACGGACTATTCGCGAACCGAAGCAAGTATGGCGATTGTTTCCATCGCAGACCGCCGAATGGCAGTGCATCTCCGGCGTTTGTTCGTAAACCGAATCGTTCGTAAAACGAGTCTTTCGTAAATCGAAGTATCACTGTACACACACACACACACACACACACACACACACACACATATATATATATATATATATATATATATATATATATATATATGTATATACAGGGCACGTCCTGGCCGTGCCCTGTCGTCAGTACTGCTTCGTCCGTTAAGAAAATCGCTACACCATCTGAATACTGATCTGCGTGACATACACATTTTGCATGTGACGATAAATTTCTCCAGCTCTCACATTTTCCGCCGTTAAAAATTGCACACTTGCACGTTTACACCGTTCGGAGGCATCCATGATACGAACGATACCGTTGACCTTGCTCCTACGCTATCATACAAGCATGTGTCATAATCTGACGATATGGCATGCCTTCCCAGCACTCAGCGCTCTCTATAGGCGCATGCGTAGTCTTCTGTATCTTGAAACGATGGCGCAATAACGGCAGTGCCACTTTCATTTGGGTGACCCTTATAAATATATATATATATATATATATATATACAATAATAATACTTATTAATAGAAATAATTATACCTACATGCATATTCTAAATAGTAGAAATATATGGGAATGTAAAAGAATGATGCAAAGCAAAATTCCCTTATGTGTATATAATTCCTCCTTATGCATTCCTACTTATATGTATGCAATTTTTCCTGAATTATTTTGACTGTTCGAGGCTCTTTAATGAGTAGCATTTAGGTAATGACACTTTTTTAATAATTCAGAACCATTGTGTTGTTTAATCTTACGATCGACTAATTAATGCAAGTATACATTCTTTTCCCCTTTCTTACACGAAACGTTAAACAGAGACAAGTGAATTATATAATAAAATAGTTTAGAGCACGGCCTTAAACACTGTGAAGATTAATTAAATGAAAAACAATGGCATGCACATGTAAATTTACGTATCCGTTTTTTTTCTCTAAAAATATGTGCCTGAGTCCCTAACTGGAAAGTTTGGGTTAGAGACTACATTTTAATGCACTTTGTATGTAATATTTATTTTTTCACATGCATCAAATTGGTAAATAGAAATGTGAGAAAGGAAATAATAGAAAGGAAATAAGAATAATTTATTCTGCTTTACGGACTTTTTACCTATTATTTGTTATCTAATTTAAGTTACCGTTCGATTAACCCCAAGTTGCCGCATACATACTGCTTATTCCATCTGATTAGTAGCATTTCACGATTACTATATAAAGTACTCCTTCATGCCTCTGACGATTGCAAATAACGTGAATAAATGAATATTGCAGGAAAATGTTAGATACGGGAACGTAACAAAGCAATATGATCATCGGAACTGGGTGAAACAAACGACACATGCGGTAAAACGATAATTCGGGGAACGATCGATCAAGATTCCACTGTATACTTATAGATAGATAGATAGATACATACGAGTGGATGATCACTTCACCTCATGCGTTTCATGCGTTGCACCGCGTGCACGTGGGTCCACGCTGCACCCGTTTGATGGTACGCGAATTTTGAACCGAGTCAAGCGGTGGGACCAGACCACCGAACCCATCACCCTCAGAAGTTTGTATATATATATATATATATATATATATATATATATATATATATATATATATATATATATATATATATATAATAGCCGTTGCCTCTGTATGACACTTCCGGGCTGTACTCATCTTTCAATTGAAGCCCTCAGTAAACAAACCGCCGGTAAGGCTTAATTTCAATTTCAGATGTCGATCAGAATTTTTTCTTACCTAAAAAAAATATCCTCTCCATCAAATCAAGTTTGTTCAGCCTATTTTTCTATAAAACATTCAGAACTAAAAAAAAATTGGATATTTTTAGCTGTATATTTAACAGTTTTTAAAAATCTGTTTACTTTTGCGATGAATTCTGAAAGTAAACAAACGTGAATGTGAATGAATCGCGTAGTGAACTGTAAAAAAATTTTTTAACTTTCATATACTTTTTCCATTATGACGTCATTTTTAGTATTATGACGTCAAAATGACGGGTTAAATGGCAATCTACTACTCCAATCGCATGAAAAACTAAATAAATAAAAATTAATGAAAGGGTTTGCTTTTACAAGGTGTGGATTAAATGCAATATTTTAGATAAATCGGGATATTTTTTTACTTTCAGATACTTTTTCCATTATGACGTCAAAATGGCGGGTTACCTACTAGTATATATATATATATATATATATATATATATATATATATATATATATATATATATATATATATATATATACTAGCATTATTGCTCGGCGATGCCCGAGTAGATATATAGATATAAAAATTTTGATGCATTCCATCAACAAAATACTGGGCTGCAACCCCCGCTCTTCATGTTCATCTGGCCAGACAGAATGCTCTTAGCGCGTTTCTACTGAAATGATATACAAACAATAAAAAAGAAAGAAACTTTGAGCCTGCGGACCTTCGTCTGATTATACGTCTAATTTTATTGAGAATAACACAGTGTTGTGTGATTCGTTTGGATTGAATAAGTTTACTGTTTAATTAGATTTAATTAGATTTGTTTGATCCACTGTTTAATTAGATATAAGTTTCATAATTTGCATTTGCATTTATTATTTATTTTTCTCTTAAAAGCTCAGTTTGTTCCACATCACCCAAGAGACGCACTTTTTTCCACATCACCCAAGAGGGAAAGTGAAAGATGCCCCTTTTATTTATTCAAATTAAGGCGCGATTTTACATGAAGCCTATTTTCCTTACTTTGGTGATTCGGTTTTTTATTGTCGACAGGCCAAAAACCGTAAGGTTTTTAATTTTCCTAAGGCCAAAAACCGTAGAAAAAGCAAATTGTAAATCGGTTCAAGCGATGAGAAAAACTGCAAATAACAAAGGACAAAAAGCAGAGCCGGGAAAACATACTAATTTGAACTCCATTTTTAAAAAAACTCCCATCTCTGTTAGTCTAGTGGTTAAATTTTATCTTTTAACGTATTTTAATATTTCTTTTGTCAATTTAATTCATTGTTATGCACGTAACGCAAAATTAATTTAAAGTATCACAAAAAGAAAAGAAACCACGTGATCAGCATTTCATAAATTAAATTCTAAAAATTAATCTTTGAAAATTCACCAAAAAATCAGAAAAGGAAGGTAACGATTCGAAAGAGATTTCGCTTTAAAGGAATTTTTATGATCTTTCTCGTGATATAAATTTTATAACCCTCGGATTATCATGGTATATATATTTTTTATGCAAACTTAAAAAAATTAGAAAAAAAGCTTAAAAATTTAATTTTAAAAATCGAAGAAGAATTTTTCAAAAATCTTTCTCAGTTCACCCCTCCAATATAAACTCCACTATAGAAGAATCAACATGCAAAATTTCAGATCTTTATGTCCAACGGTTTGGATTGTGCGTTATCTGTCAGTTAGTCAGTCAGTTAGGCCAAAGTTTATTACCATGAAGCTCTCAACCCCCGCGCACCCCTCTTCTCCCGCGCGGGGGAAGATGGATAGGTTCGGATTTCACTGAACGTCTGTATCCACAGGGGGTCTCGCACCTCTTACGGGAACAAAAAACATTAAAAAAATTAATTTAAAAAATAAATAATTGAGCCCCAAACTTCGTTTTTGCTGATTTAAGTTTCTCGGGTCCTAAACATTAACTGTGCCGAATTTGGTCCCGGTGGGTGAAACAGTCTATGATTCTATAGCGGACAAACAAACAGACAAGCTCTTTTATATACAGTACTGGCCAGAATGGATGACTCATTTGTTTTTTCCCATTCATAGTGACGTATTGGCACCAGATGTTCGTTTTGGCTGTCTGCCAAAGTACAGGTGTTCTTGCTTGGCATTTCGTTAGTTCATTAGTTGTGTTCGTCGTGTGTTGACGTACAAATTTTTGCAGAAGGGTGAAATAATATAAAAATGCCTGGTAAAAGAATTTCATACGAAATGCATGCACAAATAAAGATTCTGAGCGAAGAAGGTTATAGTACTCGGGAAATTGCTGCCGATTACAATTGGCACAAAAGACAGTTTCCTGGTCTATAAGTAATTTCAAAACAACCGGAAATTATGGATATTCAAAGCCAAAAGGTCGTCCCAAGAGCACAAGCAAGCGCATGGATGAGTCCATAATTTTGGCAGCGAAGAAGGCACCCAGAAAATCAGCAAAAGCAATCCAAGCTGGTTTACCAAAAGATGTTAATATCCCTAGCCAAAGGACAATCCGCAGGAGGCTATTCAATGCCAATTTAAAGTCCTACAAGCCTGCTAAGAAGCCTAAATTGTCTCCCCAGAACATTGCTGACCGACTGACATTTTGTAAAAAGTATCAGGATTGGACTGTGGAGCAATGGAAACATGTGATGTTTTCAGACGAGACTCAAATATCGCAGTTTTATGCATTTTGTAGAAACATACGGCGGCCTCCCAATAAAAGAGACTGTCAGCGCTACATTATTCCCACCGTGAAGCATGCTGCAAAATTCATGGTCTGGCTAGCCATTTGTGCCAAAGGAAGATGTGAATTGTGATTCATGCCTGAAGACACATAAATTAATGGAACTGTTTATCTCGATGAGCTAAAAGAGAAGTTACCACCGTTTATGAATATCAACCAGTGCACACACTTCCAACATGATGGAGCACCTTGCCACCAGACTAAAGCTATTAAGGCATGGATTGCAAAGCAGGGGTTTCAGATCCTTGAGCCGTGGCCCGGAAATTCCCCGGATCTAATTCCAATCGAGAACTGTTGGGTAATTTTAAAGCACAAAGTTGCTGAGCGCAACCCCACTTCACTTTCGGACTTAAGAGAAACTATAAAACAAGTGTGGATTACAGAAATTACGCCAGACTATTGCGATAAATTATGTATTTCCATGCCTGATCGTATCCAAGCTGTATTGGAAAAAAAAGGTTTCCACACCAAATATTGAACCCTTTCTCAATTATGTATGTATACTGTGCTTATATAACTAAAATTAATAATTCCCATAAAATAAATACTTAGTTAAATGCAATTATTCTTGTGCATTCATAAACATCACAGTTTTTTGTGGTGAGTCATCCATTCTGGCCAGTACTGTATATATATATATATATATATATATATATATATATATATATATATATATATATATATATATATATATATATGTATGCTCGAGGTGGCCATGCGGAGACGTGCTGACTTTCGGTGCTAATGGTGTTCGGATCGAATCCCGGCGCACGCCGTTAAATACTTCCCTGTCCGGGCCACATATCGGCACGTTAACCCTTTGAGAGGTGCCGTTTGCACAGTGCAAACGGCTAAATCTAGTCTTTTGTAACTTGCATTCAATGTATTCCAGTTAAATGAGAAGAAAGATGGCTAGTGCTGCAATCATTTACCAGCTTAAAGAAGTAACAACATTTTGCGACCTTTAATTGGAAAAAAAAAATCGCAAATTTTTAGGTTAAAAAAAGGGGGAAAAATCTGCACCGTGCAAACTGTGGAGGCTGTTGCAACTGAAAGGGTTAAATTTGTAGACCAGAAAGTCCCTCTATGAAGGTCAGAGAGGTTGGGAGAGGGTACGATCCCCCAGATGTCCCCCCCTGGCGGTGCACAATTAAAATTGAGGTGGCATCTAGCTAATACGGACTCCGACCCATGTGGTGATATTCAAATTGGAGCCGCACACTTCAACCCTGTATGGACCTGGTCTGTATATACATACATTTCAGCCAGAGATCATAAGAAACAACAGCAACAACAGCAACACACACACACACACACACACACACACACACACACACACACATACATACATACTCATACATACATACACACAGATATATATATATATATATATATATATATATATATATATATATATATATACACTAAAGTGCCACTGAATTAGGGATAGCAAAGCCTATACAAATTGTGTAGCGCTGCGCATCATGTATGCGTAAGTGAGGGCGCTGTGGAAACTGCATATATAGCGCGTACTGTGGTTGTTCTGTATTAGTTGTTGGAATTGCCAGTATGGGTAAACTGCGTGATTTAGATGCCTTCGATCGCGGACAAATCGTAGGTGCGCGACGCATGGGCCATTCAATTTCCGAAATCGTCAGACAACTAGGATTTTCAAGGTCGACAGTGGCAAGATTATACCAAGAATACATGGATGGTGGAAAAAAACTAGCGACCGGGAAAAGTGCAAAGGACAATTAGCCTTGACAGTGCGTGGTGTGAGACGGCTCAGGCGTATTGTACGTAGCCAGCGAAGCCAAACATTACCTCAAATTACCACCCAGTTTAATGACGGTGCCAGTCGTACAGTCAATAAACGGACTGTGCAACGCTCGCTTCACCGTATGGGTTTCGGGACCGTCGACCTACGAGAGTACCATTGCTCTATACTCGTCATCGGGCTGCAAGTCTTGCCTGGGCAAGAGAGCACAGAGACTGGAGTGTAGAGGACTGGAAACAAGTAGCATGGACTGATGAGTCTCGATTCCGACTACTTAACGCCGACGGGAGGCTGAGAATATGGCGTCAGGCTCATGAAGCCATGGATCCTGCATGCCTGGCCGGAACTGTACAAAGGCATTTTGGCTCAATCATGGTCTGAGGTGATTTTTCGTGGCACAGTTTGCGATCTTTGGTGCGTGTACCAACCTCCCTCAATGCAATTCGGTACGTAGAGTTGCTGGGTGATCACCTCCATCCGTTTATGCTGTTCAGTTATCCGCACGGTAATGGAGTTTTCCAGCAAGACAACTGTACCTCTCACAAGTCTCGGTTGGCTACTGGCTGGTTGGATGAGCATTCCTCTGACTTCTCTGTTATGAATTGGCCACCTAGAAGCCCAGACTTAAATCCTATTGAGCATCTTTGGGATGTTTTGGAACAAAGCGTGAAAGGCCATCACACAGCACCAAAGAACCTTACTGAATTATGGACAGCTTTAGCTAATATTTGGCAAGCCATTCCCGTGGAACGTTTCCAGAAACTTGTTGAATCTATGCCTCGTCGTGTGGCAGCCGTTATCAAGGCCAGAGGAGGCCCAATTCGTTACTACGTAGGTATCCCTAATTCAGTGGCACTTCAGTGTATATATATATATATATATATATATATATATATATATATGTGTGTGTGTATATATATATTATCTTTATTTTTATTCTCTGCGTGTGTAAATATATAAACACATTTGCAGGTTTTATCTGAATGTATACTCATGTATATGTATATCCTTAAAATCTAATGTCTGAGTTTGTGTTTATTTTCCTTAAAATATTAGAATCACATTATGACGTCTGGATATACCCGTAATTAATAAAATATGACACTTGGGAGTTGTTATAACCAGCTATAATTGCTCGGAAGTATGAGTTGGGCAAAAATCACAGGAAAATACAGAATGGATATTATCTCTATGCTTCTCAGTGTTCTCGTTTTCAGGTTCCAATGTTAGGATATTAGATGGAGCTATCTCTTATATAATGAGGTGCAGATGTCCGATTTAACTGTAACTATAATCGTAAGCTTAGCTAAGCATGTCAATTCAGACGGGCATCTGATGGGCACCAGTTATTGGAAGACTGTAGAGGTTTAGTTAGGTATTAGGTAAAATGCTTTGAAAATGTGGAATATCTTTATTGTAATCTCCTGTGGAAGATATATCTTCTTAAACTGCGTGTGACTGGGTATGAATTTGTACTATGTCTATGCATATTTGTGTGAACTGATATTTTACTCTTTTGCGCTGAACATATTTATCCTGGTTTCGCTGAAATTAATTATATTTAATATAGTAATTTGTTTATGCATTTCTTTCGGTAAAAGTTTTTTCTTTTCCTATAAACTGGTATGTAGTACTGGAAGTTAGAATTTTTTTATTTGATTTTTACAATGCTTATCAAAAAGATAGCAAAGCTAAAAATACATCACAAATTTCTTACCTGTTTGATTCACTCCGTAGTTATATTTTTTATCCATATATAAACAATAAAATTTTAATTAAAGGAAAAGTGCAATGGATAGTTTCATGGTGTTTCCAGTTGTATAATAACTTAAACATAAGTGTAAAATAGGTCTTAAATAATCAAATTTCCCTTTAGTGAAAACACTGCCTTAATGTCATAACTTTTTAAAGGTTTGGGGGTTTAATCATTACCTATAACTAAAAAACTGATTTTCAAACTCTAATAATTTAATAGTCTGAGGAGTCTTACTTTATTCCTAAACTAACCGGGCTTCGCCCGGCTATGCCCGGGCCTCACAAAAGAAAAAAAGGGCCCTTTTCAGGGCCATACAAATGTTCCCGTCAATTCCCCGTTAAATTCCCGCCAATTTTCATTCCCTTCGTTGCCAACAGATCGCTGCACTATACGGGAGATATGTCGACCATTTATTCTCAGTATGAGTGAAGCGGTGAAGTACTTTTAGAATTAAAATACCTTTAAAACTGTTTTAAAGCTTCCAAACTAATCTTAGAATTATCTCCAGGCTTCAAAACATAAGTATATGAAGTTTCAACCAGATTCGTCAAGAAATGTAGATTTGTATACGTTACATACATACATAGTACTTACATACTTACATACATAGCGACACTCTGCTTTATTTATATAGATACTTGTTTTAGCCTTCTCAAAATAATGTTTTTCCTTTCTTATTTTATAGGTAAATTATAAAATGTATACCTCAGAAAACAGAGTGTCATTTCTACTCACATTTTTGGCAGGTATACATATATACAAATTATACAAATTCTGAATTTAAGAATATGTTAATAAAATTCCATTAAAATCAAATATATTTCGCATTATTTTTACTTTGATTTTAAATCACCGTAGTATGTCATAAATAATTTAATTATGTATAACCAGGTGATTGATATTATTTATACTTCAAACACAGCGATATTTTTAACAGTAGAAAGACGGGAAATTTTATTATTACTAAAATGACTGGACGCCGCCATTTTGACGGTTAAAAATAAAATCAAGAATTTAAAATATTTAATGTTCTTTAATATGGTTAAATAGTTTAAATTTTCAACTATTTCATACCAGTATATATTCAGATGTATTTTTATGCAAGTATGTCGGGCTGACAACCTATTATGGTTTATCCATAAAAATATATGCATAGTTTGTGCAGTCCTTATTTTTTAACATCAATATTTCCGTTGAGCCAATATTTTTGTTCTTTGCAGAAGAATGGAAGAAACGAAAAGTAACTAACATTTTTCCGGTATTATTTTAAAGATTTCTGTCCGTTTTCTATATTGTGGTCAAATTGACGGCTTTCAGTCTTAGTTGGTATACAACACATTTTATCCCCTTCTTTACTATCGAACATAATTTTGCAAATGTGTGTGCATATTTCGCGTAAGTTAGAAAAAAGTCATAAAATTTCAGAATCCTGAGGACATAACTACAGACATGGCGCTCTATAGTGTGTCCGAAACCGTCAAAATGACGACAGCCGTCTCTCTAGTCTTAAAACGAGATATTTAGTGTTAGCATTTTATTTGGTAAAAAAAAGAATTTATTGAAATTACAATTTTTTAAAATCTGAATTTTCAATTGCTTTAAAACTGAGGTAGACGTTTAATATGCATGATTTTGTAATAAAAGACAGATACAATTTGGATACAAAATATTTTTGGTAAATTCTTTCACATAATAAAACATGATAATTTTTTTTTATAAACGAAAAAAGTTTTTTATCGAAAAGTCCTATTCCACATCGCAGTAAAACTTATGATGCATGCAGTAAACCTTCGGCCTTCTGTGTTGGAATTTTCATGCATCTAGGAGAAATAATAAAACATTAATCAAAGACATGTCTAAACGTGAGATATTACATAAACTCAGATTGCTTTCTTTTGAAAAACAATTTATGCATTAAAAATCTCAAAACAAATTGTTTGGAAAAAAGATTTTGAGTTACTAAATAAGAAATTATCTTCAACACTCTTTCAAAATTGCATGTAAGGGATCTCTATCTAACTTTGAATAATTCATAACAGTCTACAATATTTCCAACTTAAAAAACCTTCAGCTTATATACACAAATATACAAAGGTGTAAAGTTTACCATGACTCTCTTTATAGTATAAAAAAAATAACCCGTTTTGCATAAACTTATATCATGCTTAAAATATTGATAAGAATTTTATTCAAAACATGTTGATCTATACATATAAAATCATAGTTTATAAATATTTGCATTTGCGACGATGTTTTTATAGGGGCTACTTTTTTAAATATTACACATTTAATAAAGTATCGTTTGAACAGAACCAGGTAAGACCGCTCCTAGTGTTGCAAAAGTATGGTATTTTCACGGCTCGAAAAAGTTATAAATATGGAAATAATTACCAATAAAATGTAATGTACTCTTCTTTCTCTTCACTTTTTATGTGTATCGTATTCGTAAATTAAGTTTCTTGATCTTCTTCGAATATTATACATAATGATATTATACGCATGGAAAAATAGTTACCAGTTAAAGTACACGTCACTTATTAAAGTACACGTTTTAAATTTATGTTTAATAAGTTTCAATTTCACTAAATAAAGAAACTGAGGAGTGGGTCTGTATTACGTGACAGATAGTGAGGTGGATAAATTCAGGAAATGTATTTTACTGTGTGATACAGAAATCAGACGTATTCGTAAAAGTTGCACCTGCTTTTTAATCGACTCTATTGAAACATGTATGGTTTTCATTTGCATTTTATATCACTCTCATCTTTGGAAAACATGGTTAAGTAAGAATTTAGCCACTTACATTTAGTAATATATGTATATAGTAATATTTATGCCTTGTAGGATTCCATATTAGAATAATTGTGCAGTGTACATATATAAATACGCCCTTTTTCTTAGTATGTGGTAAGATCTGTGATAGATAATCTCTTCAGAGGCAACTGAAAAACCAATTTGACAGATAAAGCCAAAGACAAAAGTTTGGAATTCCTGCATTCCGGATTTTCCTAGACGAGCTGTCATTACTGAGTTTTACCGTTTGACTGGACATAGTCCTCTATGTCAAGGGGTTCTAAACACCCCTAACGAGTTCATGATGTATTTTCTAGGTGATTCTGACGGTTATGTTCAATTAATTTTCATTTTTAGTGAATTTGCCAGCAAAAATGTGTTGATATTTATTTCTAATGAAACTGTAAAGCTGTGATGCATTTTAAAGGAAAAGAGTCTCATCCAGACGTCAAACTCAGTTTGTTAGAAATCTACCGCCTTTATTTGGTGGTAAATGAAAAAATTGCGGTTACTTACTACATACAGTATATAAGTTTTAAACATCAGTTTGTCTTTCATCAGTATATTCCGTCACGTTTGGAATTACTGTTGTAGTGTCCCTAACGGAATAAAATACTTTAATTTAGGTAAGTGTTTTTCTATTTTTATTGTTATGTAACTCTGAATTCATATGATGGGTGCATTATTTTTCTTGAGGTTCTGTTATGTTCTGTCCTTGCTTTTACACACCTTTAACTGGGAGATTATTATTTCGCAATGTTCTGAATTTCCTAGAAATTTCCCACTAATATCCTTTTAACGTAGGATTACGTTCCTCAATAACGGTCCTCCGGGAAGAAAAAAATTCAGAGTTCGTCGTGAGTTATACTTTTGGCACCGTGCCAAACCCAGTAGTAGTAAACAGTTAAACAAAAAAGTACCAAAATAGGTAAAAAAATAAAGAAAAGTGGTAAGCAAGGATAAGCAATCTTACGTTAATAATCCACGGTAGTTTCGTTAGAAGAGAATACCTGAAATTTTTTTTTGTCAAACTAAACATTTAGTTGCAATTCAATTATGGAAAATGGAGTTTAGTTTTTTTTAGTCATATGGTCTTTCCGAACGGCTATAAACGTCCATGCCAAAATTGGGACTGGAAACCACAGGATATGAACCGAATGCCAGCAACCTAGCCATTCGACCATCGCCTGGCTCAGAATGGGAAGGAGAGAGCGAAGGGGTTGCAAGATGAGTGGAAACCATTAAGAGGGTCGCGACTCAAAAAGGGTTGGGATACACTTGTCCATGTGATCACATTTTGCATTTTAATGCTGCTTAATCACCTGTGTGCATTCAGCGTGATTACCGCCAACACACGACGCAGAAAATTGAGACATGTGCGAGTGCAAAGATATTTCAAAACAGGATTGACGAAGATTTGAAGGTTATTGTCAGATCGTGTAATGTTGCCAATGATCCGGCAATTGTAAACATAAATAAAAATCTCATAACACTTATAAGAAACCTGTCGAAAAGGCATAGAAATGCAAGTGTCTTAAAATTCTTTACAGAACTATTAATTGGTTGTACTAATTTCTACATTGTTTAATTTAAGACACTGTTTTATTGGGATCTCACAAATGCAAGGATCATAAAATGGTGTCGGATACATGAGTAAAACGTCAGAATTTTACAAAAGTCTAGGTGTATCAATGAAGAGCAGGTGCAATAAAAGAGTTGGTCACTGAGAAAGATATGGAACTAAAACTTATTTTCTTACGTAAATTCTAGGTAGTACTCCGCTGTGAGGACATTTTTGTTATTACAAGTCATTTCAAGAAGCATCCACATGTTTTTGCTTTCTCGTGGAAGTTCAGAATGTTAGTGTAACATTTATTTTAAAAATGAAAATATCATACAATTCTCAAGTTTGATTTATTACCAAAGCTTTGAAAGCGAATTTTCTCTGAAATGCTCGATCGGGTGTACCTAAAAAATGTGGTTTCCATCAAAATTACAATTCTTACGACAAAGAGATGATAATCAAGAATAAATTTATTCGAAAATTAAAGATATATAACACGTATTTCCTGTTCTCTTTATACGCACACTTTATATCAAGTTGGTACTGGATTTTTTTCTGTTTCCAAGTTAAGAAACAACTAGGTGGACAGCAAATTTCTGTGTCGCAAGATGTTGCATACTGGAGATTAACAAATGTTCCTTTTAAATATAGTTTTGAGGGATAATAGGGTTCTAATAATTTCCGCCGCTACACAAGCACCAGGTTCTCGGATTCCCGGTTTAGGAATCCTTATATAGAGCAAATGTTGGCTTTTGCCCTAAATTATAATCTTGTCGATAGTTTGATGAAAATAACAAAAAGAAAGGAATGCTGAACTAAATTTTGATCAGTTACTTTGCTCTGAATTTAAATGCAACCTTTTAAAAATTCAAGACCTTGAAAAATTTCTTTACACAATAAAAGGCCTAAATGCAAATGTACTGAAATATACGAATCGACCGTACAGCTAGCAGTGAAATCACCCCTGAAATTTCCGAATAGTGTCATTTGATTCCAGAATCTCTAAGTTTACTTTAAGCGAAGATTTCATAAATGTTTTCCTTAGAATTTCGTGCCTCGATTCCCTGCAGATTTATAAACAAACAATATTTTCAGTTTGCAAAGTTTACTACAATAAGTTAAAGATTTTCATCAAGCTTCGATATTCTTACATGAATATCTATGTTTTCGTGACCTGGAATTTTTCCTCGGATCTCGTAGAATTGTAATTTTGAGAGCTGTAGGCAGTAAGTAGCTTCGTTTGAATTTATTCATTAGTAGGGAATAAATATTTTAACTGCAGAAAAAGTGTTCATTAATTAATCTGAGACATAGTTTCACATTTATTTACCTCTTTACAACGTTTAAGGGGAATATTTTGCATATCGTAACCTACGCATCGCAGGATATTTTTTGTGATTTTGTTACGTACGCTAAACACCACTGAAAGTCAAATAACATTTGAAATTTTTGTCGAAATTTAATTTCTTAAAATTTATACACACCATTAACCTTCCAGCAGGCGTGCTCTCTATACAACGTGAAAGGTCGCGTGTATTACCCAGATACGTTATTCTGAAATATAATTTTTTAAGAGTTTAATTAATGAAGTTCTGTTGTAATTAGTTAAGAGTTAATTAGTACGCTTTATTTAACGACATGTTATTTAAATTACAATATTATTCCTTTATTTAAAGAAACAGAAACATCGTAAATACATATCATGAAAGCAATGTAAAATGTCCAAAGAATTGTTGAAATGACGTGAAAGTAAAGTAAATGAAATTGCGGATAACTCAACTGAAATATTTCCATTTGTAATATAAAGCTATAAACATAATATAAAAGGAAATACAAACTTAAATTTAGATATGAAAAGGAAGAAATTAGACTTTAGAGTCATTGAGTCGCAGCGTTGCAGTCTGAGCAAATATGTTTAGAGTGCTCCAAACATATAAATTTCTTGCAAATCTCACAACTGATCGTCGTGATCCTAGTGCACTTGTTCTTTTGGCAGGGCTTGCATCTTTTTTTCCCCCTGACGTCCCTTCTTCCTCTTCTTCAAAGCCTAGTTCTGTTTTTTTTCCAACACTTTAAACTTTAGCTCGCTTTGTAGAAAGGTAGGGCTCTTCGTTTATCTTTTTCTTTCAAAAGGGCATTTGTAAGCTGTCGCGGATATTAGATGCAAAAGTTACAACCATAACGTTTAATAATAAAACAATAAAGGTTTCTTTTAAAAAAACAGATATAGCGGAAACTTACCCGAACAGTCGCGGGTATCTCTAAAATACAAATGGCGGATATACGGCACCCTATTGACGCCTCGAAATTCAGACGATGACTGAAATCAGGTCAAAGTGAGAGGATAGAATAGCCAAGTGCAGGTGTTCGTAGAGCCCTCTGGCCTAAAGATATAAAACCGAATTCAACTTGAGTGTATCTATTACAAGTTCCTATGGTCCTATGGTCCTTTGTAATGTTCTGATCAAAAGACTCTCTGCTTCACTTTTGTGTTGCATATTTCGATACAGAAGAAGATAATTACGAACATTCCATTTCTCATTTCGGTGAAACTTTCACTCCCCGATGACAATCTCCAGAAATATCTGTGTTATTGTACAACACCTTTTAACAAAAGGCGTTGGCTTAGGCAACACAGTTAATTACACGTTTCTATGGTTCTATGGTCCCATGGAGTGTATATCCCACATACGCGCGCCTGCTGGAAGGTTAAAAGCAGTTTTAATTTATTAGCATCATCAGATAAAGAATGTTTTTAAGTCAACTAAAAATAAGAAAACAAAGTAAATAAATGGTTATATATGTCTCGCACGCAAATAATTTTATTTTAATCGTTTCAAACAGTCTCGATTAGTAGTAAACGCACACATGAAGTAAAAAAGGGAATTTTCCTTTTCCCGCAGACAACTATTATAAACGCAGACACGGAATATTCCGTCATCCGCATACAATGTGTTAAGCTGTGGCCAAATATTTGCTATTGCTAACTCATAATAAAATTTTATCAAATAATATATCAAATAATAAATATATAATCAGAATAGTATATAATAAATATAGGAACATATACCTTATTATTAAGGAGTAATACAATACAACATCACAAGCAAGTATAACTGCGTGGGTTATCTATGAATATTTCGTTAAATATATTCCATGAGCAGAGAGAAAATTTTCCAGGATTGTTAAGCAAACATATCGAGTGCACGTTGCATTAATATTTAAATATGCTATTTAAATGCATCGTTATGCTGCCCTTCCCTCTAACTTTAAATTTATAACTTACTAGTCCAATTCTAATAGGTTAACAATCAACAATCTCTTTTATTTTAAACAAATGTATTCTTAAATTCTTAATACTTTAACAACAATATAATAAAAAAGTTTGGTTTCATATATATTTGTTATTTACATCCATTATAATATTATATTATTCAGTGTTTAGTGGCTATTAAATATTGAGGAAGGAATGATGTTGTTAAGAACAAACTGAAATGATAAATTGAGAAAACAGAAAATTTGTCTTAGGCACATTTCGGGTAGAATAATATTTTCCCTCATTTTAGAACCGAAAAGGAAATCCATTTCCAATTTCAACAAAACATTATTTTGTTTAACATATGTTTTAAACGATTGTGGATATTGATTGTAATCTTATTTTCAGAAGGGAATAAGGAAAGAAAAATATCATAGCAGTTTAGGCATTCTCGTTATTGAAAAAATAATATTGAAATTTTTATGTTTGAAATTTATTCCACCTCATTTAAAATATGAAAGTCCAGTATGTAATAATTACAAGATAAAAAGAACTTTTTATATACAATGTTTTTAAATTTTCTGTTGAATCTATAAACTTGACAATTTTATGTATTAATAAATGCTGTTTAAATTTTTTTGATGAATTATCCCATCAACCTGAAAGAAAATTAAGTTAATTGTAAGTTAACTTGCGTTTAACTTTTCGTTCCCGTCCCGGCCGATAGATGGCTGCACTAGTCTACAAAACAAAATTAACTGAAAATAACTGAAAAATAATTTAATTATGCTTAAAGATGGCTGAAAGTATTTAAAAAATGCATTGTCATCGTGTTCTGAGCTATTCTAATAGTTTCAAATATCTAGCTATTCGGGAAGTTAGTTAAAAATCGATTGCAAGATTTGTAAGGGACAAACACACACAAAAACAAACAAGAAAGCAAGTTGATAAAAACATGGAAAAAAGCAAGAAAAATATATTTAAAAATTACAGCTGTTTAATTTCTTTTTAGATATGTTTATTATATAACATTAATAACAATATCATTTCCCCATTACTTGCATTTACCCTTATTTCATAAGTTCACCTTATCAAATTGGTAATGTAATAATGTCCGAATTTTTATGATCCTCCAGAGAGAACTCAAGTCACCAAACTTGAGGTTTTCTAGAGTTCCAAAACTTTGTCATTTTATCATTGTATCTCAATAATGCTCTTTACGTGTACTTAAAGTAAAAATTTTATTTCTTCTATTAATATTAGAAATTTTATACCCAGAAGAAATATTGATGCATCAAAAATTTTTTGTGTCCATGTAAAGGTGAATATTTTCAATATATTTAAAATGATCTGTTTAATAGTTTCTTTGCATTATAAAAAACTAAAACACAACAACAAGTGATAAATCTTACGGACTTATGCATGAAAGTTGATTCAAATGTAAAGAAACTATTTTAAAATGTATGTTTCGATCCATAAAATATAATATGGTCTTTAGAGATTCGATATTTTATATAAAGAAAAACAGATATTTGTGATATAAAAAGTATATTACAACTCCCAAAAACTTCTAAAATCGAATTTTTTAAGAAATAGTTACATTTGAAGTATAAAGAATGGGTTGAAAATTTAAAATCTGTGTTCTCATGATATTTTAGTCCTTTTGATTTTTTTAAAATGCTTATCTGCAATACATAATTTACGGTATGTTGAGGGATAAAGTTATTACCCATACATTTTGTTATAAACATTTAGAAAGAAATAATTCTGGGAACAAAATAAGAATGTAAATTGCAAATTGAGTTTTGAATAACAATACTTAACATATGTAAAAATGGTGAGAAGGAGAGGATCTGAATTTTTTTGACTACATAATATTTCACATATTTTGAAACTCTTATTATATATTTGTCTGAGATATTTATTATATTTGAAAAGGATATATAGTATTGTTCACACCTAACTAATTATTTATCTAATAACATATTTAAAATCATAACATCAGGACATGGTGCACTTAAGCTTTCCCGTTTATTCAGCTGGGTATGTATAACCACAGAATATGCCTTAGGGTTTGATTAATGAATTTAAAGAGACGAATCGGTCACAAAGATCTGACCGATGGTTGACGTTTTATTATTTATCTGCTAATAATTGCGTATCTCTAGTATTCCCTTTAAAGAACTGAGGTAAATGGAATGTTCTAAGTCTACTTCGCATTACAGACTGAGTTTGTCATATGTTACAATAGCACAGTCATTTGAGATAATATACCGACAATTCTTTCGAAAGGTACCTCTTAGAAAACTTCTACGTCACATCTCTCTATATACGTTGCGACTGCACTTCAAATATTGGTATTTTTGATAATATGTTTTTGCATGATTCCTGTCCATTTTTTACGGTTTCCTAATTTATTTTTCTAACATTGGTAACAACTTTTCCCCACACATTTTCTCATCTGTTCATATTTCCTGTGATATCATTGAACGCAATTTTGCTTTTATATAATAGAAAATAATTCCTCACATGTAAATGAACACATACAAACTAAAGTTCATATGAGTAATATACAACATTATTTTTGTGCTTATACAGGGTGTTGCCGAATTCGACCGACAACTTCAGAGGGGTGATAGTAGGCATGAAGACGAGCAATAATCACATAGGAATGTATGACCGGAAACGGAAACCTGACGCAGGAGGGCGCTGTTTACTTAATCGGGCCATACCTCTTGCCAATCCCACTGGATGGCTGGAAATATCACAAAGATGCAGAAATGAAAAGTCAACATTTCTGTATCTTTGTTTATCCTCTAGTCGACCAGGTTTGCGTTTCCGGTCATACATTCCCATGCGATTCTGTTTTGTTTTTGAGTTATCTACCTCCTCCAGAAAAATTCGATATTTCCGGTCATCCACTGGTGTTGGCAAGAGGTACGGTCCAATCAAGTAAACAGCGCCCTCCAGCGTCAGGTTTGCGTTTCCGGTCATACATTCCTATGTGTTTATTGCTCGTCTTGATGCTTACTATCACCCCTCTGAATTTGTCGGTCGAATTAGGCAACAGCTTGTATTGCACTTCTAAAAGTATATGTATCTTTAACCTTCTGTTTAAGAAATTTCTAGGTAAATATGAAGCTTCAATAAATTTTCATTGTTAACCTTCAGTAGGGCGCAACCGATCTAATAGGCAAAGGTCTCACATCCCCCCCTTCTCCCTTCCTAGACGGCAGAGCCACTAGCGCCATAGTGTAACTGTTGCTTATGCTATATATTTTTCTGTTATTATAGACATTCTAGGATATATGAATTCCTTAGCAGAACGTGCATGATGCATTTTATTTTCCCTTGGAAGACGTTACATAACCGATGAATTCCCCATGTCCTTATGGCCCTATTTCTATTTTTACATACAATTTTTACTTCATTTAGATTTAATCTTCCGTCAGGCACAATCGATCTTATAGGCACAGGTCTCACCTCCCCCCGCTCCTCTTCCTTTCTAGACGGCAGAGCCGCTACTGCTATAGTATCGCTGTTGCTTATGTAATGATGTTTGATTGCGTATAAGTCAATTTACTCAAAATCTTCCCCAGTGGATACAGTGACCTACCAGGCAAAGTTATCGCAAAATTTTGTAAGGCAATTATTTAAAAAAAATATATTCATTAAAATAAATTTTCTAACTCATTCCATAAGTTAACTTAATACTGCAAGAGTATGTCAATATTTAGAAGAATACTATGTACGGACGTGTCTCAGGAGTTAGCCTTCAATCTTCATCCAAAGTATATCTTCATGAAAATAACATAAAAATGACCATGGTCTCTTAATAACTGTCTTTTCAATCTCATTTATGAAACCTTGTAGAGATTAATGCTTTAATGTATTCAACTGTATTTAAATTGTAACAGTATTTCAATTGCATTTGCCCCGATTGAACCAAGAGTTCCCAGATGACAGAAGCAAGGGAAATGCATTATCTCGTTCAAAACCTTTATTCGATTTCAGATGATAATTCTAGTCTAACATGAATTAGTAAAATCGATGTATATATATATATATATATATATATATATATATATATAATATATATATGTATAATATATATATATATATATATATATATATATATATATATATATATATATATATGTATATATATATATATATATATATATATATATATATATATATATATATATATATATATATATATATATATATATATATATATATATATATATATATATATATATACAGGGTGTCCATAATTAAGCTTCCCTGCTTTAAATTGTTTGAGCGAATAAGAAATTAGTTCAAAATTTCCCCACCACGCGGCATTAATGGATGAATTAAATATTTAGCTAACAACTTACTATAGTTAAAACAATTTATTACAACAAGACATGTTCAACATGACGGCCATCATTTTCAGCTACCATTTGAAATCGTAAGATAACATGTTCTATAGTTGACCGCAGTGTGCCCGGGGAAATTCTGAGAGCATGTCGTGAAACGTTGTCTTTCAGATCAGATATAGTACTGGGTTTATTAAGACTAACTAGATGTTTCACATGCCTCCAAAGTGAAAAGACGCATGGGTTGAGGTCTGGGTATCGGGGAGGCCATACATTAGGAAAGTAGCGGCAGATGACACGTTCTTCGCTAAAGTGATTTTTGACAACGTTCTTAACACGAAGGCTAATGTGTGGAGAAGCTCCATCTTGCATAAAAATTGTGCGTGAAAGGCACTGACGTAATTGTAGATCCGGAACAGTTTTATTCAGTAACAAGGATGCATATCACTCCCCGGTGACCGATCATGTTACTGAACCTCTAGGAATTAATTTCTCGAAGAAATACGGGTTGAAAATTAAAATTGCAGAAAATCCACACCACACGGTTACTTTCGGTAAATGCATGGGAACATCTAAGATTAAACGCTGATTTTCTGGTTCCCAAATTCGGCAGTTGTGAGTATTCACCGAACCGTCCAAATAAAAGTGCGCTTCGTCTGCCCATAGTGTATGGCAAGGTCATTCTGCATCAACCTTAAAGCGAGCAATAAACTGAAGTGAGAACCGCTGTCGAGTCTCGAAATCATGTACAAGCAACCTCTGCACAAATTGAAGCTTGTACGGATAATACCGGAGGATATTCCGCATGACCTTCTGGACAGTTGAACGGGGCAGATCCAATGCTTCTGCCACACGACGGACACTTATACTAGCCTGTTCGTTGGAATATTTGTCCTATTCCACCTGAAGCGCAAACTTCTTGACAGCTTGGAAGGAAACATGTTTCCTTCCTCTTCCAGAACGAATGTTAAAAGAACCAGTTTCTTTAAATTTGGCCACAATTAATCCAAGATCTTTAACACTCAATGGACCTTTTCGTATCCCCTCCAAACTCCAAAATTTTCGTAGAGCAACTAGTGCTGAATTATCGTTTTGGTAAAACAGTTTTACTAACAAAGCTGGATCTGGTAATCGTAACGATGACAATCTGATTAGCAATAGAAAACTCGCTGAAAACAAAATCCCCATGAAAGTTTCTAGGTTTTAAAACAGCTTCTCCTCTACGTCGACAAAAATTAATTTGCATATTTGTTTCTTCTTCGTTCCTTCAAATCTTTGAAATTTTATACACAGGCAATATAAACAATTATTATTAAAATGACTTACTATTACTCTTCAAGCTAGAAAAAAACTGAGAGCCATATTTATAAAGAAGAAAAAGACTTTGACTTACAGTAAATATTTCATATTTCTGAATAAAGTATTTAATAACAACTGATGATTGACAAAAGGGATACATTTAACGAGTATCTTGGACGCCTAAATCTAGACTCTTTTTCACTTGCATTCGATGTATTCAAGTTAAATGAGCAGAAAATGGTTAGTCCTGCCATCTGTTATCAGTTTAAAGACGTAAAAACATTTTGCAATCTTTAAGTGGAAATTTTTCAAGATTCTTTAAGTTAAAAAATCGTGGAAAAAATCTATACCATGCAAACGGGGGGGGGGGGGGGGGTTGCTCCTGAAAGGGTTAACGCATCCGTACACCTTCGGAGGTGATTAACTATTTTTTTTTTTATTTGGACTTTTTATCTATATTTTTTTAATAAAGACATATAGGTTAAAACTTGGAGAAAATGTATAAAAAAATTTGCTGTTACATTAAAACAATTTTTTCAGGGAGAACAACGGGAAAAAGTGAGTGAAAATTCTACTTTTCCACAAAACATTATAACTGAAAACCAAACAAATATATTGCCCTTTGATAAATCAGAGAATGAAGATAGTAACTTTCTCTAGGGAATAGGGTATATTCTCAGGATTACACTATATTTATCTCAGAGTCTGTAGCACTTTAAGCACTGAAGCACAGAAATATCCTTTAAAATTAATTGCCCCTCGCAATTCATACGTATGCAAGACAAAAAAGTAATTAATCTGCTATCATGAGCATAGTTAATTCCCATTATAAACATCATAGATAAAATCTGCAAAATTCTAAGGAATTTGGAGCGTATCTTTTTGTTATAGGAAGTTTTGCCAAAAGAGAAACGTCAAAAAAATAGATGTTGAGAAAACGCTAAAAATGACTTTATAACACATATCTTACTTTAAATTAATAATTTTCGTACAAAAATCCACTAGATTTATAAATTCTATCAGAATTAGAAAGATAACAGATTAGGCTTTAATGTTACTGTAAAAAATATAGAGAAATAGCTCACTTCTACCCAAACTTGGGTGCATATAATTTGAAGTGGCACTCTAAATGAATTTGATACAGAGTTTATACATGAAACAATGTTTATTGAATTCGTTGCACATATAGAATTTTCTTTTACAGCAATAAGCATACGTACTACTTGTACGGAATATATATTAGCATTCAATAAAAATACACTTTGCAATACTCACAAACTAGAGAGTCAAACCAGCAGTTCTGCCACATAAACTTTGTGCCCTCTAGGCACAAGCGCTGGTTAACACCTGGAGCAACTTATCTCGTAGCTCTCTTAACTCGCTTATCCATCAACTTCTTTTTTAATCAAGCTGCATGGTATTTATACCAAGCGCGTATACCGAAATTAGCATATCTCAAGCAGCTTCTTTAATTTATTCACTCAAAAGTTCAATTCTTGTGGATCGAATCTTATGTATACCTTACAAATATATCGATATTTCGAGCGAAAATGCCGTTTTAATTGTATACTCGCTTATCTATCAACTACTTTTTTAATCAAGCTGCATGGTATTTATACCAAGCGCGTATGCCGAAATTAGCATATCTCAAGCAGCGTCTTTAATTTATTCACTCAAAAGTTCGATTCTTGTGGACCGAATCTTATGTATACCTTAAAAATATATCGATATTTCGAGAGAAAATGCCGTTTTAATTGTATGAGTACCTTAGTATATATATATATATATATATATATATATATATATATATATATATATATATATATATATATATATATATATATATATATATATATATATATATATATATATATATATATATATATATATATATATATATATATATATATTGACGAAGTGAGAGGAAGTGAAATGAGGAGTTGAGCTGACGAAACGAAGTATCGAGCTGGAGGTAGGCTTAGAGTCTGGTTTAATAATAGTTGAGTTTTGCGAGCAGCCGCTCGAGGCATAATTAGGTTGCTTCAAACCTACGCGAGTTCTTGTTAGGCCCAAAGTTTGCGAAGCAGCATTGCTGATTGACTTTCAAAGTATCTGTGAGTATTGCAAATTGTATTTTTCTCGAATGAGTAGTTATACAAGTGAATATATTGAATTGTATTTCCCTTGCATGAATGTTATATATATCTAGTAATAGTAGTATGTATGCTTTATGCTGAAAAGCAAAATCTTTATGTGCAAATATTTAAATAAACATTGTTGTTATGCAAGAACTGTGTTTGAATGAAATTATTTAGAGTGCCACTTCAAGATATACATACCCAAAGGTAGGGTAGATGTGCTAGATTCTCTATACATTGTCCTATAATTCACCAGAGATTTGCTGGTCATTTTTATTAGGGACTATATAGGCAGAGCTACATTACCCCCTTTGAAGGGACGACACGAACGGAAGCAATTTAGTAGCACTTCGCCAAGATTCGATCCAACCACCCTCCACACCGAAAGGCCTGCGTACAGTACCACAAGGCCGCCGCGGCCCTGGATACCTTAGTAGGTTAAAGTTTAATTAACTGAAAAATTGTTTTGTACTTCTTCAATATAAGCATTAAGTTATTTGATCTTCTATTTCAAAAGCCTTCGGCATAAAATTAAGAAAAACTGCTTTAAATATCCATTTTTGTTAAATTAAAACAAAAGTGTTGGGTTGCCTAACGTAAAACATTGAACTGGAAAGGGGGGAATAACTAAACAAAGATATTACTTTCAAGAACTCCAATCAAAAATTTCTATAGTTGAAAATTATTAAAACCATTTTGTCGTACTTCAATTGCGGAATCAAAATATTTAGCTAAAACCATTACAGTTCTCATTTCAATTCTGTTAAACATCATTGCATCGCTTTCAGAATGCCTCCCACGCAATAAATTCCGTACATTTCCTGTTTCATTATTCATAAGATTCATTTAACTCGATCTCAACCACAATCTATTAAAATGGACATTTTTAAACACGAGTTCAGTGGGTATAGAGATATGGGAACTATTACATAGGATGAGATATTAATATTGTTATGCATTAAATTCAACGGTATGAATATCCCGCAATGCGAAGGGGAAAGGCCTGACGACTTTTGAATTACAAATTCTATTCAATTTGTAAAATATGCCTATCATTAAGTCGTACGTACGGCAAAGTAAGCCAATTCGGTGAACCTTTCATAAATTGGGGAACTATGCTGAAGTTATTTATGTATTATTACTAATGGAACGCGAAAGCAATTTATAAAACACGTCCAGGCCGTGTTCACAGGAGTTATGGGAATAACTATATGCGTTCGTCATTTAAAGTTTTCATGAATATAATAGATTTGTATATCAGTGGGATAAATGAAGTCAAAACGAAATTGTTAATGCAATATATAGCGCCAGTAAACAATCGTGTACTGATGCATTTTTACACAAATATTTAATGAGAATCATTTTAAAAATTGCCCCCATTGAAATTGCTTAGTATATAAAGGTAAAATGGGACCTTCAAACTCGTTTTCCTTTTTTAAATTTTTCAATATTTTGCTATATATATAACATAAGAATAACTGATATTCCTTTTTGCTACATTGAATACACTCAGAATTCACAGACAAATATTTTATGGAAGAATAAGATCTGTTCATTTATGATTGTCAACTGAAGGGTTTGTCACGAATCTGTGCATCATTCGTTGAAACCATGAATATTTTTTTCAAATTTATAAACCATGAGATAATGTAAAATGAAGCAAAACGTTAAAAAAATTACAGGCAGATTTAAAAAACTCTATATATGGATTTAGATTCACTCAAAAATAATTCAGTACACAACGTTTATATACACACACACACACACACACATATATATATATATATATATATATGGTATATTTATATAAAAAATCTAAAGTTATTAAATGATATGGAATGTGCATGGAGCATTTTCAAAAGTGCTAGCAATTTGGAAAATGTGTTTAAACGAAACGGCATTATTCAGCTAAAAGAATCCTTCTTTTGAATTCTAAAGGTCTTCAATATGGTTGTTGTTGTTGTTGGCGTATCCAGGAATAGTGCATAAGCAAAAAGAAAAATGAAGAAGAAACAAGAAAAAAGAATAAACTATCCATAGGAGAAGGGTGGCATTGCCTTGAAAGAGGTTGGAATTCTACCTGTTGCTCCTCGGAATTCATTTCATTTCCCTTCTGCCACCCAGTGGAAATTCCAGTGGCGGCATTGCCCTATTCGCCACTTAGGGATTACAGTATCCCCAGTGAGCTTCAATCGTGTCAAATAGAATATTAATTATTCCCTTTCTGTATAAAGTGTTAAAAATTGAAATTTAAAAATTAGAGGTCGAAATTCCCTTGTCCCCTTTAGGACAATAACGAAAGTCATTTTTAATATGAATAAAGTTACTATTTTGTATAGAAATGTTTGTAAATCCTTGTTTTTACAAATTCCTTCAATGATCTTTTCAACTTTTGTCTATCTCTGTTTTACATGATGTGTCTTTTACTTCTCTGAGTTTCATTGGTTCTTACTATGTTCTAAAATTTTAAACTGTTTTTCTATTTCTCTGGGTTTACATTGTGTCATACTATGTTTGTTTTGCTGTACGATTGGGGAAAATCAATCATGCTGTCACTGCTCGATATTATAAACGTCTTTTATACTCTTAGGTGTACTTCTTTAAAATCGTGTACTTTGGTTTAGAAATTTTTTAAATAGTTAAATATGTGCAAGGTTTAGTTTTCTACCATGTGTCTGGGTAGCATGTCCTTAGTAAGATCTTGTGTGAATAAGAACACACCTGCCTACCTACGTTTTAACTATCATTGTTTTATATGAATTTCGTGCCCTTTTTTGTGTATCTCTTTTATGTGTGTTTGTTTTTATCAACGTCACATACCTTTGTTGTTCTCACCTTCATCTTTGATTGCCTTTATCTCCTTTACACGTTCTTAAAGTATCTAATCAGTATACTTGTAATACATAAATTTCCCTTGGCTTATATCGCGTTTGACGCAGCTTGTCCTCTCTGGACCTTCCGCCTGTGGCGAGAAAACGCTACCACACAAAGACCTGTGCCTCGGAAGCAGCGCTAACGGGAGAGAAACTGTAGCAGAATGAACTCTGCCGAAGAAGAACACTTTACCATGACTGAACCTGTAGAGAATATGCAAATTCGTGACTTGCCTATTCCCATTCTACTGACCTTCACCTGTAAAGCAGAGAGACAGTGTGCAGGTGGGGGATTATGTCTGATTGTAACCGCAGTGTCCACCGTGATGTTATTCCGGTATGCAAACCTGTTCGCTGTACGGTGTTCATGTGCTAATGTTAAATCCAGGAGGTTCATTTTTGTTGTCTAATACGTTTTTTTTGGAGTTTTAAAAAATTGTTAGTTTTATAAGGTTGCATCTTTATTTTATATGGAGTCACCGCTGCAATATGCCGGCATCACCAGCTAAACGCCAATATACTGTAAGCAACCAACCAACCAACCTCTGCCACATTAATGAGAGGAGAATTTTTTTTCCATTTACTTCCTCAAACAGTAACCATACAAGAAAAGAAAATTAACAATTTAAAACTTGTCCTAAACTACGGATTCGTAAAGTTTCTGTTTTATACAAGAGCTTTTATTAACAGAGAGCCACTATTACAGTTACAAGACAACTTATATAGTACAGTTACAAGATACAGACACAGTTAAGAAATATAAAACAGTTAACAGTTAAAATATATAAAACATAGTTAAAACACATATACAACAGTTTCAAGGTTTTGATATCTTGAATATTCTGAATCCTTGATGTGAGTCCAACTGTCCTCTTACACACAGCCCTAAAAATCTGTTGGTTGGAGGCAGGTAATCTGATGACTGGTTACCAACGTCTATAGTACTCATTGCAGGCCCTCTGAATGTGAGATTAAAGACACATAGAGGGAATTAAGTTTATTCTCTCATACATAAAGTCTGTTAAAGGATTTTCGTTCAAGACAATCAATATATGTATATATATATATATATATATATATATATATATATATATATATATATATCTGTACTTTTAAGGTTTATTTAATTAAAATATAAACCTACTGAGCATTGTTTAAAATCTCATTAATCCATGTCAGCTAATTTAGTTATAAACATATCACAGAAATACCTATTTCTATATAGAAATTTTACTCACAAGGAATTTTCGCCCTTTTCCGTGAATTTCGTATTATGTGACATTGTAACAGAATTAAGTGCCGAAATAGCGAAATATTAGTCATATTCACTGACAATGATGATTGACATGAATTAGTTTTCAACATTTAGTATAATACTGATAAATGCACCATTTTAGGGAATTGTAAGATAAAATAAAGGCTTTAACATTTAGTAATTTTTGAAATATATTTTGAATGAAGCATCATACCTCAACGGTGTTAAAGAAGAAATAATTTTAAAACATTTATAACCAACATAGGACATAGATAAAAGATATTCTAACGGAATAAATATTGTGTAATAGTCAAATATTAGTAATATTTTCTAACAATGATGATTGACATGAATTATATTTCAACATTTTGCATTATATTGATACGACTTCAAGGAATTTTAAGATAAAGGCTTTTAACGCTTAGTAATTTTTTAAGTATATTTTGAATGAATCCTCGTACCTCAACAGTCTTAAGGAAAAAATAATTTAGAAACATTCCTACTCTACGTAACACATCGATAAGTGTATAAAACTCTTTCACTATGCTGTAACAGCTATGTCCTTTTTTGTCATGTACCAAAATTTGAATTTTTCATGTATTTATGTATGGTTAAACCTGAATTTTCTGTGTAAAAGAAGATAACTAATGTCAGATGATTAATGCAAGAAAATTAAAAGCTTTGATTAATTACTTTAACTGAATGAATTTATATTAAGTTATGGCCCATTATGCAAATTATTGAATTGTCGATTTTGTGCGGTATGATAAAATTAAACATAGTATAATTAACGTAAGTTAGATTTATATATTGATAAATTAATTAGGTAATGTAAACTGGGAAAAAAACGGAGTTACTCTAATTGTTTTGGTAATTCTTGATAATAAAATTCTGTTAATTTAAGCCGCATGTCATTAATTATGTATATACATTTACCATTAATTTAATCTAAAATTTACCGTCTCTTTAACTCACACAATGTGATATGTTTATTTTTTTACCGAATGTAGATGACAGATTTTTTTTCGCTGGCAGCTAATAAAAATGTTTTTTTCGTAAAACTACAATGACAGGTTTTGACATGAATCCTCTTAAAAAAAAGACCTTTTTTTCACGAAGTTTTATAGAACTAATTTCTAGAAATCGTTTTCTTTGTGTCATTTTCTTTTTGAAGGAAAAGTTCGCAAAAATAATATACACGAATGAAATGCAAGATTTGACTAACAACATCCGTGAATTTTATTAATATTTCTGTCAAAATATGAGATAATCGTATTTTTTTACAATTTCAATATCAAAAAATAAGAAAAATAATCATTTTTGCCTTCATAGTCATATTTTCGTAATGATAGGGTGATATGAAAAAATAACATGAATTAGAATTTCATTAATGTTTACTAGAGTTTGAAAGTTATAGAGATGGGCATGAGACTTGGTTTGGTTTAGATCTCTGCTGTCAACTTTGAACTACACGAGGGATAATTTGACCGGGACCTACTGCTTAAAGCCGGTTGCGAACGGCTACAAACTTCCATGCCTAGAGTGGGACTTGAACCTACAGACTTCGACAGAGGTATGGAATGCCAGCGGCCTAGACATTCGGTCATCGTTCACTATTTGTATTAGCAATTAATAAATTTGTAACTGATAATTAAGAACAATACTAAAATACAAAATTAATTTTAATCATTATAACGTCTGATTTATTTTTCTTGAAATGTTCAAAAATAATTCACATTGTGAAGTATCAAAGAATACCAGTGCAATTTATCCTATAGTGGATAATACATTAAATCCAAAATCTAATTCAGGGCCGTATTTGGTCTAATTTGTTTGCTCTACAGGAAAAGCATACATAATAACTTATATAACCTTCTATTTATTATCTGTTATAAGAAATGCCAAATATAGTTTCAACAAATTCTAAAAATTTTAATGGAATATTTTAAAAAATGCAAAAAATTATTGGACCATAATAATGTATTAAAAATCATTAGTGAATATTCATCATCCAGTTCAGTTTTAAAATAAGGATTTGTTTGAATAAAATATCGATAATCAACGAAGTATAGCGGCTTCCCTCTATATCGACATTTCTGTCAGGGATGTAAAGGGAAAAAATTATGATTTAGCATCGATTACAAATTATGCAATTTGTGTAGGAGCTTTAAAAGCAAAAATCGATTGGTTTAAACTTAATTTTTGCATAATAGTTATTTTTTAGGTTTTATAAGATACATATGAACTCATTCGCTAAACTGCATTATTAAATTTATATAATTTCATAAGTATTATTACACTTCGAAATACATGATCATGTATAATATATAAAACAGATGTACATACATATTTCTTTATAATACTAAATCAAGAAAATATGCATTTCTCGTAAGCTATAAGGGTACCACTAAAAAAGAACGTTTCTATCTAAAGTAAAGAACGATCAAAAATATTCCCAAACCAACAGATTAATTTTCAAAGAAATCAGCTGTTACTGTAGGTTTTTCTCTGAATATTGCAAGTGTACTGCAAGTGTACACAAATCTTGCTTCGCCTATTACCCTTAATTTTCACTTTACATATCACATTAGAATTATTTTTCCATCGCTAATAGTTTCAGATTACATATTCCTCTGGGAGCACACATTTACTATAAGATACTCGAAGTTTAATCTTTTAATTTCGAATTTAGTGACATTGTAAGTCTGTAATGTAAGCAGCCTGTAATGAAAGGAATTTTTTAAAAATGATTTTTATATATGTCTTATCTCCAACAAGATTATTATTTTGTTTGTTAAGTACAAGTCGTGCACACGCCCTCACATAGTGCATTTTTCCATATTGCTCATTTATAAACACTCAGCCATTTTAACAACGTAATTTTTCCTTGATTATTGAAAAACATTCCTTTTTCATAGAAGATAGTTACTAATAACAGGAAAAATTTTGTATGCAATCCGATTTGTCCTGATTGATATAAAAATTAATAATTACGGGAGCAAGTAAAAGTTTAGGAACAGGAATTCCTTAACCTTTCGAGGGGCACCGCTAGCACAGTGCAAACTCCTAAATCTAGTCTTTTTTTTCATTTGCATTCAATGTATTCGAATTAAATGAACAGAATTTCTTTTAGCATTTCCGTCTGTTATCAGTTTAAAGAAGTAAAAACATTTCGCAACCTTTAATTGAAAAAATTTTCAAGTTCTTTAGGTTAAAAAAATTGAGATATAAATCTCAACCGTGCAAACGGTGGAGGCTGTTACCCCTGATAGTGTTGAGTAAATAATTTAAATAGTAATCATATTTGCTATTCTTTAAGTTTACAACCAGAGCGCCATGTATAAGTTTGAAACGCCACGTTTTTAACTTTTTCTAAAACATAAGCAACCGTGTATTCAATACGATTTATAATCATGTATCTACAAAGTTAATAATCACAGAAGAAAATAAAAATTTTGGAAAGAGAAAAACTTAAGTAAGTTTATCAAAATATTAATGATATGCGGTATTTATTAACTTTTACTATCGTAGCATATGTATTCTACATTGTACTGTTATACCATTATACTATACTGTCCATACATTCTATTCAACATATGAATATATTTTGCTGTGGTAACGGCAGGGTTCCTACGTCGAAATTACAATTCCATATCAGCTTGAAACCTAATTAGCAGTCATTTCATGTATCCTCAGGGGAATAACCCATTTTCTTAAGTAAATAGATTCTTTGAGAACCCAAAATCTTACAGTAAAAATATGTTGTATTCTTATCTATATATGAACATTGATAACTGTTATATATCAACATTATACTTTTATATATCAACATTTATAACTGTTATATACAACACATATATATATATTTCTACACACACATATATATATATATATATATTTCTATCAACACATAAATATATATTTCAGACTCTAAGACCTTCCGTCCATCCGTCTTGCGAGTTATAATTTTAGCAGCGTGGCAAACACAGTCTGTATCGCTTCGAAAAGCAATAAACAGTTAAACAGAAAAGTACCAAAATGCGTTAAAATGTTGACACACACACACACATACATATACATATAAGATAGATAGATAGATACACAATCTGGCCAAAAGTATCTGGACACCCCCGCTAAAGAAGTGGATCTGGCAGGTGACGTAATTTGATGCGTAACCGAAAGCTATAAAAGTATTGGTAGTGGTTTGTCAGGTCATATTTATGAGTTTGTGAGACAATGAGTGAAACAAAAGAGCTTAGTGACTTTGATAGCGTAATTATAGGGGGATGCCACCTTTGTGGGAAATCAATTTGCGAAATTTCGGACATTCTACAGAAGCCAAAATCCACTGTGAGTGATGCAATTGTGAAGTGGAATCGTTGAGGCAGTTAAACTGCAGAAAAACGCAGGCCGAAAAAAATTAGTGAACGCAGCCGTAGGGCTCTGACAAGGATAGTGAAACAAAATCGCAAGTCCTCGGTGTTTGAAATCACTCAGGAGTTCCAAAGTTCATCAGGCGTTAGTGCTAGCAGCAGGACTGGTCATCGAGAGTTAAAAACCCTGGGATTCCATGGTCGTTCAGCCGCTCAGAAGCCGAAGATCACTCCCCAGAATGCGAAGCGTCGATTGCAGTGGTGCAAAGCTCACCGTCATTGGACTGTGGACATGTGGAAAACTGTTCTTTGGATTGATGAATCTCGCTTAACCCACTAATGCCTAGCGTCCCTTTTTAGGGACGCTTCTAAAAATGTATCAAAATCTTACGGGAATTATTCTTCCGTTGTTCAGTCCTCAGCAAAATATGTTGGTGGCCTCTTTTTGCTTTTGGTTTGAAGGCTGCTTTCAAAAATACATGGCTGTTATATCGTCTTTGTCCATCATCAAAGGTAAACCCCTTGACACTTCTTCAAATCCGCAGACAGATAACTTTCACATACTTTCATAAATATTCTGTGGATAACAAACTGCAGCCAGGGACATCTTTAGGGAGACCAAAGGCATTAAAATCAAGAGTTCCTGATATTATTTGGTATGGTGGGTAGAAACACTACGTTATTACTAATGAAACTCAGGTGCGATGCGCACGATGTGGCAAAAAAATGTAGGAAAATGCATCAAGTGTATGGTTGGTTTCCATGACAAATGTTTTATAGCATTCCATACTCCAAAATGAAAACATTACTTTTATCTGGTGTTATGTTCTTTTACTGTTTACTCTGTTTCAAAAAAAATGTTTGTTTGTTTCTATAATATTCTATGTCAACTATTTACTATATTTCAGTTTATTTACTATATTTAAATTAAAAATGTATTCATTTTTACAAAATATAGTTTTATGATCAAAGTCATGTTGCATAGAAAACAATGTAACCTCCTGTGCCTAACGTCCCTTTTTAGAGACGTTCAAATTTTTTCAAATAAGCAAAAAATTTTCAGGCAAGAATTTTTTTAGTAATTTTCCACTTGATTTCATGACATGCAATATCAATACACATAATAGTATTGAAAAACTGTAACTTGGGCATTAATGGGTTCAGAATCGAGCAGTCCGATGGCCGCGTCTGGGTTTGGCAGATGCCCGGCGAGTGCTTCTTACGTGACTGAATTGTGCAGACTGTTAAGTTTGGTGGTGGCAGTTTGGTTTGGTCCTGTGCTTGGAAACATGAACTCTGAGATGTATGCGAACATTCTGAACAATGCTGCTCTCCCAACTCTATGGCAATATTTCGAGGAAGGCCTATTTCAATTCCAGCAGGATAACTGCTCCATTCACACATCGAGAATTGCGCAGGCATGGTTTGACGAAATGGGTGTTCAAAAAAGGGACTTGCCTTCTCAAAGCCCCTGTAACGCGTTGATCGAGGTAGCAATCGAATCAACAAGTAAATTTAAAATAGACGAATTTATTACAATTCAGAGGATAAAATTTGGAGATTGATGCTCAGTAGTCAGTTAGAAGATTAATGATATTCCTCTAAGATGGCGACGGAGTCCGTTAGGATGAGTTACCAGATGAAGTTCCTCTAATTCAATGATATCGAGTTCAGCAAGTCCCTCGATTTTCGCTTCCTGCAGGGCGGATGACTGCGAGGCAATTTATAAGATCAGGATGATGGTGACGGATGTTCTCGTCTTGAGCTCTCTTTAAAATATAACTAAGCTTCCTAGCTGAAGCTAAAAATTCTCTTAGTGACAAATAAACTGCCGACTTCTTAAGTCCGTGTATAGCCTTTTTCGACCCTGGGTGGTCGGAGTAGTCTCTCGCAGCTCAGCAGATCGCTAACTAACTGTCTTTTTCTCTCTCGTCTAATTTTTGACTTTTTCGCTCCGTCCAGAGAAGTCTCTTATTGGATCTTCTAATGGTGATGTCATTTTTAGACTTTTTGATTTGCTGGAACGCAAGCTGAAATTATCGTGACTTCCTGGCGCGCCGTGGCGAATTTCTGTTCCGCCTAGATGTCACGTTTTGCAAACAGCTTTGTGTTCCTTCCCGTTCTAGCATACACTCACCTGCTATACGTATAATGGGGGCGTATCAGTCAGCTGCGACAGATTCAATGTGTGCAGCGGATATTTTAATTCTGCGAATTATTTTAATTCGTCACACCCCGATCGAAATCCCATTGAACACCTTGGGGACGAGTTAGTAAAACGCGGATTACGTAGCCAGCCAAATAGACCATCCTCACTGCTAGCACTCACTTCAGCTGTGATGGACGACTGGAAGTCAATTCCGATGGACACCTACAAAAACTGGTGGAAAGTCTCCCCAGACGTGTTCAGGCTGTCATCGATGCAAAAGGAGAACCAACATCATATTAATACATGCCTCAGGACTCTCCAGTGGGCGCGGTAGCCCGGTTGGCAAGAGCAGCGGGCCAGTGATCGGAACGTCCCTGGTTCGAGGCTCGTCGCTGCAAATCTACCGCCGTGTTCACTAATGGTGGCTGGGGCACGTAAAATAGGGCGTGGCTACAATGTCCTCCATGTTCTCAAATTTACCTCTGGAGGTGCGGGGTCAAGTGTTCCGGTCTCGTCACTTGGCTCGGTTCAAAATTACGGGACCGGTCATTTAGCCAAGTCGGACTCCGACCCTTGCGGTTCTATTAAAAACCGGAGCCGCACCTTCATCACCCATAGCCTTCGGGACTTGACCTGATGCTACATGTCGGTCAAGGGGCATCAGCTACAACAACAACAACAACAACAGGACTCTCCAGGTCCGTACCACTGGGCGTCCGGCCAGATAGTGTACAAGCCCTGATAGTGTACATACATACTTTTGGCCAGATAGTGCACATACATACATATAAGTATACAAAAGAGGGCAGCAACGATAAGTAATACTACGTTAATAATTCACGGTAGTGTCGTGAGAAGAGAGTACCTGAAATTTTTTGTTCAATTTTAAAATACATATATTATTTTTTAAATCTAGAAGAAACGATAAGTAATACTACGTTAATAATTCACGGTAGTGTCGTGAGAAGAGAGTACCTGAAATTTTTTGTTCAATTTTAAAATACATATATTATTTTTTAAATCTAGAAGAAACGAAGTCATATACACTCATGGACAAAAAAATTAGCGCACCAAGAAATAATTGCGGGATCGTAACGAAACTTGCAATGAAGGTACATGTCGGGGAGATATGCAAATGATTAGAAATGCAGCGTGATTGCGCATTACGTATAACCGGTAGAGGGAGTTGAACATCGTACTCTGTGGAGTATAAAACAGGTAACCAAAGCTTGTTTGAGTGTGTTGAATCATTTGCAAAGGAAGAGCTGAGATAGATATGCCATTACGCCGTGTTCGAAGACAATATAAGCAGTTGTCGCGGTTTGAGAGGAGGAGAATCGTCGGGATGATGGAAGCTGGGTGGTCAGCTAGGCGAGTAGCTCGTCAATTAGGCCGCTCTGATTGTGTTGTGAGGAGGTGTTGGGACCAGTGGACCCGAGAAATGTCATGTACACGAAGACCAGGCTCAGGACGCCCTCGACAAACCAGTCGTCAAGAAGACCGCCACATCGTAAGAAATGCACGCGTACAGCCAACTGCTTTATCGACCGCCATCCAGGCACAGGTAGCACCTTCACTAGGGGCCTCTGTGTCTTCTCGAACCATACGAAGGCGCCTGGCTGAAGGACAGTTGGTATCGCGGCGCCCATTACGTGTGCTGCCCTTGACGCCCACCCATCGACGCCTCCGTTTGCAGTTTTGCCGAGCACGAGGAAACTGAACTGCAGCGGAATGGAACCAGGTTGTCTTTAGCGACGAATCCACATTCCATCTCGTCAGTGATGACAATCGTGTTCGTGTGTGGAGAGCCCATGGTGAATGCTTCAATCCTGCCTTCGCTGTACACATCGCTCCCACAGCTGGTGTGATGGTATGGGGTGCCATTGCCTACAATACACGGTCACCCCTAGTATTGTTCCGTGGCACCATGACAGCCCAGCGGTATGTTCATGAAATACTGCAACCACATGTGTTGCCACTCATGCAACGGCTCCCAGGAGCCATTTTTCAACAAGACAATGCTCGGCCTCATATGGCAAGGGTGTCACAAGACTGTCTCCGCACTGTTACTACCCTTCCTTGGTCTGCCCGATCCCCAGATTTGTCTCCAATCGAGCATATCTGGGATCATTTGGGACGACGAGTTGGGCATCCGACGAGTTTGAACGAACTAGAGGCAAGGTTACAGCAAATATGGAACGAAATGTCTCAAGACATCATACAGAACTTGTATGACTCAATGCCCGATCGTATCGCATCGTGCATTCGCGCTATAGGGGGTCCAACGGAGTATTAACTCCTCTGTTCTTTTGCCTTTTTCTCTGAAATAAATTATCCCTTTTCTTTGATTTTCTTATTATTTACTTATATCAAAGTAGTCATTACGTATGTAAAATTTCGTTTCATTTTGAAGAATCCTTCTTGGTGAGCTAATTATTTTGTCCATGAGTGTATTACTCAGTACAAGACGAACCTAGAAGCATTTCCTGTAAGCGATCAGTCTATGCAATGTAATCCTGAAACTTGATGGAAAAGGTTAATGGCTATTCGGTGTTGGCATATTAAAA
Organism: Dolomedes plantarius; assembly: GCA_907164885.2. Lineage (NCBI taxonomy): Eukaryota > Metazoa > Arthropoda > Arachnida > Araneae > Dolomedidae > Dolomedes > Dolomedes plantarius. The sequence goes on from OU015490.1 coordinate 12,570,043, forward strand.
TTATTCAATCATATTAAAATTATTCATTATCAATTTAATGAAGATGATTAAATTACAAAATTGCCGAAATTTATTTTTGGAATACATTAAACCATGAAAAATCCCTAGTTTTAAAATGGTTTCGATTGCAATTTGTTTATAAAATTAAATATCGTGCACCCTATGATATATACATACAGCAGTAGAATATTTATCGTATAACTAAAATAATCAGATATGAATAAATATCATAATTTTCTCATCTGGAAAGTTTTACTTCCATATCGATTTCGTAAGTACTGTTTTATTTATTTCCATAGAATGGATGCACGCACTATAATCATTACCACTGATTCGAACAAAACATATACAATGATTTCCTACCAAATGATTTATATGAAATTTATAAACTAAAATAGTGTATATTAGTAGCAAAAAATATAGATCTTTAATGTTATTAGAATTTAATAGCACTTTAAAAAACTGGATTTGCATGCATGGAAAGATCTTTTCATTACTGATCATGAGCGTTCCACAGTTCCTAAATGACAGTGTTGCCAACCTCTACGAATCGCCTCCCCCTAGCGCCGTCTCAAAATCCCCCTGTTTCCCCCTAACATGAACTGGATATCACCATAGACCTTCCTTAAAGAATTTCTGGTTCCAAATAGGCATCATGTTTGAGAGATAAATTGAAATAAATAGAAAATACACACATAATGAAAGGGAGGTTTATTTACATTTGACATATGTGTGGAACTTAGAATATAATAAAAAAAACGCGTCTCGATTGTACAAAATATTAAAAAATGTTCCCCCCACAAAATTCCCCCCCAAAAATGTGGCCCCTAAAAACACCCCTTTTCATCTAACTTACCCCAAATTTAGAGGAAAAACCCCAAAGTTGGCAACACTGCTAAATGAATAAAATAAACTCATAGTTTTAGTTACTTTTCCTGATTTACAACGTTGGATTACGTTAAGACGAACAGGAAACATGTGGGTAATATGGACTATTTTAAAAGTAATAATGCTATACCATGTTCGAACATATGCTTAGTTAAAATTAAATGCATTTGATATTTACACACACGTTATATTATACTATTATTGTGATAGACAGGGTGTTCGTAAGCTATGTCAAACAAAATAAGAGGTGTGAGAGGACTCATCAAGACGAAAAACATTTACAATTGAACCTATGTCCTCATTCCCCTCAGTGTGTTAGAAAAGCGTAAAGTTTGTTGTCCAAGTTAAACTTTCGTATCGGGAAAAAATGACAATTAACCAGTTTATAAGTTTCAGAATCCTATTCGCATCGCAGAAAGACCACGCTACTACCCCCCCCCCGTAAACACCAGCAGAGATTTTCAGTGAACATCTGGGGAGGTATCATTGATTATAATCAACGGACCCACTAGCCAATAATAATTATTATTGGCTAGTGGGACCGTATCTCTTACAAGAGCGTCCCACCGGTGCAGCGTACCGTGTCTTCCTGGAGCAAGTACAGGCACCTTGCAAGCTCTTCCACACAGAGGGACATGTGGTGTATACATGATGGAGCCCCACCACACTTTATCATTCAGTAAGAGGGTCATTGTTTTACAGTAGATATTTGGGAACTGTGGTGTTCATGGCCATGAAATCTGGCAATCTGACTGTGCTGGCTCTCTGGCCAAAAATGGTGCTTTGATCTTGCAGACGTATCCTTCCAGTATCTCGTAACGTACTATAAAGCGTATAATCAAAAATACTGGGAGATAGGAGTTCAAAAGTCTCTCCGTTAGAACTTCTCAAAATCCTTGGAGAGAAAAATTATTTGGTGTCTCTAAATGTACAGACATCAAACGGTGGCCGAGTGTAGACTAGCCAAGGGCCATGACTGTCTCCTGGAACATTTATACCTCTTCAACATTGGTCATCATACCCTGTAGTTTCTCAACAGAAATTAATTCAGCTGCCACATAGATCGCCGATTGAAGCTCGCCCAGCGTGATGGGATGGTTCCTGTAGACAGTATATTTAATGTGCCCCACAAAAAATAGTCACAAGGACTCAGGTCCGGGGAATATGGAGTTCAATCCATGCCTGCGGCTCTACTGCTAAAAGCTGCTAATAAAACCTTCTGTTAGCAGCGATTGTAGCTATTTCGAAAATTAGTGTATAAAATTCTTGCAGCTTTCACGATAAAAATACCGTTTGTTTCATTCTTCTACAGATCTTTGTTCTCGAGATTTTTCAATTTGAAAGCAGGTACTTCTTCGCTGGACACCCTGTATATATATATATATATATATATATATATTATAAGGGACTGTATTGTACTGACGTCAAAAATGAATCATTTCGGAACTTCTTCGCTTTTGTAAGGAAAATAAGTTATGTAATTTGCATGTTATCTAAAGAATTATAAAGATTTTGTTATTACAGGGATGTTGAATTACCAATCACCAAACGTCTCATACTGTAACAGAAAATTCCTGTAATTTTTTCAGTTTTCTCAATAGGTCCAGTAAAAACAAATTTGTTGCGAAAAATTCAAAAATACATTTATTACGAGAAATATTTTTAGCGAATACAAGACGCAGTTTCAAAAATGGAAAATAAATTCCGTCTTCATATACACGGTGATCAGATTTTAAGTACTTAAATTTTCAACACGGAAGTTCGGAATTTCATTTTCCGAAGTTATGCTCTCAAATGACACGAAATTTCTATTCCTTTGCATACATCAATATTTATGACTCGTGTATATTCAACTGAAAAAAAAAGGGCATTTCTTGACTTCCGAAATTCGCTAGGAAATACTTGAGATGGATGATTCGGAAGGCTTAATGCTATTATATTAGCATTTTTGAGATGAAATGTTTAAAAATCGTCGAAGCATTAAATAACTTACTTAAAAAATAGTTATATTTATGTGCATTTTTATAGATAAATATTCATAATAAAGAAGTAAAACAGGAGTAATGACTTCTTTTGAGAAATATAAGAATGTATAAACGAACTAAATCACAAAATTTGATTATAATCTTTAGTTATATTTTATTCAGTTTGTATTATTGATCTTAATATTCATCTATGACGATTTCAGCAATATATGCAAGGCATTTAGGGAAATAGTTGCACCACAATAACACATGTCAGACACTTATTAAACAACGCAATATATCATTAAAATTATTTGTGTAATAAGATTTTTAAGTATTAGACACTGCCTTTGTTTCTTAAAGCAGCTGTGTACTTACTTACCCTATAGAGTTCGTTCACCTCAATGTTAACGTATGGAGAAAATGTGTCCAAGACCTGCCGAATTGGATTTAAATATTTACGTTAAAAATTGCACTCCGTAATACAGAAAAAATTTGACACATTGGGGCATTTTTCGTTTAAAAAAATACAAATAAAATTTCAAAATTTAATTTATTCGGAGAAAAAATCTAATATAGTGTGTTATAAATGCTCAACAATTCCTTTGTAGACGAAATTTGCAAAATGAATCCTGTTGCAATGTGCAGAAACGTTCAGACTATCTGAAAATACCATTTTGATTGGATTATCACCATTTATGTAATTGAAAATAGTAGATACATTTTCTCCATAGGTTAACATTGAGGGGAGAGAATCCAATAGGGTTTGTACACAGCAGCCTTAGGTCTAGAGCATTTCCATTCGTAGAAACGCGAAAACTTTTATGTAACATACAAGGGAGTTGATTCTTAGTGATATAAAATTTGGAAATTTATATTCTGTAGCACTTCGTTTAGCTGTACTCTGTACAGACACGTATTACTAAGGAATGTTTTTTTTTTCCTGGTGCTTTTCAATGCGAGCTATTTGAGGTTTTCTATTCTAACGGGAAACACTCAGTAACAGTTGTAGCACACAGTAAAAATAAAGCGACCAGACACGTGCGCATGCATGTCGCTTAGTTTTCGGCTTTTTGAGCTGCTACCAAGTTCTTACCCTGATGACGAAGCTCCTTTGCAGTTTCGAAACGGCCGTATGCAAAATTGCACCTTACTGCTATTTGTGCTTTATTTACGTTGGATTTCCTGTTTATTTAACCCATAATGTTAATATTAATAATGTTATTTTTCAAAATAGGATGATGTCATTCTTGATGATAGTGCTTTCCTTTTGTAAGATGTCCGATGATTCTCCCTAAACAGAAACCAACAGAAATCGCCCATCATTGCAGGGTTCCAGCGCCCTTGGTAACGATGTTTCATAGTAAGGATGTCTTGGCCATTTTTAACAAGAGTTTTGACAAAGTTTTTCGCCAATCCTAACTTTATATGAAGGGGAGGAAAAATGATTTTACTCGGTTCATCCAGTGGTGTATTTTTGACACGTTTCTCTCTAGGAACGTATTACTCCCTCATAGAACATGGTTTCGCTTTGTAGTGGTTCTTTGTATCTCGGCTGTTCCAGAGGCACAAAAAAAGCATAATTGTGTAAACCGAGCAAACGTAACAGCACCGCCACTAGTTTTAAATCGAAGCAAATCTGTCACCAATGATCTTTATATTTGACTGCAACCAGCAGCAGAACCATATTTTCGTAAATTTTCTTCACGGTCACTCCATGAGACAAAAATACTGATGGTAGTTTGTTGCCGTTATGCAAAAGCAATGCTTTCAGGCTAGCTTTCGCAACTTGGTGCACGGTAGTTGTGGGAGAAAGTTCGGAACTTCCCTCCACCACCACAGTGCCCTCTGTTGAATGTTTTGATCATTACTTTTACATCTGAATGTATCCAAATAAAGATTTTAACCTACATAGTCATTCATTTAAACCCCTATTTGACCACAAAATGTAAATTATAACTTACATTTCACCCCGTATTTTACCATGTATGTGAAAATTACATTCTAACATTTTGTAAAACTCTTACGTGATAGAAAATCTGATAGAAAATTCGGATTCTACATGTAAAAATCCATAAAGAATGTTCATTACAAATCAGATACAAAATGGCTGTTGTCTAGTGTAATTAATACCATATCCAATGCAAATATAGTACTGTAAATCATTAGAATGATCTTAAACATGGTAATCGATTATTAAAGTTCAGACTAAAATTTCTATCACGAAAACAGCATAATCTCCATATTTGGAATTATTACATAACTGATGGTTTGGTCAGTACTTAATAATATATTGTAAAACGTTAAAGTAACACAGTATTTTTATTCTTATGTGGTACTACTTCATAATTTATTTTTATTTTTATATTACTTCTACAAAAAACATCAGTTAAAAGTAACCATTGTTAAAAAATATGCATTTAGTAAAACAAAATACTATTTTAAGTAATTTTTGTGAAATTTAATATTTATAGCAAATTGAACATTTAGTACTCAAGACGAGTTGAACCAATAATTATTATCATTTCCTTAAGTCAAAAAATGTTTAGAATAATTTCTCATTAAGATGTCTAAAGGCAGTTGAATTTTTTGTTTAAAATTATCTATAATTATTAGAACGTTTAAGACTATTTTAAATCATGCAACTGCCATTAAATAGCTTGTTATAAAAATGTGGAATAAATATTTATTCATCTTTTAAGTAAACAAAATTGTTCAGTCAAGATTTAATCTTTTATTTAATCTGTCATCTGAAGATATCATGTTACTCATTAATTTAGGATTTATAGAAAATATTTGTACTCTAAATAAAAAAACCTGATGACAGTTTACGTACACTGAACAAAGAAAACCCATAAAAGCATTCACAGATATAATTTGCTAATAATTTAACGAATTTAAAGTTGGAAAACTTTCCATTCGAGATAAAAATTTCACGCAAAAATCAGTAAACCTTTTCAAAATCCATAAATCAGTATATATGTAACTTATGGCATTATAATAAGTGTAGACAAGCATCATATAACGTCTGTCCCTTTTTATTCCGAAAAAAAATTACATTTATTTATTTATTACAAATATCCAGAGGATTGGCTATAGCGTCATTAGTTCTCTTGCCTTCCAATACCTCTGAACTTATACCTAACCTATTTCTTCCAATACCTAAGAACACAACTGCAGAGCACAAGTCCAGATGAGTAGCATAAAAAATTTCATCTTGTCCACACAAAGGACATAAGGGGGAGCTCCACATTTTGAGCCGGTGCAAATATGTGTGCAAACAGTCATGACCTATAGTAAGACGGAAATGTGCCATAGCTACACTTCTAGGAAAATCAGAGATGTTTTATGTGCCCTTAATGAAAGAAGCTCATGACTTCTAGACAGAGTGACACAGCGCTCTCTGCTTCATCCCAGCAGCATAGCGTCTTTTAATCCGGAGTTTTGCCAAAAGGAGTGATAGGTTTTTAAGATGTCTCTGAAGGATTTTAGCACCCTTTTTTGCCAAAAAGACAGCAGCTTCGTTTCCAGGGATCCTACAGTGTGCTGGAATCCACTGGAAAGAGACAGAGATTAACTTTGAAAGATCTCTTCACTCTATAATGCGAATATTATATGTATATTATCAATTTGCAAGAACTTGAGGAGCAGACGGGGAGTCAGATATGATAATCGCTCTATGGAATGAAGACGGGCGGATAGTCAGTTGCTTTTATGTGGTATACATAGCTTCAATTTCACCATTTTAAAGAGTGTAACGTCTTTTTATTATTCCGAAAAATTACATAATTAATTACAAATATATCCACCAGATGGCGTTGAACCAGTTTGGTGTACCTACAAAGTCCTGTTGACAACTTACTTGAGCCCTACTAACCTCATAAAGCACTGTAGGTCAAATAGTATTTTCTTGTCTACTGTTACAAATGGAACGCCATCTGGTGGACATATTTGTAATTAATTATGTAAGTTTTTCAGTTTTATAAAGACCCGAAAAAAACTTGCATAATGAATTACAAATATGTCTATCAGATGGCGCTCTATTTGTAACAAAACAAAATTAAGAAAATAATGCTTTAACAATTCTTTATAAGGTAAATTTGACATGGTAAACTTTTTGCCGTAACTAACCCTTCTTGTCTTTGCAGTTCATTTAATAGAGACCACGTTCGTAGGTCGCTCAGTGCTGGTTTAGCGCCATCTGATGGACTCATATGGTAATAATTATTGAATTAAATTGGGTCTAAAAAAAAGTAAACTCGATTTATTTCATGCGTGTTTATACTTATTGCTTTGTCATGAGATAATTGTTTACTGAAATACGGATTTTTAAAATGTTTACTAACTTTCAAAGCACCCTGTACAGTAGGATAAGAGTATAATGTACAGAATACAAACAGTGTATCTGGCAGTGCAATCAGCGCAGAAACATGGCTGGTGTAAAATAATTAAAATACTTCTGTGGTTTTTTTTTAAGCTGAGAAAATTTTCTTTTTTTTCAGAATTTTGAGTTCCAGATCCTCATAAGATTGTCATACTTCCAAAAATGTTAATTCATGTCAATTTTTGTGATGTAAAAAGTATATGTAAACATAAAATTTTTTTTCTCTACACTTGAAACCTAATAATTTTAAAATGATATCATGAGTAATCGTCTGTCTTTTAAGTCGTAACAAGTATTTTAGTTTAGTCTGTGATAAAATTCCGTGGACGCGAAAAAAAAAAAAATCACTACTTCGAGTTATAGAGAAACTACGTCACAAGGTTATTTGACATAGACTAGAAATTTTTTAAATATTGTAAAACTTACATTAAATCAGAGCGAAATAACCTTCAAATTTTGAAACTGATATTGAAATATACAACTAAGTACAGCATTTATTCATATTAAAATCTGTTTACATTTATTCAAACTGTTTATCGTGAAAACATGTATTTATTTCTGTTGTTTATAATACCCCCTAGTCAGAAGTAATCCAGATCAGGTCCATATAGACTAGAGGGTCGAGGGATGCGGCTCCGATTTATAATCGCACCATAGTGTATCGAAGTATGATGTAGCCGGGTGCCGCGTCCATTTTGACCGATCAACCCCAGGGGTGACGCCTTCGAGAATCCTACCCTCTTCCACTCTCTCTGACCGCTTAGAGGGACTATCAACTTCACGAATTTAACGTGCGTATATCCGACTTAGACACGGAGATATTCAATAGCGCTTGTCGGGATTCGATCCGAGAATCTTTACAACAGAGATCCGACGAGCTACCACTAGACAACCATATGCCCTTACATATATGTGTTCATATATTAAAATTAAACTCGTCAATACATTATGTTGCTGAGACAAATACGCATTTTTGAAGGAGTAATGCAATGAAATTGCCGAATTATTAAAATTGCTAGAGTTTAGATTTGTTTAAATGCTGCTAGTGTTAGATTTGTAATTGGAATGTTTTTCAAACATTCCAATTACAACTGGGTAATCATTTTGTCATCTGCATATGAATATAACATTGTCATTGAAATCCAATTAAAAGAAAGTACGTGCGTAAAAAAGTTCATTAATTTTTGTAATGACAACCATAATGAGAGGCAATTATTCTAATAAATCTTCCATAAATAATTTTTATTGACCAAAAAAAATTACATTCGACCAATAATTGTGAGAACTGACTAAGAACTCAAGTTCATTAAGAAGTGGTAATTTGGGGTTTAGGGAATTGTTATGAAAAATACAGGTTAATCACAATAATTAAGTGACGAAATTATAAATGTAGCTGATTAGGACAGAGGAAAGGAATTTAAAAACTAGATAAATTTTTTCTTGTGCACTTATGCATGGATAATCATTACTTTTTTTTCCTTATCTTTCAGAAAAAATATTATTTATTAAAATATTAAGTCCCAATGTTCATTCTCAAAAGACTTCATATTTATCTAAGAACAGAAATCCATTATAATCAAAATTATCTATGTGAAGTACAGTCTAATACTATTATGCCATTTAAGATTTATTTTCTTAATAACATGTTTCAAAACCCGGGACCTATTTAGAAAATTCTGGACTATAGGCAGAACTCGGGATGGGGGCCCCCTAACACTGATGTGGGTATAAAATTTCCAAAATTGACACATACACACACACACAAAAAAAAAATCCTGAATCATTGCGAAAGTACCATTTTAACAAGAATTGGCTATTTGAAGCTTAGAAGCCTTGAACATTATCAAATAACAAAAAGCAATACAACATATTAACTTCATCATTAAAATACCAATACAATGCAACTAGAAAAACTTATTAATTCCTTATATACACTGTATATTGAACAATTCCAAAACTAAAGTTTCCGAAATTGAATGTTTTTTCATAAACACTGTTACTGAGAAAAAAAAAATTAAATTATCTGTTCCAAATAAAAGAATTTTATATAAGAGGGTCAAGTACAAAAGAAAATAAGTTTAATATTTAATAACCTCGTGAGAGATGATATAAAAAATAGAAAATTTTAAGAAAAATCTGCAAATTAAGATTGGAATTTCAGTTAAGCTACATTAGAAGTCACATAAAATTGAAATTCTCCAAATTGGATCGTAAAATCAATACAAAGTATTTCCTCTATATCTACTTTACCGTTTGATGAACGAATAAGCTACGAAACGTGACGATAAACTGTTTATAACGGATTTTTTTTAATAACAGTACAATTTTTCTTTTATACAAGTTATGTTAACTTACACAATACAATTCAAGGGAATAACTGTAATCCGCAAAAATTTACTCTAAGTCCTCTCATAATGCAGTAAAATTCTGCTCTTTTAAGTCCTCTCTATTTTGTGTGATGATGTGTACAAAGTGTAAACCTGAATATCTATTACTGAATTTATAAACTTCTCCTCTGTGACCTCCAATATTGTCAGTCGAAACCAATAACTTTAGCACTGATAATTTAAAGGAAATGAAAGGTTGGTTCATTTAAGAGTACCGGGATCTTCATCTGATATTCAAGTGCAAAGCAGAAATATTATTCAAGGGAATTTTAGATTAATTGCTTTGTCCATTTACAAGTTTTAGTAATAACTTTCCTCTTTATGAGACGTTATATCAGGATCAGTACACACACCAGATATTCTTGAATATTTTGACGTTAATATTTAAAATAAAAAATGTAAAACTTAAAAATTTTACTGTTTTAAAAAATTCTTCCAACACAATAGCTTTTAACGAATAATTTTTTCACTTCTCTGCATGAATCATTTTGAAATCATATCTTCAGAAATTATAAAAATTTTAATTGAAACTTTTAAAATCAATTTCAAGGGCAATTCTTCAAAGTGCATAACTTGATAGGGCCAAAAATTCTTTGTTTCAAAGGATTGTTTGCTTAGGGAATATATTTTCAAAATTATGTAACTTTCCCCTTTATGAGACGTTATATCAAGATCAGTACACACGCCAGATATACTTGAATATTTTGATGCTAATTTTTTTAATAAAAAATGCAAAACATAAAACATGTACTGTTTTCGAAAATTCTTCCAACGCAATAGCTTTTAATGAATATTTTTTTTTCACTTCTCTGCATGAATAATTTTGAAATCATACCTTCAGAATTTATAAAAATTTTAATAGAAACTTTTAAAATCAATTTCAAGGGCGATTCCCTATCAATCTTTAAAGTACATTACTTGATAGGGCCAAAAATTCTTTGTTTCAAAGGATTGTTTGCTTACGGGAAAATATTTTCAAAATTTCCATGCTAACTCAAATTTCCTGGACATAGGTTGCAAATAACAACAAGAGGATACTGTACAAACTTTCATCAAGATATCTTACAAGGAATTTCAGATATATTCATTCAAATTTGGTCAATTATGACAAATGCCACTCCTAATAAACATACATGTGATTTCGCTTATCGACCACTGTCCATCATGGTAAATTCAGAGCACGAAGGTTGTCAACATCTAGTTTAACCCATTAACCGCCAAAACTATAAGGGGTGAATTTTTTTTTATACAAATAATATTGGCTATTCATTTGAACATATACAACATTAATTTATGGGTAAAATAACAAAACTGTTCTTAACTTTCGAAAACTCGAGTGTTGCGTTCGCGCAACGTTAGCGGAATAAGAGTATTGACATTAAGTGAGTTCAACTGAACTTCTGAAGGGTTTTCTTTGATTTGAACACTGGGAATATTTTTTAACTTTGTTACACTTTAGAAAGATAATGATCACTTTACAGGTAATTTATTTATTATAAAGATTTAACTTATTTTTCCTTTACAAAATTACTTATTATATCCAGAAAACAGTTTCTATCACGAAAAGCTTCACTACATTCACGATGTAGAGTAACGTGACAAACTTTGCATAGATAAATTGTCTGGCTATGGCTTTGTTTACTACGCAGTCTTCTGCTGTCTTCGGACTTGACAATAAAATGTCCACGTTCTCCACGTAATGGCTTTTGCATGCTGAATGTCCTTATCAAGAGATCAGTAAATTTCTTCCTGAGGTAAAGAATAATATCCCGTCGGCAACAATATTCCAATGAACCGTCTCATGTAGGCTTCAGATGCTAAAAAATGGGGGTGATTCTTTTGTTGGGCACATGACTTTGTCTATTCGACGAGAAGGGAATAAACCTCTGAGCCAAAGAGAAGATCAAAAATTTCTGCACTAGTTTTATCTTGTATTAAACTTTTCATAGTTCCGATTTGATCTTTTTCTTCATTTTTCGGCTGAGACATATTCAATGGTCCCTTTTTTATCCATTTCAAATCTTCAGTTTTTGTTTTTAAATTTTTTTCGAAAAACCTGTACTGCTTTTAGGAGGCAAAAACTTCTTTTTTACTCACACTTTAATTTCTACAGCAGTATCGCATGGTAAATCATCATTGTCACTATTCAAAATATTATCATTTCCTTCTTCTTCATCACTAGCCTCTGCTATCTCTGGTAGAATAACAACAATATCAGTTTAATTCTCGCCATCATTATCTGAATCTTCGTCTAAAATTCTTTGAAGAACTTCTTTAAACGTAAAGTATCTAGTTTTAGGCATTTCTATAACCACAGAACGGGGGAAAGTTCTACGGAGTCGAGCGACACATGTGAATACCCTTTTCCCGCTGACGTTGCGCCAACGCAACACCTGTTTTTTCTTCCTCCCCCACCCAAACAAAATCAGCCGATTGATGGAATTTTCTGATAAATTTTGACTTTAGCTAAAAATAAATCACCCCTAAATCTCACGTTTGTCTCCCTATATTTCTTCTGTGAAAAAGACCAGGAGAAATTTCTCGTTCAAAAATGCTTAACTATCTGTCTAAGTTTGGAACTCGTTAATTAATTAAAAGAACAGTTGAAGGCAAATATTTTTCAATTCGATTATTAACCCTACTAAAAAACTACTGTTAACATAAAATTTATTTGATAGCTAAATTTTTATACGCATTTATTTTGACCGTTGCGTCAACGCAACACCAGCGGTTAATGGGTTAATACAGCCCCAGTTATGGGTTTAATTAGTAGCTGTAACACTGAATTTTGATAAATGGAAGGACAGGGTTTAAGACCCACTGCTGTTACATTTAAAAGGACATTAAAAGCCTTTAATTTTCCTACATTCTATATTTGAAAAAGTTTCCATAACGGGTAATTAATCTATAAATATAAAGCAGTTCCGTGTTTGACTGATAGATAACGCACAGACCAAACCGCTAGACCTAAAGGTCGGGAATTTTGCATGGCTATTCTTCTTATAGTGTAGGGGTGCACTAAGAAAGATTTTTGAAAAATTCTTCTCAGATTTTTGAAAATTAAATTTTTAAGCTGTTTTGTAACTTTTTTAAAGTTTGCATTTAAAATAATAATCGGAGAATTCTAAAATGTACATTACAAGAAAGGTCATAATTCCTTTAAAATGAAATCTTTTACGAATATTTACCTTCATTTTTTTGAATTTTGGTGAATTTTTAAATATTAATTTTTAGAATTTAATTTATTAAATGCTGATCATACGATATCTTTTCATTTTAGGATGCTTTAAATTAATTTTGCGTCACATACATAACATCGAAATAAATTGTCAAAAAGTATTAAAATACTCTAAAAGATAAAATTTAACCACTGGATTAATTGAGATGGAAGTTTCTTTTAAAAATGTTATTCAAATTAGTATGTTTTATGGATATTAAAGATAAACATTAATTGCATACATTGACCGTTGTATTTAGTTTGAATATTTTCTTCTACATTATAAAAATATCCGTTACGATTTTTTTTATAAATATATATATATATTTTGCATTAATTGCATATAATCCCCGTTGTATTTAATTTGGATGTACTCCGTAGCGAAGCACGGGTATTCAGCTAGTATATTATATAATTCGTCTGTGGTGGACACTGATTTACTCTTATAAAGATAAACACGGATATTTTACGCTATACCAAATAACTATAAAATTTCATGCTACCAAGAATAAAAAGTAGAATAGAATGTTATAGTTCAACATATTAAATTTATGTTTACTATTAAAATATATTCTTTACCGTAATGAAATAAATGACAAATAAGGTGAGAATCCTCGATTACTCAGCTATAGGAAAAGGAGTCACATCGAATTGTGTTATAACACAATTTTCCTCTACAGGCTCAAATCTGTAGGTTAAAATACTGAACGATACGATTACACATCTTTTGTCATCCATTGTGAAACCTATTCATTACAACGTACACCAATCTTCAGGTCTTGCAATCCTGCAGACACTTCTATCTCCCTAACACAGAGAAGTGGTTTCATGAATCAAAGACACATATCGAAGCTGTTCAATAATACATGAACTTCTCCTATGCGATCACTCAAATCAATACTTCGGATTCTGGTAGAAGGTAATTTGCGCAGTCGATACTACTGAAATCGGGTGAAATTCTGAGTGGGCATTTTCAAAGGAATTTTATAATTATTTGCAAATGATAACGTCATTTCTCCTCTCTTTGGTTACTGGATAGTCTCTTATTCGAAATAATATTGGAAAACTACATAACGGAATGCTATTGAATTTGCATTATGTAATGTTTAAAATCTTTAACATTTTTATGTAGGTTTTACATATATGTGATTTTAATAAGTAATAAATATGACCAAAACATAACTTTCTCGGGATTTTCTACTGAAATGTGGGAAGTTTTGAGTAAATATTTTTACAGGAACTTTAAATTATTCGGAGATGACAGACTTATTTCTCTCCTATTTGACGTTTTTCACTTTAATACTTTTTAATACAAAATTAATATTTGGAAATTACATTAATGAGCGCAAAATTTCTTTTACAGGGAATTTAAGAATATTAAAAGTTATTAAAAGTCTTGGTGTGTAAATAATTTCAACACGTTACAAATTAATTTAAATGCAGTTTTTAAAACATTTCTGCTTCAGTCTCCAAATATGAAAAAAAAATAATTTGGCTTGTATTGGCTGACAGCGCATTTATTTAAAGCACAAAGATATGATAGCGAAGTCAAAAGAAAGAGTAGCTGTCGATTTAACCAGAAGAAGAGACTCTTCTTTCACTAAAGGCCAGATTGTTTCTAACCTTCATTAGTGGAGAGATAATGTGAGGTTCGTTTAGAAAGATCCTGACATCGTTCTTTAGGGCGAAAGAAAATTCATCCGTCTAACAGTTTTGGAGATGTGCAGCAGCATTTTTGGCCACACATGGACTGCACAGTCCAACACCTGTAACTGAAAGCCGCTCCATAACAGCTACGAACACCTATGATAGCCACTAGTCTCAGAGCTGCAGACTATACTAAGCAACACCCGTAGCAATTGGGAAGTTAATAACAACAGAGTTGATCAATACCCATGGGGCTCCTAGATTATTTTCACTTTAGGACAGTAAAACTCTTTTAAAATTACAAATATTTATGGTTTTGAATAATTGAATCGGAAATTTTGAAAAGAAGTCATCTCCACTTTTCAAAAACTCATCTCGACTTATCTCCAAATATTCTGGGGCCCTCCAAGTTAAAAAAAATATTAACAAATTATATTTTTGCATCAGTATTGATGCCTTATAAACATAATAAATACTAAATTTAGTCTAACTAATAATGCATGAAGGCGAGTTCTAATTTTTTGCTTCTCATGAAAAATTTTAAAAAATGGAGATGACTTCTTTTCAAAATGACCGATTTAATTATTTTTTATCCCTGCTTGGTTCCTAATCAAAGTGAAGAAGAAAATGTGTACAAGAGTTTTCAACGTTATTGAGTCTTGAAAATTTGTTGTTTTTTGATAATGCCCCCTGGATGGAAGTGTTCCAGATCATTTCCATATAGGGTTTTCGGGCTGAAGAGTGCTTCTCCGGTTTACAATAGCACCACAAGGGTCGGAGTCCTTCTTAGCTAATTATCTCCTCAATTATGACCGAGCACTCCAAGGGGTGACATCTGGGATATCATACCCTCCCCCACCCTCTCTGACCTCATAGAGGGACTTTCCAATCTACGGATTTTATGGACCAAACGCCGACGCTGTACCAGTAGGATACTAAGAGCTCTTTAAAATTTGGATCCCCTAACCGTTTCAAATATATTTAGGAGAAAAAAATCAGTTTCTGACGAATTAATCCCTCCAGTAGTTTGGTATTCCAAAGCGTAAGAATTGTACCATCTGAGATGCTTTTAAACACAAAGTTAAGAATGGAACCCACTGTCATGAACAGTTTTCAAGTTGAAAGTATGTGACGGAAAATATCGTCTCTGAAGCATAAAGGGTTAAATGTATGTACCACACTAAATATCTCATTAAAAAGATTATAAACAGCTACTTATCACTTTTTTACGCGTCTTCAAACGGTGTTTTTTATACGGTTTTAGAAGTATTCTTAACTAGAAAAACAAAAGTTTCTTTTTCTCCAGGTGGGCACTATACTGAAACTCTGAGATTTCGAAAGCACGATCATGTTAATGAAAAATTTAATAATAAATTGCAGAGTAAAGTTAATTCATTTTTCGTTTCTTCTGTCAGAATATGACGTAATTTAATATCCTAAATAAATATTAGATTCCAGATTACATAATAACGATCCTAAATAAATATTAGCTTCCAGATTATTTTAACTGCAGTAGTGTTTTGAAAAAAGTTGAAGGTAAAATAATCTTATTTTCTTGCGCTAAATAATCAGACTGGAATTAATATTGTAAATTTTGAATCTTCCTTTAATAATCTATTTTAGTGATGTTTCCTTATTTAAAAAAAAATTACATCTTATAATACTAGAAATATTTTTAAATAGGTCAATTCAAATTTGCAAGCTAATTGTAACTTCATTTAACCTTACTTTAGTTTCGTAATTAATATGATTCGCGCAATGTCTCTTCCATTAAACACTTTACGATTTTACAATACACTGATTAATTACACTGGCTCTTTCAGTACATGCATGAGAAACATTTGATTCATGACTTCCTATATATTATATATGACACGGGAAGCCTTCAATGCTAAAGGAAACATGTTTCAAGCAAAGTTTTCCTTCTTACAAGTTAAATATTTCTTTGCTGTGAATTGAATGAAAGGCAGTGAAAAATTACTACACACTTCTCCCATTTTCTACTATTATGCAGTTATTGATAAAACACTTCATGAGCTGCGCAATTCTTTGGATGAAACATTGGGATTTTCTAGTTCATGGCTGTTTAAGGAACCATTAATAATTTCGCTGAATGCATATATCCGCGTATCTGAATGCACGTATAATTTCATGCCCTAGAAAGGTAATTCATTTCACCTGAAAACTAGGAAATTCATCTTTTCCTGTGTCAGACAGAATAACGGGAGACAGAACATATAACATTTCTTTCGCACATTTACAAGTTTAATCGCCTACTAAAAACATGCAGATTTCATATATAAAATTGCAGTACGGAGCAGAATATTTTATACGGAAATACGAAATATTAATTCCATTACTGATGGTTTAGAGTTTTGATATGTTTAAAAGAGTCTGGGAGACTTTTTCCTATACATGGATTTCGTAATGTTAATTTTCAATAATATGTTCGTAATTTTCCATTAATGTGTCCATATATAAGAATTGTACAAGTTATTAGCCAGTTTGTATCTGATTTGTAATAAACTTTTTTTATGGATTTTTGCATGTATAATCCGAATTTGCTATCAGAAATATTCTATCACGTAAGGATTTTATGAAATTTTAGAATGTAATTTTTACATACATGGTAAAATACGTTGTGAAATGTAAAATATAATTTACAGTTTGTGGTAAAATAATGGTTAAGTGAATGACTATGTACTTTATTTGGATGCATTCTACTGTAAAAGTAACCATCAAAACATTCACCAGAGGGCAGTAGGGTGATGGGAGAAATTTGCGAACTTTCTCCCACCACCACAGCGCACTAAGTTGTGAAAGCTAGCCTGAAAGCAGTGCTTTTGCATAATGGCCATCAGTACCTTTGTCTCATGGAGTGACCGTGAAGTAAATTTACGAAAATTTGGCTCTGATGCTGGTGGCAGTCAAATATAAAGATCATGGGTGGCAGATTTGCTGCGATTTAAAAGTAGTGGTAGTGCTGTTAGGTTTACAGGGTTGGTTTACAAAATTCTGCTATTTTTGTGCCCATGGGAAAGCCGAGTTACAAATAACCACTACAGATAACAGAGCGAAACAATGCTCTAAGAGGGAATCATACGTTCCTGGAAAGAAAAATGCCAAAAATACACCACTGGTTGAGCCGAGTAAAATCCTTCATATAAAGTTGGTGAAAAAATGGCCATGATAAAAATGGCCACGGCTTTAAGCATTTGCTGAAACTTTTTCCTAAAGTGAGTGAAGCGAAGGTGGAGGAGGGTATATTTCTTGGGCCATAAATTAGAAAATTGTTGAAAGACCCAACGCTCGATGCTAAGCTCACGAATCTGGAGTTAGCTGCTTGGACGTCTTTCACATCCATTGTTACGGTTTTTTGCGGTAACAAAAAAGACGATGGATATGCTTCTATAGTGACTCGTCTACTGGACAACTACAAGAATATAGGTTATCAAATGTCACTAAAAATTCATTTTTTGCACTTCCACCTAGACTTTTTGTCAGAAAACTTGGGTGCTGTGAGTGATAAACAGGCTGAACGTTTTCACCAAGATATCCTTACTATGGAAAACCGTTATCAAGGGTGGCGAGACCCTGCAATGATTAACGACTACTCTGGCTTTCTGTTTAGGGAGAATCATCAGACATCTTATATAAGGAAAGCACTATCATCTAGAAATGCATCACCCAACTTTGAAAAATAACATTTTTTTTTCATATGGCTATGTTTGGAAATCCGTCCATACAAATTACAGGCAACATAAACAGGCAAGGGACAGGGAACAATAAAACAAAGAACAAGAACCAGTAACAAGAGAACAAGAACGAGAAAAATTCAATGCTTATAATTGAATAGAGATGGTCACTTTTGGGTGTAAAAAGTTCATAGAGAGTTCATCATGTTTCTAGCGTCCTAATATAGTCTGGAAAAATCACCACTTTTTTGGGACTCTGGTTTGAGTCCTAGGCAAGATAGTAGATGTTCTGCATTCATACTTCCTACTTTTCATATATGGCATTCACTCGCGGTTAGTATGCTGATTCGATTTAAATGTTCTGCCAAGCAATCGTGTACAGTTTTTAGTCTAAAGTTTGCCACTGATTTCATACGGAATTTATGACTGTAGTCTTTCCAGCGTTCCTGGATATCTTCCCAGCGTTTTCCCTTTGATAACAAATCCTGTCCATATAATAAAAAATAACATTGTTAATATTAACATTATGGGTTATTGTGCAACAGTTTAGGGATCATATTGGTACACATTTTTTAGTTGAGTAATAAAGAAAATATTTTTACTGATGAATATTATATTTTGTTTATATTTCAAACTGTCAATTTTTGTAAAATATTTCACTGTTGACTTTGCGTAACTGCTCTGTGTCTAATATGAGTGACGTGATAGAAATAATCTGATTATTCCACCGAATTTAGCACCCAAAAATTAGTCAATTTTCCCCATTTATAAGCCAGATACAGAAAAAAAGTTATTTTTTTAGTAGTATTATTTTACATATAGAAAATACTGAAACGATTTGAAAATTTCTTTAAGTAATATCGCCGCCGTCCACACCCGAAGGTTATACGGCCCTTCAATAATAAAACTTGAAAATTTCTTTTAAAGGAACTTAAAATCTAAGACTCAAAGCATGTTTAGACATTACTGTAAGGGAAAAACCAGCAGCTCTATTTACTAAAATTATGTTGCAACTGCTTTTCTAACCGGAAAAAATGTCTCAACATGAAAGTTATAGTTAATGGCTGAACTGTTAGTCAAATGTATGGACACTTAATTTTATAAATTATCTTATCTAAAAGTAGCTGGTTAGAAAGTTATTTTTTGAAAAGGGATATTCATTGTAAAGTGTACATACTATGCACATTTTCACTAAACTATAGTTCACTTCATAGAGTTAAATTTAGGACATACACTCTTGACAAAATGCCTGAAGCGTGCTAGAGAGGCGTGTCTATTTTTGCTAAATTACAGTTCACTTCAAAGAGTTAAATTTTAGACTTGCACTCTTAACCTTCCCGAAATAGTGAACATCTTATATAACAGGCGATGTTCCTAAACGGTTACGCAATTTATTTTCCTGAATAGTTCATGAGCGCATAAAAAAATTTTTTGAGAGGTTAAAATATTATCAAGAGGCATTTTCTATGGCACTGAATAAATTTCTCAAGGCAACCATTTTGGCATACATGTCTTTTTTGTAACATCTTTACTTTATTTCTAGTAAAAAAATGACATTTTGCCTTTTCACGGTAGGTTTTTTTTTGTGGTAGGCTACATTCAGTTGACACATAATGATAAATTTTCTAAAGTTCTACCTTTAAACTTTTGTACACGATACGCCTTGAATGACAAAATAAGATGTTTCTTTAAATATTTGAGAAACTTTTTCTGGCAGGAGGGAAAAGTAACAAAATAACTAGTTAAAAAGGATAAGTTAAGTTACATCCACTTGGTTCGCACCACTATTTTTTTTAATGAAACTGTCATCGAAAATTTATTGTTTAACTGATGTTACCTAGTTTTTAATCATCAAAAAGCGCAGAAAAAAAATCTGAGAAATTTAATTTTCCTCACAATTCTAAAAATACACCTTACTAAGACACTTTACTAAAAATATATTTTGACTGAAATTAATCGCATCTTATTCGTTCTAACGAAAGCTGTTTGAAAAAAAAATAAATTAGCTCCTTTTTTCCATTGTATATAAAACCTCTTTCGTGGGGATAATATTGAATATCAAAAGAGTTTTACAATAGTAAGAACAAAAATCTTCATTTAAAAAAATATTGTCTACAGGGAAGGTGATAATAAATTAGAAACCTATTCAAATTAATAGTTTACTAGGTGGTACCCGTGAAAACATGACGGCTAGATTGTAAATAAATGTACTAATACACAAATTATTCTAAACACATTATTGCCAAATGCTGAAAATCTTAATAATGCGCAGAAAGAAATTAATGTGTTTAAGCGGCCTCGTGCTTAGTGAGTAACTAAAGCCAGATTTAAAAATGTCACTGAGCATGCGCAGAAAACAATTTTTTTAAGTTGTAAATTATCACTAATTACACGGCGCGAAATAAACAATTTCTATCAGGTTTAATCTTATATTTCACAAACATAATTATCATAAAAATAGAAATGACAGAAAAAGATCTAGAGAGATTCCTAGAAAAAAACGAGTTTATCATTAAAACATGTCACTGAGCATGCTCAGAAGCAGTGAGTTTCTAAAGCCAAATTTAAACATGCCACTGAGCATGCGCAAAAATCAACTTTTAATTGTATATTATTCAAATTAATAGAAATTTCGGTTACAAAAACCAAATATGACAAATCTACAGATTACAATCTTTCGTTTAAGACCAAAATGAAGTAAATTCATGTAGTAATTTTCTCTCATGGACTGCCCCAAAAGT